>JAFEMH010001698.1:187500-431790 GCA_022495995.1 Adenophora triphylla var. japonica | reverse complement strand
CCTCTAGTCACCCTTCAATGCAAATTCTGAGTAAGAAAAAGACTAAAGTACCCCTGGCCTCGTGCAAGTCAAGAAGTACGGACTTCCTCTGCGGAGCCCTTCAGATATTGCCCGTAGAGCCCTTCAAATTTCAGTTTCACCAGAAAACCTGGTTTCGATGAATGGGTCCGGACTCCCTGCGAAATTTTCACCTATAAATAGAAGTTTACGTCAAAGCGAAAAAGAGAACATTTTTCACTCCCAAAAATCACTCTGCAGCGGCCCAGGCGGATTCCAGCCCCTCTGGAAGCTCCCGTTTGTCTCGGTTTGCGTGAAACTTCCGTGTTCCAACGATCAAATACGCCCCTCGCCACTCAAACACAAGTTCCAAACCAATTTCCGTATCTCGTATACACCTCACAGAACCAAAGGAGTGCGACCTAGCCATAGGTATAACTCCCACTCTCTCCACCAATATCTCATTTTGTCTCGGTTTACGCGCCTTGATCGCTACAAGCGTTTCGAACCACGTTGTTGAAATGTAGACGCCTCGGGTCCTAACGAGATTAGATATGTTTAAGCCCCTCGATCCTCTTCTCTTCCTAGTAAGAGAAGTAATCACGAGTTAAAACGGCGTTCCGACATCCGTTAGTTTACTTTTTTATGTCATTTACCATTCCGGATCTATCGATTCGATCGATTGTCATTTACTTTTGTTTGTCATTTACCATTCCCGGACCACATTTGATCAGTCGAACGTCATTTACAACTCCGTGACCGTTTTGGCTCGTCGATCGTCATTTACAATTCCGAGCCGTTTTGGCTCGTCGGTAACGTCATTGCAGGATTCAGGATCGTTTGATTCCAGTCGATACCGCATTTAAATCTTTGTCATTTACCCAGTCCGACCCGTTTGGATCGTGATAGTATTACTTTTCAAAATCCGAATCGCAGCAGATTCGTTGATCGCAAAAATCATTTAATACGCTTTTTCCCGTAAAAATCGTTAACAATGTAATGCCCGGTTCATCGGAGTTAGATCCTTCGAACTCTCTTTCAAATATGCTTGCGAAATGACGTTTGGCATCCAAACGCTCATCTACGAAACTAAAAGCTATGCCATTTGACACTCAAGGAAATCATTTAATACGCTTTTTCCCAGTAAAAATTGATTAACAGCATTGACTCGCCCGGTTCAAAACCGGAGTTGCGATCCCTTCGAACTCCCTTTCAAAAAGCTCAAAATCGGCGTTTTGCCATGCAAACGCTCATTTCCGAATCTCAAAAAAGCCAGAGCGTTTGCCACGCAAACGCTCATTTCAAACTCAAAGCCCAGAGGCGTTTGTCATTCCAGAACGCTGCGTCTTTTCAAAGCAAAGTCACCTAATCAACGTTTGACATTCAAACCAAGATTAAGCTTGTCATTCAAGCCCCCATTTCAAAACTGCCTTGCACACGCGCACACGATTTTCGAGAAAGGTAGAAAGACTCGTCATGCAGAGGCATGTTCGGGATTGATCTTGTAATACTCTTCCCGAAAGCTTGTAACGTGACCTCCTCAGGAACCTAACAATCCTACTGGTACTTTCAAAGCTTTTTACTCGTTTTGCTACCAATAAAAATGACCCCCCGTTTTCAAAGCCTTTTCCTAAGTTTTTGCTACCAATAAAAACAACACCTTTTCACTAAAGCCGTTTCTCAACATTTTGGGCTCAAAATACAAAAACCGCGTGGCGACTCCTCATTTTTTCCTTCCCATGAAGCGAGGTCTCAGACACCAACCCTCCGCGAAAGACAACTGCTTTCGCATCGTGCGAAATCCGGGTAATTTCAGTTGGCGACTCCGCTGGGGAGGAGTGATACTTTTTCAAAGCTGATGTTTTCAAAAAAGCCTTAGTGGGTCAAACTTTCGTTTACCCTTCCTCGTTTTTGTGTGCGTGTGTTGCTAAACCTCGAACGGTTTTTTCAAAGGCATTACATTGTCAACTTTTCAAAATCATGCCATGTTTGGCCATCCCCATTCATGTTTGATTTTCATTCTTTGTCTTTTGAAGCTGCGCATCATAATGCTTTAAGACACATTACGAAAAATCTCTGTTTTACTCGAGAAAAGAATTTTAGTGACCGCATACTACTCTACTTCTTTGCCTCGGTACACCGCACTTCACGAGCACTCGCTACCTCGGTACAGCTGCACACTACAACCCGTAACCTGAGATGGCCTTATCGGTTGCGCCCCGATTGGTGCGCCGGACACCTTTCGGGGCGTGCGGGGTCGTCGAAACATTCCATCCTAGCCGTGTAAGCATGCGCTCTTTGTGTCACACTTTGTCCAAGACCGGTTGGTTTTTGGCTTAGCTCGTGTCATAAAGCCTAAGTGTATGTTTTTTACGCCGGGTCCCGCCACGAGTCAAGCTCGAGAGGTTGAGACCAGAAGGTCGTTCCCGACCGAAGTCTTGAGCTTTTCGGCCTTGACTTTGGCCTTGAGCTCTGCCGAAAAATATACCCGAAGGTTCAATGTGACGCCGTGTCACCAAACCTCACCGTGTGTACCGTGCCAGCCACAACTTGGCCAACGCCAAAAGCTAAGGTCCCACGCACAAGCGAGTCAGGAGAGGTCATGCCGAAATTTTGGCACGATCCCCGCCTTAACTTAAGGACGTTGACTTCGACTGTGGCCCGTGCGTCACATACGTTGGAAGTTTGCGTGATCAGCTAGCATTAAGTTCACTTTTTCCTTTGTCGGTGGAACTCGCTTGCCTTATAGGACCTCGCTCGGGATAGTTCGTCCCGAGAAAGATGATCTACAAATGGAAACGAGGGGCTTATAAGCATAGTGACGAGATCCACTGATTAGAGCTCTAGGATTAGTTGCGAAAAAGAAGACTCGCTCTTTTCCAACCGATTAGGACTCTGAGAAAACGCGCTTTAAGTAAACATTAATCGGTAGCGCACATTGCACGAGCCCGAAACCTTGAGGCCAAATACCCCTTTCCGAAGCCTAAACCCTTCCTTTCGTTCCCTGCGGCGAGCGAAAGTGCTTCAGATTTCCGGGTCGGCGCCTCGCCCAGAATCACGATTACGGCGGCGTCGAGACAGGTTCTTCGGTTACCTCGGTTCCCTCGGCCAGAATTTCCGACATGTCTAGCTCACGAGAAATCGTGACGGAGAAGGACCCCCGCCACCGAGTAACATATATGACATTGGAAGAAGCCATCCGGGCTTGTGAGGTTCACAAGAGGCGGAAAGAAGATCGGCGGAATTTCGTGGTACGGCTTACGAATGAAGCGAGGTATAGCAGCTATCCCCCAGTCAGACGGTACTTTTGTCTTGGTTGAGGATGACGATTCCTCGAACCCAGTTCCTCAAACCTTCAATCAGGTTCGTCCCCTGCCAACTTACGGAATGCCTTCGAACCAAGGAAAGCAGTGACCGGCCCGGGCTCCACGTTGCCACCTCTCGGGAGCAGCCTGTCCATATTTGGCCAAGCCGGTGCTACTCCTATCACTCCAATACCACCGGCGCCGCCCTGAACCCATCTCGAGGCAGATGCTAATATCCTTGAATACCCTCACAGGTTCATCCATTGCCTATACACGAATCCCCGAAACACGAGGACAAACCCCCGTCTGAGATCAGAAAAGGCCCCGTATATCCACATATATCAAACCTTCCACCTCCAGTCACTACCACTCACATGGTAGCACCGTGGCCGAGCCTCACGAGTCCACTTGTGGACCCAACCTTAGCTGGATGGTCGAACGGATAGAAAGACACAGAAAGCCACCATGAGCGGCTCAGCGGGAAATGCTCAAATCCGCGAGATCACGGGAATGGTCACGCCTCTCTGCCAAGTTCGGAATGCCGGAGATGGACCGATTCAACGGAATCGAATGTCCTCAAATGCATGTCGACACCTACGTTCTCGGTATGAGAGCGAAAGGAGCAACCCTCCAGCAAATGGCCGACCACTTGACATACGCTCAAAAGTTCGGCGTTACGATGGTTTCTAAGGGTCGAGCTGCGGATCGCCGCACAGGATCGGATCGGTAACATCTTCACAGGAGCAGTGCGATCCAACTTAGAGTGGGAAAAGAGTCGCGAGGACTTAATCACCAACGAGCGAAGCGGATGAAAGCGTCGGAGAATTCTACAAGAGGTGGAGTTGGAAACTCTCAGAGATCGTGGAGCCGCTCTCCGAGGATGAGCAGGATGCGGATCTTCAAGTCTGGCTTAAGACCGTCCATCGAACTCTCATCGGTCATCATTTCTTCCCGAGATCTCAGGGCCATGGTCAATCTTGGCTCACGGTTCGAGAAGGATCTCGGAAAAGTTGGCTCTTGCCCACGGCCAAATACGAGATTACCGCTCGGCGGTTGCATTCCAATCTCGCATTCGGCCCCGATGCAAAGGGAAAGATACGTCGTCAACTATATCCATCGGGGACGGTAGTCGGGCAACGCGAGAAACCCTGAGTCCCACAGTAACAACTCCCACTTGAAGTAGTCAGCCGTGCGGCACTTCGACAAGTTGGATATGCCCGGCTGAGCAAGATCTTGGAAGGGTTAATCAAGGAAGGTCTCCTTAAACCCGTTGCCAAATTACAAACCCGAGAATCCCGTAGTCAACGGCGACAAAAAGCAAGTGCTGCGCCTTCCATCGATATCCACGGCCATACCACCGAGCAAGCTGCGTGGGGTTACGATACGATGATTTTGGGATTCCGGGAAAGGTCGGATCTTTGTGTGGATTTCGGGATCTCAGCAAGGCCAGCCCTACAAGATGATTTCCAGCTGCCTAATATCGACTTGCTAGTCGACACCACGGCAAATTTCGAAGTAAAATCCTTCGTGGACGGGTTCGCTGGATACAACGGATCAAAATGTCAGGAGGATCAAGCCAAGCTTGCTTTCACTACTCAGTGGGGGACATGCGCTACACGGTCATGCCGTTCGGTCGAAGAGCAGCTGGGGCTACTTACCGGCGAGGCTGCAACGACCCTCTTCCATGACATGATTCACGAAATCGAAGTATATGTCGACGACATGATCATCCGCTCCGAGAGGATCGGGCATACGGTACATGACCAGATCTGAGAAAGTTCTTCAACAGAGACTCATAAAGCATTCCATGAGATTGAACCTGCGAAGTGCACCTTCGGCGTCAAGCGCGGCGAGGTGCTTGGGGTACGTGGTCACGAAAGAGGTATCGAAGCCGATCCCAAGAAAATCAAGGCCATCATCGACATGAAGACGCCTCGAGACTTTGGAAGTAAAGAGTTTTATGGGAAGACTTCGGTACATCGGTCGCTTCATCAACCAGTTGACATCTCTCTGCGAGCCCGTGTTCAAAGCGATGAAGAAGAATGAAGACATCAAATGGGACTCAGAGTGCCAAACAACTTTCGAGAAAATCAAGACCTACTTGGTGAATCCCCCAAGTCTGTGCCCGCCACATGAAGACAAGCCACTACTCCTGTATCGACGGTAACAGGAACACGTCAATCGGAGCAATCTTGCGCCTGAAGCAGAAAGATTCCAAGTTGAGCATGCAATCTACTTCGTAGCGGAAGCTTCAAGGAAGTGAACTTCGGCTACTCGGCATTAGAGAAAACTTGTACCGCCTTGGTATGGGTAGTCGGGAAAGCGAAACACTACATGCGGTCACATTCGGTGCTCATGGTCTCCAAAATGGACCTTGTTCGATACCTCTTTGACAAGCCATCCCTATCAATGCGACTAGCAGTGGTCATTCTTCTGGTGAGTTCGACATCAAGTACATGGTCGGAAAATCAACGAAGGGCGAGTCGTGGCGAGATCGGTGCGAGACTTCCCGGCAGTGAACCTAAGAGTCACGATCACAGTTTCGGACGACGGAATTTTTCACTCGACAGGCGCAAGCCGCGGCAACTCTTCTTCGATGGGGCAACCAACAATAAGGGGAATGGTATTGGAATGCTCTTTTTCAATCCCAGGGCGAGCACGCTCCCATAGCCATCAAAATTTGAATTTTGAAATGACCAACAAATGCGGCGAATACGGCTTTGTGCGGCAGATGCAGGAAGCCGCCCTCGAGCGCGACATCTCGGAAGCTGGATGTATACGGAGACTCGGCGTGATCATCAATCAAGTGTCCAACAAATGGAAGACGGTAGATTCTGGCCTCCATAAGTACCACGCGTACATGGAGGAGCTCATTGCTCGGTTCAAGGACAAGAACCGCTTCGCATACGCCACAGCAACCCTCGCCTCTCTTGTCGAAATTCCTTATGGAAAAGCAGTAAAACCCCACAGAATAGGCAAACGGGAAACACCCGCCTATTGCTGTGAGATCGAAATAAAAAAGGAAACGATCGACGAACCTTGGTACAATCAAATTTATCAATACCTCCAAAACGGAGAAGCTTCCTTCACAAATGAAGATGGAAAATACAAAGAAGGGATTAAAGACAAAAACATGATGGCATTAAAATGCCTGGCATCCCATTTCGTCATTCTGGGGGGTATGTTATACAAGAAGCGCCACCAAGGGCCACTCCTTCGGTTGTGTAAACAAAGAAAAAGCCGGCGAGCTAATGAGCGAAGTTCACAACGGAACATGCGGTCCGCACATGAACGCCCGAGCATTGACACAAATCATTCTCCGTATGGGACACTATTGGATATCAATGGAAACGCAGGCGCATCCGGTTCGTCAGAAGCTGCGACAAATGTCAACGGTTCTCCAACCTCAATCACATCCCTCCTCATGAACTCTATTGCATGACTACACCATGGCCTTTTGCCACACGTGGAATCGACGACATCGGTAAGATCGGCTCCACCGAGGAGCTTGATAGTCACGAAGTTCATTTTAGTCGCGGTCGACTACTTCACCAAATGGGTAGAAGCTAGTTCGTCTAGTCTTCGAATTCTAAGAAGGTGGCCGAGTTCATCAGAGAACATCATGTGCCGATACGGGTGCCCAGCGAGATCATCTCCGACAACGGGACTCGCTTCGAAGGAGATTGTGACCAGCTGGCGGCCAGAATTCGAGTCACGCGCCACAAGTCTTCTCCTATAGACCATAAACCAATGGTGCGGTAGAGGCAGCCAACAAGACTCTTGCCATGATAATCAGGAAGATGACCACTGAGGTCGGGGCTGACCCAAAAATCTACATCTAGCCCTGCAGGGATACCGAACATCAGTCAGAACCACCACAGGGGAGACTCCGTTCGCGCTTACCTACGGAATGGAAGCGATATTGCCCGTGGAATTGGAAATTCCATCCCTTCGAGTTCTCTTGGAAAACGGGATCAATGAGGTCGAATGGCTACAGAGACGTCACGACGAACTTGCTCTACTCGACGAGCGCAAATTGAAAGCCATGGAACACACTCGAGCCTACCAAAGTAGAATGGCCCGAGCATTCGACAAGAAGTCAAGATCCGAGACATCAGAGAAGGCGACTTGGTGCTAAAGGAAAAGCCTCCTACGCAGACCAATCCCCTCGGAAAGTGGGAGCCTACGTGGATAGGACCGTTCGTGGTATAAAGAATCTTCTCCGGAGGAGCCATGAAGTTAGCAGACTTGGACGGGAACCCTTTCGTTAACCCCGTGAACGGAAGCAAGCTCCGCAGATACTTCGTTTGAGGAAGAGCACGAGTCAACTCTCCTTCCCTATACACCGTTGCAAGTACCCAAATCTGGCTCATGCCTTTCGGTTAAACTTTCCGGCAATTTCGGTAAGTTTTTTGGTAATTCCCCGAACCTTCCTAGTGTTCCGGAAATATTCCGAAACTGTTCCAAATCATATAGGGACTGAAAGGGAAGCTTCCCAATTAAGAAACACGTTTTTCTTAATTTGGGAAAACTTCTAGAATTTGCCACCTTGCATGGTTCTAGAAACATGCTGAGTCACAAGGGATAATGCCGCATGGCTGCATTAGCCCAAGGTCTCTGGCCGCACGGCTTCATTGGCCTTATCCAGACTGCCTATAAATAGAGCCCTCCTCTACCCATTTTAACAACACCAACAATACCATCAATCACACATAATACGAAGAAGACACTCCCAAGAGCTGCTGGAAGTCCAAGAAGGTGAAGAAGAAGGCCAAGAAGCCACCTCCCTCCTCCTTGAAGATCCCAAGATCAACCTTCCCACCTAGCTCAATCCTAAGAAGAAGAGGAAGCCATTGGTAACATCTCACGCCATAAACTTGCATCCTAATTGCTCTATGTGATTCTAATTGCTCATTGCATTTCATATAATTGCTATTATCTTGTGTGGGACTTGGTAGATTAAAGATCATATCTTTATACCCCCTTTTCCCCTTTGCATGCATTAGGCATCCTTTGCCATTAAAGATGTAATCTTTTGAATGAAAGGTGCATCCTTTGCACCTAAAAACCCTATTTTTACATAAAAATATCATCTTCATGCATCATTTGCATATAAAAATCCAATCTTTATGATAAAAATGCATCCTTTGCATATGAAATCCTTTTTCAATCATCCTATACATTAAAGATCATATCTTTATCCTAAATTAGCATCCTATACTTTTCAAAATACAATTTTCATGCATCCTTTGCATATTTAAATCCCAATTTCTTCATAAAAATGCATCATTTGCATAAAAATCATGTTTTTATGCATCCTTTGCAAATAAAGATCATTTCTTTAAATCAAATGCATCCTTTGCAACCCAAAAATGTCATCTTTTCACTAAAAATGTCATTTTTACATGCATTCCCCCATGTCCCCATTAGCAACCTTGGAACGGACCGGTGTAAAAGATCCTATCTTTACATCGTTTCTTCCATAAAGGGTTTCATAATTTCTTTAGAAAGGGACAACCTTGAACCCTATATCTCCGATTATCACTTAAGATGAGTATGAAGCATCTATATGAGCTCGACCATCTTAAAGTGTAGGATTGATGGGCTAAGGACCCTCCTTTTCTAAAGAACCTCATCTTTGACTATAAAGAGAGTCATTCTCTCGATCATGCAAAGTCCCGAGGTTAAAAAAAATGCAATGATCACAAGTCCAAGATGAGGACGGGATCATAATCCCGAATACATAAAATCCAAGAAATCCGGCGACAACCAATAAATGGTTTGTGCGTCCAGGAAGGCGACTTAGGGAAATTTCCCTCCCCCTTTATTTTCAAACACATGCACACAAGAAAGCACGCAAGCAAGCACGATTAATGGAATCTTGGGAGACTTGCTCGGCAAGGCACCTTGGGTGAACGACGATCCGTTCTTCCCGAGGGTAACTTAACCTCCGAACCCATAAAAATCCTTTTTTCAAAGTTTTGAGGTAATCAAAATGGCGTGGCGACTCCGTTTTTCAAATTAAACCGGATGTCTTCAAACTCGCGTGAATTTCCAAATACACCGAAATTTGGGGCACACATTCACAGTTTGGCGACTCCGCTGGGGACATCCCAAAGGAGAAAAGCTTTTATTTTCAAAACAAAAAAATTGATACTCGGTATATAGGTGGAAACCACTTAACCTTCCTGTACACTCCCTGATGTGGGAGTTGGGATAACCGGCGGTTTAACAATCCCACGTACCAGTATCCCTTTTTGAAAAAAAATTTTGAAAAAAAAATAATAAAAGAAAGCTTTTCCCTTTGAGCGGGTTAGACTCCCGTCGCTGATTTCATTAATCATACTTGCTTTCTTTACCTTGCATTGCATCATTTGCATCTTGGAATCTGTGCATACTTTGAATGGGAAACAACCCGGAAAAAATATAGCAAAGGAGTGGAACCTGGAAAATTGATCCATGTAGTCGTACGGCTCAATCCTCCTTGGATTCGGCCGGGCGACCTCGGTGGCAATTCCACCGGGAAAAATCATGGTTAATCTGGAAGTCCTAGCGGCTTGGGGCTACTCGGCTCCATGGCGGCAGGGCTCCCGAGAAAATTTACGTGCTTACGTCTTGCATTTTCCCCGTCCAGAAAATCATTCCTTTAAAACACATTTCATGAAAATCTCTGTTTTAACTCAAAAAGGAACATTTTTAGGAGACCGCACACTACGCGCACTTTGATATATCTGTACACTTTGCACGCACGTCCTTCAAACAGGGTGGTTCAGTGCCGATCACGAGACGGCCTTACGATGCTCCGGGCGCGCACGGAATCATCCCAACCTCCCATGGCGGCCGGTGTCGACCAATGCACGGTCAGTGTCACACGTTTCAAAAAACCGTGACTTTTGGTTGGTTTTTGGTCTAGTCCGTGTCATATAGCCCGGTTGCATACCCTCGTAAAGGTCGAAGCCTTAGTTCATAACGGAAGCCAAGATTTTCGCTCAAGCGGAACTACGCAAAATTCCGACAAGGAAAAATTGGTAGGATCTTGACTCGAGGCATTGACTTTGACCTTGACCCGCACGGAATGCGTAAGAGTCGAGACCGAGTCTTTGCCAACAAATCAAAGATCTTTCGCTCAAGCGAAGCTCTCCCAAAATTCCGACAAGGAAAAATTGGCAAGATCTTGACCCGGCATTGACTTCGATTCGACTCGCGCCGGCGTATGCAACGAAGTTCAATGTGACCTTTGTGTCATCCGGCTTTTGCCGCCCGACCCATGCCTATTATCTTCTCGGACATTACCGAAAGTCAACGTCATTCGCTCAAGCGAAATTACGCAAAATTCTATCAAGGCAAAAAGACGAGACTTTCCGGTATTGCCTTGACTATAATCCGCATCGCTCGTGCGTTGAAAGTTCCTATGACCCGCTAGACCCGTTAGGAGCGTTCTTTACTCTCGGTCGGTGGGATCCGCGTGCCCTATAGGACCCTCGCCGGGCATCCACCACTGGGAGGTCGAAATACGGGTGGAATACGAGGGGCTTATAGACGTAGTGACGGAACCCGGCTGATCCGGGATCTAGAGTAGTTGCGAAAAAGAAGGGCAAATCCCCTTTTCCAACCAAATAGATATTAATAAAAGACAACATTTTAAGTAAATGGAAGATTCTAATTTGCATATTGCACGAGCCTTCGGCTAAACACCTACCCCGAGTCTAAACCTTTCCTATCCCTTTCCGCGAGAAAGAAGTGGGTGAGAACAGGGTCGGCGACTTGTTAGCGCGAGAATTCTCGGACAGGTTCGCGAGAATCCTCGGTTTGGTCGATCCGAGAGTCGAATGTCCGATTCGACGAAAACGATCTTGGTTTGGGTAACCGAGATGACTAGGGAAGAAGAGCTAGCCTTAGCCTTGGAAAGCAGTCGTAAGGCCCATGAGAGCAACGAGGCCATGCTCATTGATGCGCTACGCCGTCATGGGAGTCCGAGATAGTGGTAGAGCCTAACGGTTCCTTGGTTATGGTAGAAGATGAAACTCCGAAGTAACCATCTCGGCCCCTAGCCTATAACCAATGCCCTCCTCCATCCACATATGATCCTTTGCCAAAAATTTGTCCCTTTTCGGCCTTTTCCGGTATCCCGAAGCCATCGGGGTCCCGACACCCTCTCCTCCTCGAGATAAGACCCGGCTTTGTTCCCTACCAGCGAGAGAACAAACGCCACGGCTATTCTGCAGCGCGGCCTACGCACTACCACATGGGATTCGCTCCCTCTCCCGGTATGGGCCGTCCCGAGACAACTTCCGGGCCTCGAGAATCAATCAAGTGACCTTTTCAACTCTCACCTGCCACGACGAGATCTTCCACCCCCAACCTTGCCAATAGGATCCCACGAGGCTCCTTTTTCCTACTTACGCAACTACGAGCCTAATTCCTATGCCTGCAGTCGGCCTCGGGAAACACGGGACCGAGGCCAAGTCTACACCTACTTCCCTTCCAAAGACCCCCGAGCCATAGTACCGGCTACCGGCTGTGCCACCCGCGATCACGCCACTCAAATCGACAAGCACCTTGAGAATCGAAACCGTCCCCGACCCCAACATGACTTGGTTGATGGAACAAGTTAAGTCCATGCAAGAAAAGTTCGGAGAAGCTGAACACCAAAAAGCGGCATACCGGATTGCGATCGGCAAAATTGTCCCTCTTCCTCCAAAATTCCGAATGCCGAGAGATTGAAAAGTTCAACGGCACCGATTGTCCCCGGACTCATATTGAAAGCTACCTTCTTGCCATGAGAGCCAAGGATTGTACACATCAACAAATGGCCGACCATTTTCATTTGTCATTAAAGGGTTCGGCTCTTAGATGGTTCTGCATGTAAAACCGAGGCAGAGCCACACGGGACCAAATTAAGGAAGCATTTACGGAGAAGTATAAGGCTAACTTGAATTGGGAAACCGGCGGGAATGACCTACAAGGCACTCTACGGCGCCCGAGATGAGCCGGTAAGTGAATTTTACGGGAGATGGAATTGGAAGCTTAGTGAAATGATGACTCCCTTTGAATGAAGAGGAGCGGATGGAGATCTTCCAATCTTGCTTAAAGCCTCAACTAAGGGTCCAAATTGGCAATTACTATTATCCACGACCTTCGGGCAATGGTAGCGGGTACCAAGTTTGAAAATGCCTTCAACATGGCCGGCCACGGGATCGGCCGGCTCTTATCGCTACAAAGCACCGAGTGTCAAACGCCCATTTGTCACTATAAAAAGGAAAAGAAACGGTCGGCGTTGTCAATTACATCCCGAGAATGAGAAAGTGGGACGAAATTCAAGCCAAGTAGGCAAAGCCAAGACCTCGCTTCTATACGCGAGAAGATTTCGGAATGCCACTAGAGAAGGTCTTTGACGGTTTGGTAGCCAGAAGGACTCATCGGACCTACGGAAAGCTGGAAACCCAAAAACCTAGTGTCGAGAATGGATGAAACCAAGCATTGCCGCTTTCACAAATATCATGGGCATAACACCAATGATTGCACCTACACGAAGTTCACGATCTCTCGCCTAATTGAAGAAGGCAAGGCTGGAACCACCTCGGGGTCCTAATGTGGTCAAGAACCCTCTTCACGCTAACAATCGAGTCAACATGATCGAGTTCGGGAGACGAATGCGATCAACTTTGGAAATCCGGAGATCATAGACATTACGAAATTCAATGTTCCTTATCTTTGAATTACAAGGAAAGTGGAAAGATTTGATTAATGCCGCCGCCATGGAAGGACGGTTTGGGCCCATAGTCGGGCTGATTTTGTTAATGTTGTCGAGCTCGGCCTCTTTTCTATGATATCGAACCGGTAACCATGGTCAAGATTACGAGAAGAAAGGCTCACTTATGAAGGCTGCGAGTTTGAAGTGAAACAAGCCATGTTAATGAAAGTTTCTTGAGCCCTTCATCACCCATGATGAGCATAATGTATTTGTAATGGCTCTTCTTGCTCCGAGGATCGAGTCCCGGCCCCTGTTTGGGAAAAGGTGGAAAGAAGAGTGAACCGGCCCGAGAAGACTTTTGGGATGAAGAAAGATGTATCTCGGATGCAAAGCCTGTTGGTCCCTCTTGCCCGGAGGTACGAGACGGATAAAGTTAAGTTCGAAAGGAGATTCCGCCGGATCGGTTAGGTATTCCCCATGGAAATGGTGTCAACAAAGGCAATTATGATCCACGGGATGCACGGCCAAATGGGAACGGTGACAAAGGCTACTCCCGGGGCAACGGCAAGAAGGAGTGAGATCCGGTCCAACCCTTGTCAAACACCCTCGAGTCAATAAGTAGTGTAGGGTCCCGAAGTCGGTAGCGTCTATACGGTCGAGTCGGGAATCTTTGAATTCCAGTCCTGCGAGTCATCCGAAGGCCTCACGCTGAGGACTATCAAAATGTAATCGATGTCATCTTTCCCCTTATTTTGAATGAAATGACGGATCTTTACGAGTATCCTCTTATTGCCAACTTAACAAATGATAAATTAACTCAAAACTTAACAACAATTAATAATGAATCATTTGAACAAGATGCAAACACACTAAATGAACAATACATTAAAGAAATCTTTAAGCGAGGTTTCAGAAAAGAGGAAAACCGGGCCCCAGCTGAGGAGGTTTTGACAAGTGTGAACTTGGGTGCTTGTCGAGGAACCTAAAGAGACACGAGATCGGAAACTTCTTCCCGGGGTTGAACGGGACGGGCGATCGATCTACTCGGAGAATACGTCGACGTGTTTGCATGGTCATACGGGGATATGCCGGGGCTAGGCAGGTTCAATAGTAGAGCACGAGAATCCCTCTAGCACCGAGATGCTAAGCCGAGTAAAGCGAGAAATTGAGGAAGATTAAGCCGAATGGTCTCTACGAGGTCAAAGAAGAAATTGAGAAGCTACTGCGGGTAGGATTCATCGAGTCATCGAATATCCGACATGGTTATCCAATATTGTGACCGTCACCAAGGCCGATGGGAAGGTGCGGCTGCTTTGTGTGGATTTAGAGATACGAACAAGGCCGGCCCAAGGACGATTACCCTTTGCCAAACATAGACATCTGGTGGACTCCAGCTTTGCCAACTACGAAGTCAAATCCTTCGTTGATGGCTTTGCGAGCTACAACCGAGATCAAGATGGCCGAAGAAGACCAAGAAAAGACGGCCTTCGCCACACCGTGGGAACTTGCTTGTTATACGGTGATGCCATTTGGGCTTAAGAACAGGGGCTACTTACGAAAGGGCGGCCGCGCTTTTTCATGACATGATCCACAAGGAGATTGAGGTCTATGTAGACGACATGATAATCCACTCCAAAGGCGAGGATGGGCGGCACTTTGTTGACTGCGGAAGTTCTTTGAGAGGCTGAGACAACATTCCATGAGACTAAACCTGCCCGAAATGCACCTTCGGAGTGACAAGGGGAAAAGTGCTTGGGTATATGGTCACGGAGCGAGGTATCGAAGCGGACCCCGAAAGATCAAAGCCATTATGGATATGAGGCCACCTCGAACCCGGACGAAGTCAAGAGCTTTATGGGAAAAGCTGCGGTACATCGGCCGTTTCGTCAATCGGTTGACCGCTATGTGCGAGCCCATCTTCAAGCTCATGAAGAAGAATGTAGACACGAGAATGGACCGAAGAATGCCGGGATGCTTTTGACCAGATTAAGGCATACTTGGTACATCCTCCGGTGCTATGCCCCCACATAGACGAGAAACCTCTTACGCTCTATCTCATCTGTTGATACGGCGGTTGGGGCTATGCTTGCTCGGGAAAGAAAGACTCTCGGGTAGAGAATGCCATTTACTTTGTCGGTAGGAAGGCTGCGGGAAGTGAGCTCAATTACTCGGCATGTGAAAAGACACTGTGCGGGGCGAGTGCAGGTAGTCGGCAAGTTGAAGCATTATATGCGAAGCCCGCCTGTGAATTTGGTCTCAAAAATGGACCCCATCAAATACATCTTTGATAAGCCTTCCCTCTCGATGCGTCTAGCAAAGTGGTCCTTCTTCTTAGCGGAGTACGACATCAACTATGTGACCGAGAAAGGCCATCAAGGGTCAAGCGTTGTCGGACCACTGGCAAACTTCCCGATGTGAGGACGAGAGGGCACGAACCCCAATTCCCGAGATGAAGGGATCTTTGCGGTCGAGCAGAAAACCGATGGCAATTATTCTTTGACATAGCCGCTAACAAAAGAGGAAACGGCATCGGGATGCTGCTGGTCGATCCGAAAGATGAGCACACGCCAATAGCCCTCAAGTTGAACTTCCTGCCACGAATAATGTTGCAGTATGAAGCTTTGCATTCTTTGGTTTGGAAGGCTGCCTTAGAAAGGAATGTCAAGGAGCTCGAAGTTTACGGAGACTCGGCCACGATCATCAACCGGGTTTCCAACAAATGGAAGGCTGTGGACCCTGTCTGCAGCGGTATCATGCCCGTATGGAGGAGTTATTTGGACGGTTCGGAGAAGTGACCTTCCACTACTTGCCAAGGGAAAAGAACAGTTCGCGAGATGCCCTAGCTACTCTAGCCTCATTGGTAGAGATCCACGAGGGAAAAGCCATAAAACCCTTAGAGTGGGTAGAAGAGAAGCTGACCTTACATTTGTGAAATAGACACAGGACAGAGCCTATAAAGGAACCCTGGTACAATCAAATTTATCAGTTCCTCAAAGATGGAGAGTCAGCTTTCAAAGACGAAGAAGGTAGACCGAAAGAAGGTGTCAGAGCCAAGAGCTTGTAAGCCTTGAAAAAGGTTGGCCTCCCATTATGTCATTCTAGGAGGCAACCTGTACAAAAAGCGGTACCAAGGACCACTCCTCTTGTGCGTCACTCAAGAAAGGGCCAAAGAGTTGATGGTGAAGTCCACAATGGTCCACTGCGGTCCTCATATGAATGCCGAGCCACGATGCAAGTGATCCTCGGAATGGGTTACTCTTTGGATTTCCATGGAAACGGCGTGTCCGGCACGTCCGAGCATGTGACAAGTGCCGGCGGTTTGCCAACCTCAACCATCTCCCGCCTCATGACTGTCTTGCATGACGACTCCTTGGCCGTTTGCGACTTGGGGTATTGACGTGATAGGGAAAATAGCCCGACAGGAAGCAATGGGCATGAATTTGTGCTAGTAGCCATCGACTACTTCACCAAGTGGGTAGAGGCCAAGTCCTACAAGGTCCTCACTTCGAAGGTTGCCCGGTTCATCAAAGAAAACATAATGTGCGGATATGGGGTGCCCAACGAGATCATTTCCGATAATGGGTCGCACTTCGAAGGAAGGCTGCGATAGGTTACTATCGAGTCGAGAATCACTCGCCACAAGTCATCCCCGTACGGACCTCGAGACTAATGGAGCCGTGGAAGGCTTTGCTAATAAGACGCTCGAACGGATCATCAGGAAAATGGCCACCCGTGGTCGTGATTGGCCCGAAAAGGCACTTGGCACTCTGGGGCTCTGAGCGTCTGTCGAGCGGCTACGGGAGAAACTCCTTTTGCCTAACCTACGGGATGGAAGCGGTGTTACCGGTGGAGTTGGAAATCCCGTCATTAAGGGTCCTCTGGAAAACGGTGTCAATGAAGTAGAATGGTTGCGCGGCGGCATGATGAGTTGGCTCTGCTTGATGAGAGAAGGCTAAAAGCCATGGAACACCCGAGCCTACCAGAGGCGAATGGCCAGAGTGTTTGACAAAAAGGTTAAGGCCAGAGACATCAAAGAGGGTGACTTAGTGTTGAAAGTGAAGCCCCCTACCAGAGACAACCCCCTGGGAAAATGAGAACCCGTTTGGATCGGCCCTTATGTGGTGCAGAAGATACTATCGGGAGGAGCCATGAAGCTAGCAGACCTGGACGACAATCCCTTTGTCCACCCAGTCAACGGTGATAAGCTCAGAAGATACTATGTCTAAAATAAAAAAAAAATATATAAAAAAATCTTAGTGCAAAAAGAGTAATACTCAGCTAGGCTGAAAACCCCAAAAAGGGCGGTCTAGGCAAAAGACAGGGTTGCACATAAAAAAAAAAAATAAATAAAAATATATATATATATATAGTTCACCAAAATGAACTACGAAGACCTGAGCCCCTTAGTCTTTCTTGTAAAAGGGGAACGTAGGCAGCCATATATGGTTCGGTCTAAACAATAAAAAAAGGGCAATCAAGCTTCCATGAAGTGCGTCCTAAACAATAAAGGGCATTTCAGTTTTCATAAAACGGGTCCCAAGCAATAAGACATTTGAATTTCCATGAAATGTGTCTTGATTAATTTCTAAGATAATATTTCTTGTTCATTACAAGTTAAAAACTTCTTGATGAGTTCAAGCACGGTCTACTCTTAACTCTGCTAACCTGCTACAAAGATCTAAAATATAAAAAATGCCTAAATAAACTAATGTGTTTGCAAAATGGCAAAAGGGAATCCTAAGAAAAGATCTGTCAGTCGTCATTCGCTGAGTCTTCTTTGGTCTTCTTCCCTTTACCTCGACCCCGTCGAGTTTTCTTTCTCTTCTTCTCTATAAAGTCGGTACCCCTCATCCCGATCTCCGGTATCCTCACTGGAGCCTCTACCAAACCCATGTCAATAAGTGCCCTCTCTACCCGAGCACGAGTCCACACTTCCTCCCTCTGAGCCTCAGTCAAAGGAGCGACCTCGGACAATCTCTTGTATCGAGCCTCCATATCTCTGATCAGGTCACCCGACTGGTTATGGCGACTCGCCTTAGCCTCAGTCTCCCTTAGAGTCCTACTCGAGTCGCAGTCAGCCCCCAATAAAGCCTGACGTCTCTCTCCCAGAATGACCTGAGTCGCTCCCATTTCCCTCTCGTACCAGTCCAAGTAGACTGTAGTCAAGATGGTACTCTTCCTGCTCCTGAGAATGGCCCTGGGTGGGAAAGCAGCGTATGTCCAAGCCCTCGAGAAGAATGAAAAGCTGGCTGGATCTCTCATATCAAATGGCACCACCTCCATGTAGTACGGATGTCCTCCCAATCGCCCAGCGGCTCTGTAAGGTCCCGAACTGCCCGGATACCAAGCAAGGTATGTAGAAGGATGACCAGCGAGAACCACGGAACCCTCACTATATAGGACTCCTAAAATATCCTCTGATGTGCAACCTCCGGTGAGGTACCCGCTGACGGATGTCCGATGTGGATAACCTAGCCATCATCGGCTCGGCTACCACAGTCCTGTTGCCTCGGTGCACCTCTCCGAGAAATCACCCGAGGGCGAGTCGGCCAAGCCCCTGGCGAAGCCCAGAGCCTCTCCTGCGGCCACAAAGTCGGCACTGGTGGACTCCCGAGACCTCATGAAATGGTCTCCCCTAGCCATCTGTCGATGCCATGCAATGTCTCTCCCAAAACCGGTGGGACAATGTCTTTCCCAGCCCTGCGAGTCTACGACCATGTCTAAGAGACCGCTATGGCCAATTCCCAGCGGACTCGGCGGTGAACAGAGCGAGAAAATATGCGAGAGAATAAAGGCATCCATAGCCACCGTGGTCGCAGCCATAGCCAGGAGACCCAAGCACAGGGATATCGAAGGTCAATCCTGTCCGGGGCTATCATCATCCCCTCGGCCTCTTCCAAAGAAATCTGCAGAAAAGATGCAAGCTTTGCTGCCACCGGCACGTCTTCGATCAGCGGAATAGATATAGCCTCAATTTCGGGACCCCCAATCAAGGCTCGGAAGTCTTCATGTGTTGGGACAATCTCGTTGTAAGAAAAGCAGTAAACGTGTCTCCGGACGTCCCAAAACCTTCTTCTTTGCTCTCAAAGGTCCCAATCGGGCGGGAGATCCCTCAAATGCCATAAAGACTTGATCTTGAAGGAAGAATCAAGCAGTCCCTTGTGAAATTGGAAGTTGTGCTTCACCCAAGATTGAAGATCGGACAGAAAACGGTCTCGCTTCCCCTTTTGCAATCTGACGGGCTTCTCCATTACAAAATGACCAAAGATGGTGTCTTTAAGTCCAAAATGTGCTCTGGGAACAATTGGGACAAGTCTAAGTTGAAAATGAAATGAAATGGCCAAGCCTTGCTTTAATTCAGAAAATAACCAGTTCGAGACAGGAAGCTTTGTGAGCCGCACGGCTTCATTTGCCCTCAGGACCAAACCGCACGGCTACATTTGCCATCTGCAGAAAAAAATCTGCAGCAACCAAAGTTGCTGCCCAAGGGAGTTTTCACCCCACTTTCTCAACCAAGACCTGTACAAAAACATGTTCAAAGGTCACCCAAGCATTTATATATCATCATAAATCATTTTGGCCCCGTTTCAGCCCCAATTCCAAGCAAAAAACTGCCCCGAGGCTCAAGTAATATGCAAATTAATAAAAGCATAAATAGAAAAGCAAATAAAACAGTAATACAATGTCTTCGCCCCATCGGCGCCCAAATAAAGCAAAGAAATAAATAAAATGTGCATCAAACGTGTTCATTTTTTGTTTTTGTTCCTAATCCACTCTAGAGACCTCCTAGGCCTCCGATTCTTCTTCTTCATCATCACTGCTTAGCTCGTAGATGCTACCCTCCCTCATCAAGTCCTCCGGGTCGCTCACATCAGTCAGATGGACATTATCGTGCCCGTACTCAGCCAGCTGCTCCAGAATGTCAGCATTGGGTCCCCGCCCCCGAGGCATGGCACTGGAAGAGTACTCAGCCGATGAGGTAGAGCAGCTGTGCCCCAGGCATGCCTTCTCTTGCGCCAGGGCTCCTGTGCATCAGCCGCCTTTGAAGTGAAGGCCGGCTTCCTCGAAGGGCCGGCACTTGTCCTTCCATGTTGCACGACCAATGTCGTCATAGGTGCGAGCTGGAACTTTGAGAAAAAGAGGAGAAAATCTGAGAAAAATCTCGAGAAAATCTCAGAATTGCAAAAAGCAAAGAAAGGCGAAAAAGGGAAAGACCCTAAAAGTATACTTACAGTCTTTGTCGGGCGGAAGGGTATCTTGGGGCTCCCTAGTGTCGGGGACGGGAATCCTCATCCTCCTTGGTACTCAGTGGACCACATAAGGCAGTGCGCGGGGAGGGATCGGCGGGTCGATAGGCTCATCCTCCCCATATCCACTGAGTGACCGCCGGCTTCATCGGCTTACGTGGCGTCCTCGAGTATTTGCTCCACAAACACGGCGTAGGGGTATCCATGTCAAAGTACTCCTCGGCGGCCACGCACTGCACAGTACCTAGCTATCTCATCCACTTTGCCCGATCCACGGGTACTGTAGCATCCGTCTTCGGAGGATCATGAGGAGTAATGGCATCAAGGGAGGGACATGGCCATCTTTGCCTAGAAAATCGGTCCCCGGGTAGATGACATCACATGTCGATACCTGTCGACCATCTCCTACGCCTCGTCGCCTCAATGGCCTCTCCTAGCAAAATCTGCGGATACCTGCCCCAAGGGTAGAAGTCCACTCCGTCGTGACCATCCCTGTTGATGACCGGCCTAACCATCTTGTAATCAAAGGTGATCCGGGTCTTCCCCGTGAACTTATCCCTCGCATCTCCCCTCCAGCGGATCATAGCAGGGAAGATGGTGATATCGCTCTGTTGGTTCCACGGGAAGAACCCAATCACCTCACAGAACCAGACCTGCATGTTCAAAACATCAAAAAGGGTCATTTCTCTCTCATAAAAGTCTCAAGACAAGAAGAGAAAAGAGAAAGAAAGAGGGACTACCTCAAGAGCAAAGGAGAAACAGTCCATGGATGCAGCCTTGTTCCCGTACATGTCCAAAGAGAAGTAGAGCTCCGCGATCCGGCCTCTCCCCAAGGGACCGTCCCTATCCCATCTACATCCTCCAGAGAGTCGAGGAGGCAAGTCATGGCCAGCGTCCCAGAATTAGCAAAGATGGTGACCGACAACATCAACCACACGAAAGCTCTAGCAAGCTGGTTGGCGGTCACATCGCTAACAGCAAAGTCCCGTATGCAGTTCTGGACTGCCACCTCGACATTCCGCGTCTCCATCCCTAGCCCCTTGGGAATCAACTCAAACCCGACCAAAGCTCGGAACTCCTCAGCTGTGATATGGTCCCTCCAAGTCACGGGCCTCCCAGTGAACTGTTGTAAGTACCCCAATCTGGATCACACACGGGAAACATCGCAGACTCATCAACGCAGTCTCGACGACCCCTAGCACTCAAAACCCTCTCAAAACCCCGGCCCAAACCAAGGAGGATCCTTTACGGGATAAAAAGGGACAAAAGGACCTTTTGGGAATTTTCGAGGAAATTGGAAAAGCAATAATGGTCCGTACGGACCTCTTTGCTTTAATAATTCTTGAATCTTCTTAAAGTCCACAATATTCCCTCAAATCCAGGGAAAATGATTACCTCCTGCGGAGTTGGTCCGTACGGACCTCTTTGCATGTCAACTTGGTCCGTACGGACCTTATTGCCTGAGGGAACATCATAATTGCAAATATTCCTCCATCATCACAGATTCCCTCAAATCGAGGAAAACCAAAAGTACGGATTACCGGGGAGGTCCGTACGGACCTTCTTGCACCTAATACGGCACTATAAATAGAGGGCTCCCCCTCCTCATTTTCACACACCTCCCACTTCTCTCTTCCTCCCTAGGCCTTCGGCTTCCCCTCTAAGTCCTTTCGAGGCATTCCCGCCCCTTTCGGATCCTTCCGAGGCCTTCCGAGCCCCTCGTGGTGCTCCGAAGCCTCCCCGAGCGCTCCCGCGATGCTCCCGCGCTGCCCGAGGCACTCTCGAGGTACTACGAGGCCCCTCGTGGTACTCCGAGGCCTTGCCTGGTCTTTCCACGGTGTCCGGCTCTTTCCGAGTCAAACCGGCGATCCCAAACCACGCCGAAACTGCCCGAGTGACTCCCGCCACCACAACGCACGCCGAACCTCTCGCCCGAGTGATCCCGACGATCCCCACGCACGCCGAACCTGCGCCCGAACGCAGCCTGCAACATCAACTCACGCCGAAACTCTGTCCGCAGACAACTGGCATCTCCCGAAGCAATCCCGATCCGCACCGGAACGTTACTCCGACCTCAAACACTATTCCTCAGCGGAAGACAGACACGAACCAACATTGGTAAGTCTTCCTTCCATTACTATTTCAATACATTTCCATACATAGCATACAATGTAGACATCCGATACAGCATGCATTTTTAAAAGCACACACACACACACACAACATTTAAAGGATATTAGGGGTATCCGAAAGACTCGTTTTACGAGGCGACTCGGGTGAGCTCTAATATTCTAATATTCTCTTCTCGAGGAGTCATCTGACCTCCGAACTCAAAATCTCATCACACAAAAAACAGTTTAAAATTATCTTTAAACTGATGCCCTTTTTCAATGTTTTGGGCTTAATAAAAACGGCGTGGCGACTCTACAATGCGAAAACAAACGGCGAGACAAAATCGCTCCAACGCGAAAGATGCCAGATGCCGGGGCGCGAGCCTCTCGGATCCGGGTAATTTCAGTTGGCGACTCTGCTGGGGAAAAGTTTGTTTTAAAAACTTTTAAACAAAACAAAAGATTTTTAAAACAATGATGAGGGTCAAACTTTCATTTTACCCCTTCCGTTAAATGTTGTGTGTGTGTGCACGTGCTTCGTTTTTATTTTACAAAAAAACGAAAATACAAAAAAAAAAATGCATCAATATACATCTGTGCATACATTTAAAATTCTTCAAAAGCTTCGTTTTACTCGTAAAAGAATTTTAGAGACCGCACACTACTCGCATTTCTGCCTCGGTTACACCGCACACTACTCGCTGGCTTCTGCCTCGGTTACACCGCGCACGCTACGCGCCTTCTTGGCTCGGATACACTGCACACTACAACCCTCGGCCGGAGTGGTCTCAGTTGCAGTCCGTTTGGTCTTCCTAGGCCTCTTGGACGCGCACGGGATCATTCCAAACATCCCATCCTAGCCAAGCGTCAACCCTGCACGTTTGAGTCTTGAGTCACACTCTGTCCAGGACTCGGTTGGTTTTACCACCCGTGTCATACGGCTGGATACATATACCATGCCGGCCATTTTTCTCGAGTCAAGGCTCGGAACTCAAGATCCCTTGCGCAAGCAAATCGATGAAAGGTCATGCTAAAATCTTGACCCGATCTTGATTTCCGAAGCTACACCCAGACGATGTTCCGTCCCGGATATACATCCATGCTCACATGACACCATGTCATCACGCCTTTGATACGTCAGCCATGACAATATGACCAGCCAACGCCTAACGTCACAGATCCCTTGCGCAAGCAAGGTAAAGAGAGGTCATGCCGAACTCTTGACCTGATCTTGACTCAGTGGCCGGCTTGGTTCACTATTCACATGGCTAACGCATCAAAACGAACATGACAGGCTCGGTCCTTAGGTTCGATTTTTTCTTTTAGGTCGGTGGAAACCGCTTGCCCTATAGGACCCTCGCCCGGGGCTGTCCACCCTGGGATGTCGAAATACAGGTGCAAAACGAGGGGCTTATAGCCGCACAGATGGTCTCCACTGACCCAGGATCTAGCATAGTTGCGAAAAAGAAGAGCAATCTTTTCCAACCTACCTAGGATTCTGAGAAAACATGTTTTAAGTAAATTAAAACAACAAAAAAAAAAATGAAAGAAACGGAAACCGCATGCCACGTGAGCTTTCCCCCTTTTATCCCGTTAGGCCATTCTTGTGTCTAAACCTTACCCATCACCCCCTCCAGCTAACAGAGAGTGGTCGAGAGTACCCGGGAACCCGTCTCCCAGTGTCAAAACAGCAAGGTCCTACCTCCTTCCCAACTCTGTCACCAGGACAGTCCGTCAATTCCCCATGGCCAAGTCAGTGGATAACAACGATGAGAACGGGACCTTACCCCCGAGAAATTTCCCAACATTGGAAGAAGTTTGGCAGGTCCTCATGGCTATTAAGAAACGTCAAGGTGAGCAACAAGCCTGGATCGAAGGTGCCATGCACCACTTCGGAACATTAGCCACCCAACTACCTGGGGCTTCCCAAGTCATGTCTGCTCCTACGGCCTCTAACATCTCTCATTGTCTCCCGAGGAGAGTCAACCTGTTACCCTCGTACGAGCCATGCGGTTATGGCGAAAGGCCACAAGACCTTCCAGAGGAAAGCTTGCCCACTCAGCCTCCCGAGGTCCCGGTACCACCGCCCGAACAACGAACACATCTGGTGGGACGTGCTGCGATTGCAGTGCTTGTCTGGAAATGGAATTCCAGGATGCAATGAACGAGGGCCGTCCTCGACGAAAGAAGAAGCTATCTTCTCAACAAAAACTGAAAAAGAGGTACGAATCCGGTGATCCCACAGTCGGAACCCTTGGAGAACCCTCAGGAAAGTTTGACTACTATGCCATCTACTCCAGCAAGTCTAGCTCTGCACAAGGCCATGGCAATGTCTGCTCCATGATCAGCTGGGACGAGCTTCGCACCGCCACCGAAGGCCCGAAGGTCCAGATAATCCAACCCCTGTCTTGGGAAGATCTCAAAGCCACTATTGATGCTTCAGTAAAAGCTATGACAGTGAACGAATTGAAATGCGCAGTAAGTGAATTTTACAGGAGATGGAATTGGAAGCTTAGTGAAATGATGACTCCACTGAATGAAGAGGAGCAGATGGAGATCTTCCAATCTTGCTTAAAGCCTCAACTAAGGGTCCAAATTGGCAATTACTATTATCCTGACCTTCGAGCAATGGTAAACGCGGGTACCAAGTTTGAAAATGCCTTCAACATGGCCCCGGCCACAGGATCAGCCAGCTCTTATCGCTACAAAGCACCAGTGTCAAACGCCCTACTGTCACTATAAAAGGAAAAGAAACGGTCGGCGCTGTCAATTACATCCGTAATGAGAAAGTGGGACGAAATTCAAGCCAAGTAGCCGCAAAGCCAAGACCTCGCTTCTATACCGCAGAAGATTTTGGAATGCCACTAGAGAAGGTCTTTGACGGTTTGGTAGCCGAAGGACTCATCGGACCCCCGGGAAAACCGGAAACCCAAAAACCCTAGTGTCGAATGGATGAAACCAAGCATTGCCGCTTTCACAAATATCATGGGCATAACACCAATGATTGCACCTACACCGAAGTTCTTGATCTCTCGCCTAATTGAAGAAGGCAAGCCGGAACCACCTCGGGGTCCTAATGTGGTCAAGAACCCTCTTCCCGCTAACAATCGAGGTCAACATGATCGAGTTCGGGAGACGAATGCAGCCAACTTTGAAAATCCGGAGATCATAGAGCATTCTCGAAATTCAATGTTCCTTATCCGAATTACAAGGAAAGTGGAAAGATTTGATTAATGCCGCCGCCATGGAAGGACAGTTTGGGCCCATAGTCGGAACTGATTTTGTTAATGTTGTCGAGCTCGGCCTCTTTTCTATGATATCGAACCAGTAACCATGGTCAAGATTACAGAAGAAAGACTCACTTATGAAGACTGCGAGTTTGAAGTGAAACAAGCCATGTTAATGAAAGTTTCTTCAGAGCCCTTCATCACCCATGATGAGCATAATGTATTTGTAATGGCTCTTACTGCTCCCGAGGATCGGCCCCTGTTTGGGAAAAGGTGGAAAGAAGAGTGAACCGGCTAGAAGACTTTTGGGATGAAGAAAGCCGTATCTCGATGCCTAAAGCATAATCGGTCCTACCGCCCGGAGGTACGGACGAGATAAAGTTAAGTTCGTAAAGGAGATTCCGCTGTATCGCTAGGTATTCCCCATGGAAATGGTGTCAACAAAGGCAATTATGATCCACATGATGCACAGCCAAATGGGAACGCTGACAAGACTGCTACTTCCCAGGGCAACAGCAAGAAGGAGTGAGATCCCGGTCCAACCCTTGTCAAACACCCTCGAGTTAATAAGTAGTGTAGGGTCCAAAGTCAGTAGCGTCTATACAGTCGAGTCAGGAATCTTTGAATTCCAGTCCTCTGAGTCATCTGAAGGCCTCACGCCTGAGGACTATCAAAATGTAATCGATGTCATCTTTCCCCTTATTTTGAATGAAATGACAGATCTTTCTGAGTATCCTCTTATTGCCAACTTAACAAATGATAAATTTACTCAAAACTTAACAACAGTTAATAATGAATCATTTGAACAAGATGCAAACACACTAAATGAACAATACATTAAAGAAATATTTAAGCAGGTTTCAGAAAAAGAGGAAAACCGGGCCCAAGCTGCCGAGGAGGTTTTGACAAGTGTGAACTTGGGTACTGTCGAGGAACCTAAAGAGACACAGATCGGAAACTTCTTCCAGGGGGTTGAAGGGGAAAACCTAATCGATCTGCTCAGAGAATACGTCGACGTGTTTGCATGGTCATATAGGGATATGCCAGGGCTAGACAGTTCAATAGTAGAGCATAGAATCCCTCTAGCACCAGATGCTAAGCCGCAGCGTAAACCGAGGAAGATTAAGCCCGAATGGTCTCTACAGGTCAAAGAAGAAATTGAGAAGCTACAAGGGTAGGATTCATCGAGTCATCGAATATCCGACATGGTTATCCAATATTGTGACCGTCACCAAGGCCAATGGGAAGGTGCGCTGCTGTGTGGATTTCCGAGATCTGAACAAGGCCAGCCCCAAGGACGATTACCCTTTGCCAAACATAGACATCCTGGTGGACTCCACTGCCAACTACGAATTCACCACACCGTGGGGAACTTACTGTTATACAGTGATGCCATTTGGGCTTAAGAACGCCGGGGCTACTTACCAAAGGGCAGCGACCGCGCTTTTTCATGACATGATCCACAAGGAGATTGAGGTCTATATAGACGACATGATAATCCACTCCAAAGGCGAGGATGGGCAGCACTTTGTTGACCTGCGGAAGTTCTTTGAGAGGCTGAGACAACATTCCATGAGACTAAACCCTGCCAAATGCACCTTCGGAGTGACAAGGGGAAAAGTGCTTGGGTATATGGTCACGGAGTGAGGTATCGAAGCGGACCCCCGAAAGATCAAAGCCATTATGGATATGAGGCCACCTCGAACCTGCATGAAGTCAAGAGCTTTATGGGAAAACCGCATTACATCGCCCGTTTCACAATCACTGACCACTATGTGCGAGCCCATCTTCAAGCTCATGAAGAAGAATGTAGACACGTAATGGACCGAAGAATGCCAGGATGCTTTTGACCAGATTAAGGCATACTTGGTACATCCTCGATCTATGCCCCCCCACATAGACGAAACCTCTTGCTCTATCTCACTGTCACCGATACGGCGCTTGGGGCTATGCTTGCTCAGAAAAGAAAGACTCTCGGGTAGAGAATGCCATTTACTTTGTCACCGGAAGGCTGCAGGAAGTGAGCTCAATTACTCAAGATGTGAAAAGACTCGTGCAGATCGGTCCGGGTAGTCGGCAAGTTGAAGCATTATATGCAAGCCCACCCTGTGAATTTGGTCTCAAAAATGGACCCCATCAAATACATCTTTGATAATCCTTCCCTCTCGATGCGTCTAGCAAAGTGGTCCTTCTTCTTAGCAGAGTACGACATCAACTATGTGACCAGAAAGGCCATCAAGGGTCAAGCGTTGTCGACCACTCCGGCAAACTTCCCGGAATGAGGACAGTAGGGCTCGAACCTCAATTCCTGCATGAAGGGATCTTTGCAGTCGAGCCCGAAAACCGATGGCAATTATTCTTTGACGGAGCCGCTAACAAAAGAGGAAACGGCATCGGGATGCTACTGGTCGATCCGAAAGATGAGCACATGCCAATAGCCCTCAAGTTGAACTTCCCTGCCACGAACAATGTTGCCGAGTATGAAGCCTGCATTGCTGGTTTGGAAGCTGCCTTAGAAAGGAATGTCAAGGAGCTCGAAGTTTACGGAGACTCAGCCCTGATCATCAACCAGGTTTCCAACAAATGGAAGACTGTGGACCCTAATCTGCAGCGGTATCATGCCCATATGGAGGAGTTGACTGGACAGTTCAGAGAAGTGACCTTCCACTACTTGCCAAGGGAAAAGAACAGATTCGCAGATGCCCTAGCTACTCTAGCCTCATTGGTAGAGATCCCTGAGGGAAAAGCCATAAAACCCTTCCGAGTGGGTAGAAGAGAAGCCCCAGCCTTCTGTTGTGAAGAAGACCTGGGACCCGAGCCTATGAAGGAACCCTGGTACAATCAAATTTACCAGTTCCTTAAAGATGGAGAGTCAGCTTTCAAAGACGAAGAAGGTAGACCGAAAGAAGGTGTCAGAGCCAAGAGCTTGCAAGCCTTGAAAAGGTTGGCCTCCCATTATGTCATTCTAGGAGGCAACCTGTACAAAAAGCGGTACCAAGGACCACTCCTCTTGTGCGTCACTCAAGAAAGGGCCAAAGAGTTGATGACTGAAGTCCACAATGGTCCCTGCGGTCCTCATATGAATGCCAGAGCCCTGATGCAAGTGATCCTCAGAATGGGTTACTGACGTGATAGGGAAAATAGCCCCGGCAGGAAGCAATGGGCATGAATTTGTGCTAGTAGC
Source organism: Adenophora triphylla var. japonica (assembly GCA_022495995.1). Lineage (NCBI taxonomy): Eukaryota > Viridiplantae > Streptophyta > Magnoliopsida > Asterales > Campanulaceae > Adenophora > Adenophora triphylla. The sequence continues at coordinate 403,025 of JAFEMH010001698.1, read as the reverse complement.
CATCGACTACTTCACCAAGTGGGTAGAGGCCAAGTCCTACAAGGTCCTCACTTCCAAGAAGGTTGCCCAGTTCATCAAAGAAAACATAATGTGCAGATATGGGGTGCCCAACGAGATCATTTCCGATAATGGGTCGCACTTCGAAGGAGACTGCGATAGGTTACTGTCAGAATTCAGAATCACTCGCCACAAGTCATCCCCGTACAGACCTCAGACTAATGGAGCCGTGGAAGCTGCTAATAAGACGCTCGAACGGATCATCCGGAAAATGGCCACCCGTGGTCGTGATTGGCCCGAAAAGCTGCACTTGGCACTCTGGGGCTACAGAACGTCTGTCAAAACAGCTACAGGAGAAACTCCTTTTGCCCTAACCTACGGGATGGAAGCAGTGTTACCAGTGGAGTTGGAAATCCCGTCATTAAGGGTCCTCCTGGAAAACAGTGTCAATGAAGTAGAATGGTTGCGCAGCCGGCATGATGAGTTGGCTCTGCTTGATGAGAGAAGGCTAAAAGCCATGGAACACACCCGAGCCTACCAGAGGCGAATGGCTAGAGCGTTTGACAAAAAGGTTAAGGCCAGAGACATCAAAGAAGGTGATTTAGTGTTGAAAGTGAAGCCCCCTACCAGAGACAACCCCCTGGGAAAATGGGAACCCGTTTGGATCGGCCCTTATGTGGTGCAGAAGATACTATCGGGAGGAGCCATGAAGCTTGCAGACCTGGACGGCAATCCCTTTGTCCACCCAGTCAACGGTGATAAGCTCAGAAGATACTATGTCTAAAAAAAAATATATAAAAAAAATCTTAGTGCAAAAAGAGTAATACCCAGCTAGGCTGAAAACCCCAAAAAGGGCGGTCTAGGCAAAAGACAGGGTTGCACATATAAAAAAAAAAATAAATATATATATATATATATATATATATATATATATATATATATATATATAGTTCACTGTAATGAACTACGAAGACCTGAGCCCCTTAGTCTTTTTTGTAAAAGGGGAACGTAGGCAGCCATATATGGTTCGGTCTGAACAATAAAAAAGGGCAATCAAGCTTCCATGAAGTGCGTCCTAAACAATAAAGGGCATTTCAGTTTTCATAAAATGGGTCCCAAGCAATAAGACATTTGAATTTCCATGAAATTTGTCTTGATTAATTTCTAAGATAATATTTCTTGTTCATTACAAGTTAAAAACTTCTTGATGAGTTCAAGCACGGTCTACTCTTGACTCTGCTAACCTGCTACAAAGATCTAAAATATAAAAAATGCCTAAATAAACTAATGTGTTTGCAAAATGGCAATAAGGGAATCCTAAGAAAAGATCTGTCAGTCGTCATTCGCTGAGTCTTCTTTGGTCTTCTTCCCTTTACCTCGACCCCGTCGAGTTTTCTTTCTCTTCTTCTCTATAAAGTCGTTACCCCTCATCCCGATCTCCGGTATCCTCACTGGAGCCTCTACCAAACCCGTGTCAATAAGTGCCCTCTCTACCCGAGCACGAGTCCGCACTTCCTCCCTCTGAGCCTCAGTCAAAGGAGCAACCTAAGACAATCTCTTGTATCGAGCCTCCATATCTCTGATCAGGTCACCCGACTGGTTATGGCGACTCGCCTTAGCCTCAGTCTCCCTTAGAGTCCTACTCGAGTCGCAGTCAGCCCCCAATAAAGCCTGACGTCTCTCTCCCAGAATGACCTGAGTCGCTCCCATTTCCCTCTCGTACTACCCAAGTAGATCGTAGTCAAGATGGTACTCTTCCTGCTCCTGAGAATGGCCCTGGGTGGGAAAGCAGCGTATGTCCAAGCCCTCGAGAAGAATGAAAAGCTGGCTGGATCTCTCATATCAAATGGCACCACCTCCATGGTACGGATGTCCTCCCAATTGCCCAACGGCTCCTGTAAGGTCCCGAACTGCCTGGATACCAAGCAAGGTATGTAGAAGGATGACCAGCAGAACCCTGGAACCCTCACTATATAGGACTCCTTAAATATCCTCCTGGTCTGCAACCTCCAGTGAGGTACCCACCAGCGGATGTCCGATGTGGATAACCTAGCCATCATCAGCTCCCAGCTACCCTGGTCCTGTTGCCTCGGTGCACCTCTCCGAGAAATCACCCAAGGGTACTGAGTCGGCAAAGCCCCGAGCCTCTCCTGCAGCCACAAAGTCGCACAACTGACTCCTGCACCTCATGAAATGGTCTCCCTAGCCATCCCGTCGATGCCATGCAATGTCTCTCCCAAAACCAGCTGGGACAATGTCTTTCCCACTCGCAGCCTCTCTGACCATGTCTAAGAGACCGCTATGACAGATTCCCACGGACTCAGCGGTGAACAGAGCAGAAAATATGCAGAGAATAAAGGAATCCATAGCCACCATGGTCACAGCCATAGCCGGAGACCCAAACCTGCCCGGGATATCAGAAAGGTCAATCCTGTCCGGGGCTATCATCATCCCCTCAGCCTCTTCCAAAGAAATCTGCAGAAAAGATGCAAGCTTTGCCGCCACCGGCACGTCTCCGATCAGCGGAATAGATATAGCCTCAATTTCGGGACCCCCAATCAAGGCTCGGAAGTCTTCATGTGTTGGGACAATCTCGTTGTAAGAAAAGCAGTAAACGTGTCTCCGGACGTCCCAAAACCTTGATGCTGCTCTCAAAAGGTCCCAATCGGGCGGGAGATCCCTCAAATGCCATAAAGACTTGATCTTGAAGGAAGAATCAAGCAGTCCCTTGTGAAATTGGAAGTTGTGCTTCACCCAAGATTGAAGATCGGACAGAAAACGGTCTCGCTTCCCCTTTTTGCAATCTGACGGGCTTCTCCATTACAAAATGACCAAAGATGGTGTCTTTAAGTCCAAAATGTGCTCTGGGAACAATTGGGACAAGTCTAAGTTGAAAATGAAATGAAATGGCCAAGCCTTGCTTTTATTCAGAAAATAACCAGTTCAGACAGAACTGTGAGCCGCACGGCTTCATTTGCCCTCAGGACCAAACCGCACGGCTACATTTGCCATCTGCAGAAAAATCTGCAAAGAACCAAAGTTGCTGCCCAAGGGAGTTTTCACTCCACTTTCTCAACCAAGACCTGTACAAAAACATGTTCAAAGGTCACCCAAGCATTTATATATCATCATAAATCATTTTGGCCCCGTTTCAGCCCCAATTCCAAGCAAAAAACTGCCCCGAGGCTCAAGTAATATGCAAATTAATAAAAGCATAAATAGAAAAGCAAATAAAACAGTAATACAATGTCTTCGCCTCATCGGCGCCCAAATAAAGCAAAGAAATAAACAAAATGTGCATCAAACGTGTTCATTGTTTGTTTTTGTTCCTAATCCACTCTAGAGACCTCCTAGGCCTCCGATTCTTCTTCTTCTTCATCACTGCTTAGCTCGTAGATGCTAGCCTCCTCATCAAGTCCTCCGGTCGCTCACATCGTACAGATGGACATTATCGTGCCCGTACTCACCACCGCCTGAATGCCGCATTGGGTCCCCGCCCCGAGGCATGGCACCGGGAAGAGTACTCCGGCCGATGAGGTAGACGCCGTGCCCCGACATGCCTTCTCTTGCGCCCGGCTCCTGTGCATCCGCCGCCTTTGAAGTGCAGCCGGCTTCCTCGAAGGGACCGGCACATGTCCTTCCACTCCCCGTTTCGCCCGACCAATCCGTCATAGGTGCGAGCCGGAACCCGAGAAAAAGAGGAGAAAAATCTCACAAAAATCTCGTAAAATCTCGTAATTGCAAAAAGCAAAGAAAGCCGAAAAGGGAAAGACCCTAAAAGTATACTTACAGTCTGCCAAAGGGCGGCAGGGTATACTGGGGCTCCTAGTGTCGAGGGACAGGAATCCTCATCCTCCTCGGTACTCTGTGGACCACATAAGACAGGTGCGCAGGAGAGATCGGCGGGTCAAGAGGCTCATCCTCCCCATATCCCCGAGTGACCGCCAGCCTTCACGCCTTCGCGTGGCATCCTCAAAGCGCCGCTCCACAAACACAGCGTAGGGGGTATCCATGTCAAAGTATTCTCGGCGGCCACGCCCGCCTCGGTACCTAGCTATCTCATCCGCCCGCCAATCTCGGGCCGTAGCATCCGTGGCCGGAGGATCATGGGGAGTAATGGCGTCCAAGGGAGGGACATGGCCATGCCGCCTAGAAAATCGGTCCCCTGTAGATGACATCACATGTCGCCCCGTCGCCCATCTCCTCTGCCTCGTCGCCTCAATGGCCTCTCCTAGCAAAATCTCTGGATACCTGCCCCAAGGGTAGAAGTCCACTCCGTCGTGACCATCCCTGTTGATGACCGGCCTCACCATCTTGTAATCAAAGGTGATCCGGGTCTTCCCCGTGAACTTATCCCTCGCATCTCCCCTCCAGCGGATCATAGCAGGGAAGATAGTGATATCGCTCTGTTGGTTCCACGGGAAGAACCCAATCACCTCACAGAACCAGACCTACATGTTGAAAACATCAAAAAGGGTCATTTCTCTCTCATAAAAGTCTCAAGACAAGAAGAGAAAAGAGAAAGAAAGAGGGACTACCTCAAGAGCAAAGGAGAAACAGTCCATGGATGCAGCCTTGTTCCGGCTGTACATGTCCAAAGAGAAGTAGAGCTCCGCCAATCCGGCCTCTCCCCAAGAGACCGTCCCTATCCCATCTACATCCTCCAGAGAGTCGAGGAGGCAAGTCATGGCCAGAGTCCCAGAATTAGCAAAGATGGTGACCGACAACATCAACCACACGAAAGCTCTAGCAAGCTGGTGGGCGGTCACATCGCTAACGGCAAAGTCCCGTATGCAGTTCTGGACTGCCACCTCGACATTCCGCGTCTCCATCCCTAGCCCCTTGGGAATCAACTCAAACCCGACCAAAGCTCGGAACTCCTCAGCTGTGATATGGTCCCTCCAAGTCACGGGCCTCCTGCCGAACCGTAGACCAGCTGATAGCTGTGAAATCGGCGGGAGTCACCGCGCCTCTCCCTGCCTCGATGGAAGCTATGAGTGCTATCCCACCAAAACTCGATAGGGCCCGGACCAAGCCCTTGCTCTTAGAGGTGATATGAATCCCCGCCGATAGCCTTAATGAAAAGATCTAGGACGGTAGCCCGCACCACCGCTTGGGATTCGCCCCATTCTTCTCGAAATCGGGCATCCTCTCCCAAAGCCTCGATCGCTATCTCGTATGGCCCTCTAGACTTGTTCTCCTGTAGACAAGCACAACAAAGAAATGCGTCAATCTTTCATCTCATTTCAAAAGCATGCATATATTCAAAAGGTGCACATATTTTCAAAAGAAAAGCATTCATAAAATTTTTCTAGCATCCTTTGCATGAAAAAACACGTCTTTCATCACTTGAAACACGTCATGTCAAGTCCCATTGCTTTCCTAAAGCACAAAATCACAATTTTCAAAATTCTTTGCACATAAGCATTATTCTTTCGAAAAAGTGGCATGCATGAATCCTTTTCATCTTCCAAAATCTTGTTTTCTCATTGATAATCAAAATTTTGACTTAGTTCTAGCACATGCAAGGACTCCGTCTCACTTTAAACAATTATCATTCTTACTTTATTTTCGAGAAAAAAGTGGGTCATTCTCATTATTCTTATCAAATAAATTGCACATGCATGTTCTTAGCCTCATAGGTTAATCATCAATGTCTCAAAATCATTCAAAAATCCTAGGAAAATCCTAGAAAATTCTTAAAATTTGGGTCAAGCCCTAAATCAATCAAAATTCAATTAAAATCGACGGAATCGAGCCAAATAAGAATGCTTACCCCAACCGGTCGCGGGTTCGTCGATTTGTGCTCCCTTCTCCCCGGATAGAGCTTCGATGGAGGCGTAAGAAAGTCGTACTTTCTCTTTGTTCGAACGAGTTCCTTCCTCCTTCTTTGAGCGGCCGCGGAGATGTTTCTTCTAGCTTGTCTCGTCATATGATTGCCCTCCGGATCCATTCTTGATCAAAGGAAGCAAGGGAATTGAAGGATTTTCAAAATTTCTCTCCTCTCTCTCTCTTCCTCGGCTGGAATGGGCGGCAGTAATGCCCAATTGCCCGTTCAAATCTTTTTTAAATAATCTGAAAAAAACAGACTTCTAGCCGTACGGCTTCTTTTTCCCCCATCTCATGCCGGGCGGCCTCATTCGCTCTGAGCAGAAATTACAATTTTGCCCCTGGACTTTCCACTTGGGCCTACAATTCCCGTTATCCTTTAACTAAGATAACACCCTTTTTAGAAGATGTCCCTTGTCTCCTAAGCAATTAAGCTTTCTTCCCAGTCGCCTCCGTTAATTCCGTTATAACGGGATAACGCTAGGTGACAACCTCCGAATTGTCGAAATCCGAACTTAAGCTACCTCTATCACAGATAGTGAAGTATGCTAAGTTCTCTAAACTTAAGCTACCTCTATCACGAATAGTGAAGTATGCTCAAGTTATCTAAACTTAAGCTACCTCTATCCCGAATAGTGAAGTATGCTCAAGTTCTTCTAAACTTCAGCTACCTCTATCACAGATAGTGACGTATGCTCAAGTTCTTCTGACTTAAGCTACCTCTATCCCGAATAGTGAAGTATGCTCAAAGTTTTCCAAACTTTAGCTACCTCTATCTCCTCGATGGTGACGTAAGCTCTAGTTTCTTCAGGTGACAACCTCCTTTAATTGTCAATCAGGTGACAACCTCCATTAATTGTCAATCAGGTGACAACCTCCATTAATTGTCAATCAGGTGACAACCTCCATTAATTGTCAACCAGGTGACAGCCTCCATTAATTGTCAAAACCCTCAAGGATCCTAGACATCTTTCCTAACTATCTAGTGATGCTTGAACTACGATCAAGGCTTGATTCCTCCGGGATACTTAGGTAGCCTTTCATAAAAGGTCCAGCCATCCGACCACTTTGGTCACCCTGTTTCTTCGTCACTCATCAGTGATGAAGTAACCCCTCATAGAGGTTTAGATATCTGACCACATCGGTCACTTCTAGCATATCTCCAGTAGGATCAATTGCTTGACCTCTTAGGTCATTTTCTCTTCTACTTCCCCAAAGCAAGAGACCGCTTTCTCTTCTCCATTCCTCGCCGGATCTATTCCGAAATACGTCCTGGCTTGATTCCCACTCGGGATACGTAGGTAGCCTTCCAGAGGTTCAGCCACTCGACCACCTCGGTCTCTCAATCCGTCTCGGCATTCGCCAGATCGGATCCTTTTCTATCGACAACCCCACTCGCCTTGCAAGTGACGTTGCCGAGGGGCTTCTGTAAGTACCCAAATATGGCTCATGCCTTCCGGTTAAACTTTCCGGCAATTTCGGTAAGTTTTTCGATAATTCCCCGAACCTTCCTAGTGTTCCGGAAATATTCCGGAACTGTTCCAAATCATATAGGGACTGAAAGGGAAGCTTCCCAATTAAGAAACACGTTTTTCTTAATTTGGGAAAACTTCTAGAATTTGCCACCTTGCATGGTTCTAGAAACATGCTGAGTCACAAGGGATAATGCCGCATGGCTGCATTAGCCCAAGGTCTCTGGCCGCACGGCTTCATTGGCCTTATCCAGACTGCCTATAAATAGAGCCCTCCTCTACCCATTTTAACAACACCAACAATACCATCAATCACACATAATACGAAGAAGACACTCCCAAGAGCTGCTGGAAGTCCAAGAAGGTGAAGAAGAAGGCCAAGAAGCCACCTCCCTCCTCCTTGAAGATCCCAAGATCAACCTTCCCACCTAGCTCAATCCTAAGAAGAAGAGGAAGCCATTGGTAACCTCTCACGCCCTAAACTTGCATCCTAATTGCTCTATGTGATTCTAATTGCTCATTGCATTTCATATAATTGCTATTATCTTGTGTGGGACTTGGTAGATTAAAGATCATATCTTTATACCCCCTTTTCCCCTTTGCATGCATTAGGCAACCTTTGCCATTAAAGATGTAATCTTTTGAATGAAAGGTGCATCCTTTGCACCTAAAAACCCTATTTTTACATAAAAATATCATCTTCATGCATCCTTTGCATATAAAAATCCAATCTTTATGATAAAAATGCATCCTTTGCATATGAAATCCTTTTTCAAGCATCCTATACATTAAAGATCATATCTTTATCCTAAATTAGCATCCTATGATTTTCAAAATACAATTTTCATGCATCCTTTGCATATTTAAATCCCGTTTTCTTCATAAAAATGCATCCTTTGCATAAAAATCATGTATTTATGCATCCTTTGCAAATAAAGATCATTTCTTTAAACCAAATGCATCCTTTGCAACCCAAAAATGTCATCTTTTCACTAAAAATGTCATTTTTACATGCATTCCCCCATGTCCCCATTAGCAACCTTGGAACGGACTGGTGTAAAAGATCATATCTTTACATCGTTCCTTCCATAAAGGGTTTCATAATTTCTTTAGAAAGGGACAACCTTGAACCCTATATCTCCGATTATCACTTAAGATGAGTATGAAGCATCTATATGAGCTCGACCATCTTAAAGTGTAGGATTGATGGGCTAAGGACCCTCCTTTTCTAAAGAACCTCATCTTTGACTATAAAGAGAGTCATTCTCTCGATCATGCAAAGTCCCGAGGTTAAAAAAAAATGCAATGATCACAAGTCCAAGATGAGGACGGGATCATAATCTCGAATACATAAAATCCAAGAAATCCCGAGCGACAACCAATAAATGGTTTGTACGTCCGGAACACGACTTGGGACATTCTCCCCCCCCCCCTTTATTTTCAAACACATGCACACAAGAAAGCACGCAAGCAAGCACGATTAATGGAATCTTGGAAGACTTGCTCCGGCAAGGCACCTTGGGTGAACGACGATCCGTTCATCCCAAGGGGTAACTTAACCTCCGAACCCATAAAAATCCTTTTTTCAAAGTTTTGAGGAAATCAAAATGGCGTGGCGACTCCGTTTTTCAAATTAAACCGGATGTCTTCAAACTCGCGTGAATTTCCAAATACACCGAAATTTGGGGCACACATTCACAACCGTCCCCTCAGTAAAATTAAAGTGCTAAAAGAGTAATACCCAACTGGATACATTCCCGCTAATGATCAGGTAAAAAATAGGGTCGCACTTCTTTTGTCTTTGTTTTTCTCAAATTCACCTAAAGTGTCGAACTACGGTGACCTGAGCCCCTTAGTCCAATTGTAAAAGGGGAATGTAGGCAGCCATCATTGGTTCGGTCTAAAAAAAAACAAAAAATACAATAAGCATCAATTGCTTGTGTTTCGAAAAACTCTTTTCAATTAACCTACAAATTCATTACGGTTAAAACAATCTTTGATGAGTTCAAGCACGGTCAACTCTTGACTCGCTACACGCTAGCAAAAATACAATAAAACATTAATCAGTTAATGTGTCTGCAATGACAATGGGTGGATACTCTGGACAGCAAGGTCAACCTAGTTTCCCAAACTTGGTCCTTCATCCTTCTTCCCCTTCCCTTTCCCCCGGCGAGTGTTCTTCACCTTCACAGGGAATACTCCGGTAGTCCTTCTACCTCGGCTCCGTGTGGACCCTTCCCGACGCCTCCGGCAAACCTGTAGCTGTCAACGCAGCCCTTTCCCTAGCTCTATCTCGAGCTGCCTCACTTCGAGCCATCATAACCGTGCTCTGATTGGCCTCCCGATCAGCATTGGCCTCATAGTCGCCATGCCATTCATTCCCAAGATGATCCCCGGGATTATCTCTCGCTTCGGTCCTCCTCAAGGTGGAGCTGTCAAGTTGGCCAGCACCCAACAGCTCACTCCGTCTCCACAAGATAGACATCTGTGTCTCCCCTATACACTCTTCATACTGGGCTTCAGCATATCGCGTAGAGATGTAACAGCCGCCCCTCTCCGCGAAAGAGAACCCTGGCAGGAAAGGACATGTATTTCCACCACCGTGTGAGAAGCAATAGCGTCGAAGGATCTTCCATCAGCAGAGATCCCACCTCAAAGGTAGCAGCATGAACCAAGCCCGTCAATGGCACCTGCTCCAGCCCGTACTGTCGCAGAACCAACGATGGAATGTAGAAAGATGTCTGAGACAGCCCCGGCACTCCGACAACCAATAGACCCTCCCGAGCGGTGCCCGAAAAGTCCGTAACTTCCAATGGGAACCCACCATCGCAAGTGATGCGTGGCGGAGTCCTGCCATCCGCAGCTCCAGCCTCACTCGATTGCCCCTATCACCAGAGGACGTCGAGAGAAGGACCAAGCATCACAAGACATTGGCACCTCAGGAATCATCTGCAGCCTCTCCCTTAACCACATGGTAAGCATAGCGGTACTCCCTCCCCACATGTATCGGCTACCGGTCGCCATCCGGCCTATGCCCAGAAACGTCTCACCCAAGACCAACGGCACGATGTCTCCCGCTCCGGCATCGCTCACCAGGTCCAAGACACCGAGATGGCACACACCTGTGGATGTGAACGTGAACAGAGTAGCGATCGCGCACAGAAAACGCGCCCCACGCAAAGACGCTCCTCGCCTTTCGGCAAATCTATCGGGCAGTCCCGAAATGTCAACATAATCAGTATCCAATATCAGCATCCCGTATGCTTCTCCAGCCGAGATACCAAGCAAAGACACTAGCTTCTCAACAGTGGCCATGCCACCAGCATACATAAGAACTAGTTGTTCCGTCTCAGGTCCTCCCAGAATGGCCCGGAAATCTTCGAACGTAGGAGTGATTTCGTTGTACGAAAAGCTGTACACATTCCTCCGAGTATCCCAGAAACGAGACGCGGCTCTCAAAAGATCCCAATCTGGCATAAGCTCCTTCAAAGCCCAAACAGATTTCATCCCGTAACAGCCTTCGAAAAACCCCTTGTTCTGCCTCGTGTGGTTCCGTACCCACGACTGAAAATTGTCCAAATATCGCTCTTGCATTCGAGACGATAGCTTGGGAAAGGGAGCCATGGAAAATGAAGGAAACCTTAGAAATTTGAGAGAATTCAACTAACTGATCAGAGGTGAATGCGCAGTTCTTAACCAATTGCAAAGCTGAAACTGCAATTTAAAAGACTCTGGAAATTCACTCTCAGTCCGGCCGGACTTCCCTTGCAGTTGACCTGGTCAACTCTGCAGCCAGTTGCTCCTAAATTGGAAGCAATTCCAAACAACGCCCTGTTCATGCCTTATGAATCTGCGTGCTGCCCCTAGTTTCATTTAACCAATGTCAATATCCCTTCCGCCCCGGGCTCGTGCAACAGTGCAATTAATTAATTATCAATGCATATAGGCTTAAATTTTGACCCGTTCAATTTTTTATGCATGTTTCATTTTATTTATTTTTTGATTAACCTACTTCCTTATTTGCCGAAAATAACAGAAGGTAATCATTAAATAGATGCGCGAAATACAGGTTCCGCCCCACGGGCGCCTTTTTTCAAGTACAGTTCAAATCAAATCGTTCCAGAAGATACAAAAAAAAAAAAAGAAAGCAGTAAAGGAGGACTACTCCGAGTCCTGCTCGTCATCCGAGCACTCGACGCACTGCTCCGCAGCTGCCGGATCCGTCGCAAACAAGAAGTCTCCAAATTCCTCCTGGCGGGAATATGCAAAAGGCCTCCTCGGTGTCCGTGAACTCGAGGACTCTCCCCTCTCGTGCCCCGAGTGCGAAGGAGGATGAGCTCCAAACCCAGCCATTCCGCCCGCGAACTGGCCAAATCCCTGTGCAAAGTCCGCTCCACTAGCCGTGGGAGCAGGCGAACCTCTCGGCCTAGACGGCCTCGGCTCACGGACATCCACTCTCCTCCGGGAACTGCACCGCATGAACTCCACGAGCCTCCTAGCGTAGGCGGACCACCCGTCCACCAGTCTCATAGCCTCGTTGTACGTACGGCCAGACACCTGCGAACCAGGAATGTCGTCAGAAGACGAGCAGAAAGTACAGATGCAACATTCGGAGAATGCTACTATCAAATGCAGAAAATCAAAAAAAATGCTCACCGAAGCATTGGGGTCAACCCTGTACCATGATCTCGGCTCATCCGGGAGGGGGATCACCAGCCGCCTGCGCGAATCGTCCAGCCCCTCGTACGCCAGCCTAGCGCGTGGGAGCGGGAGATCTCGGGGATATCCAGGGCCATCGCCCTCCCTGTGCTGCACCTGCGGGCTCCTCAGCCTCATCCTCAAGAAAGTCTCATAGTCGGTCCCCGGCTATGACGTACTCGGTGTAGAACACACCCTGTCTATACCTCTCTAACTCCTCCATCGGCATCAACAGAGGATGCTGCATGTGCATAGGAGGATCCACCGGCACCATCGGAAGTGACCCCGGGCCATGCTAACGGGTCACCCTCTCCCCCAGATACATAGCGTCGCAATGAAGTCCCACCAGGAGCTTCCGCCGCCGCGTAACCTCGCTAGCAACCTGAACCGCGACAGCGTGGAACCGACTCCACCAAGTCAGCTGGATCCTCTCAGAGAACTCCCGGTTCAGGGTCTGGGACACCTCCTCGTACGTCAGTCGAGTGCCCACTCTCGATGAGACCGCCTTCTTCGCCCTCTTCTGCCAAACCAGCATGGCAAGGAACAGGGGTCGATACGCCTCCCTAATGTCCCACTGCTGCGGACTGAACACCTCATAGCACCAGACCTGCCAAGCAAATGGAAAGTTATGTCAGATACAAAGCAGATACATACGAGTACATAAACGAGACAAGGAAGAGAAAAAGACGTGAACTCACAACCAAAGCATGCGAGAAGTAGCTCAAGGAATTCTCCTCTCCCCGCGAGAACCTGTCCAGGGAATGATAGAGCTCGGCGCCCAGCCTTCCCCCTGTGCGTACCCCTCACGCATCCAGATACGTCGCCGACCCGAGCAGAGGGAAGTGACAGGACGTGTCGAAGTCGGGGACAAAGTCGCTGACAACGCGAACCAAATGAACCCTAGAGCCAGGCGCTCCGCGGTCATCCTCAAATACCCAGCCTAAATAATCGTAATACCCGTCTGCAGATGCACCTCCATCGGCCTGTACCGAATGCCTAAGCCCCTGGCATCGGTAATATCAAAACCCAGTAGCTCCGACAACTGCCCCGGGGTATAACCATCCACCCACACCAGCGTGTTGCCCCAGAATGGCAACCCAGTGATAGCGGCAAAGTCAGTGGGAGTCACCATCACCTCCCCCCATCTGAAATGGAAAGTGTGGGTCGTATCCCACCAGTACTCGTTCAGAGCCACGTACATGGACCTGGCCCTCTGCGTATCAGCTATCGTAGCTACCGCACTGATAAACCTAGCCAACCCGGAGTCGACCACCAGCTGCCGTGGACTCCTCTCTCCCTCTCGAGCATCGTCCGGGAATACCTCCCACAGCGCTCGCACTGCCTCAAAGGCACCCCGACTCTTCTGGCTGTGGGTATCAACCGTCCCTCGCCCCTGCAGGTGAACAAGGCAAAAATACATTAAGCACAGAAGCAACGTCAACAGAATGCACGAACGTATGTCAAAAGGATGCAATGCAGATACGGTTCTCATTCAATTCCTAAAATATTTCCATCCTTTCGAAAACTCCGTCGAATCCGGAACTTTCAAAACATTTCGAAAACTCCGTCGAATCCGGAACTTTCAAAATCCTCCGAAAAGCCCTTCGAAAACTATGTCGAATCCGGAACTTTCAAAATCCTTCGAAAACTTCGTCGAATTCGGAACTTTCAAAATCCTTCGAAAACTCCGTCGAATCCGGAACTTTCAAAACCCTTCGAAAACTCTAACGAAACCGGAACTTTCAAATTCTTTCGAACATTTCGAAAATTTACTCCGTCCCGAATTAAAGCTACTTTAATTTTGGAAAATGCATCCAGACATGGAATTTTGCAACCAAAATTTTTATGTCATCTACCCATAGTGTCAATTGAACTACATCCTAGTCAATTTCGACAAAGGTTCATAGCAAAGTCAAAAGCCCCAATCCGGGCACCAAAATCCTTAACTCATTCCTAGTCAAATTTCTAACATTTAAAGAATGCACATTCTTAAAATTAATGGAATTTGAGGGAATCTTACTTGTCTCTCGATCCCTCCTTTGGAGTTGTGTTTATCCCTAGCCAGGTAGAACTCCGCCGGATTCAATGGATGAACATTGGTTCGAACGGTCCGAACCAACCGTGTTCTTTCGTCATCGGTCCTTCCGTGGAGAGCCATTGGTTCCCAATCACCTTCCATAGCAATTTTCCTTCACAAATCTGAGCAAACCTCACAATTTGGAGTGCAAAATTTCTCTCTTTTCTCTCCTCTCTCGTCGGAAATGATGGAGAAAATGGCTTGGTTTGCGTCGGACTTGGAGCTGATTTGAATCTGGTCAAACTTAGTCCAAGTCCGGCCGGACTCTTGCTGCAATTTAAGAAGATTCCTTCCAATTCAGCCCCTCAACTTTTGGCAGTTCCAATTTTACCCCTTTTGGCCCCCAAAAGTGTAAAATTTCCCCCCAGTTAGACATTTCTAACACCCCATCCCCCGAGGATAAATTCCCAGTTAGTTTTCACTAACGCTCATCTCCAGACGTTAAATTCAATTCCCAATTGACGTTTGACGTTTGACGTTCAAACGCTCAATCATGTCTCCGGACATTCCAGTTACAATTCCGTCTCCAGACATTAAATTCAATTCCCAATTGACGTTTGACGTTCAAACGCTCAATCATGTCTCCGGATATTCCAGTTACAATTCCGTCTCCAGACGTTAAATTCAATTCCCAATTGACATTTGACGTTCAAATGCTCAATCATGTCTCCGGACATTCCAGTTACAATTCCGTCTCCAGACGTTAAATTCAATTCCCAGTTGATGTTTGACATTCAAACGCTCAATCATGTCTCCGGACATTCCAGTTACAATTCCGTCTCCAGACGTTAAATTCAATTCCCAGTTGACGTTTGACGTTCAAACGCTCAATCATGTCTCCGGACATTCCAGTTACAATTCCGTCTCCAGACGTTAAATTCAATTCCCAGTTGACGTTTGACGTTCAAACGCTCAATCATGTCTCTGGACATTCCAGTTACAATTTCGTCTCCAGACGTATAATTCAATTCCCAATTGACGTTTGACATTCAAACGCTCAATCATGTCTCCGGACATTCCAGTCACATTTCCGTCTCCCGACGTTAAAATTCCTGTGGTCTTCACCATCGTTCACTTCCCCGGCCGCCAGTCGTAAGCCCGATCGTTCCACTTCAGCGGCCATCAAGGTAAGCACGCACAACAATCCCTCTCCGGCCGCCAGTCGTAAGCCCGATCGTCCCACCTCAGCGGCCATCAAGGTAAGCCCGCACAACAATCCCTCTTCGGCCAGCCGTAAGCCCGAACACTCCTCCCCAGCAGGATCCTAAGACCATCCGTCTACGGAAGAAACGTCAATCAACCCCTTCAGTTCCTAACTGACCCCGTCAGAACCCGGGACACTCTTCCCCAGTGATGTGTCAGTCTCTCCCGAGACCACATCCCGTTCCTAACCCCGTGGTTAGAACGTCAATCCTTCCGTGTTGTTAATAACGCCAGTTTAACACAACCGTTCCCATCATCGTCACCCTATCCCCAGCAGGATAAACCTGGCCGTCATCGTAAGCCCAGCATCCAAGGCACGAACGCCTTTGTCTCAGGATAAACGTATCCTCGCAACTCCGGTTTGAGGCGCCACACACCCTCAAAGGTTTCAGAAATCTCAGGTTCAGACGCCTCACAATAGTCTCCATTCAGGTTTCGGTACCTCGCAATGGTCTCCTCTCAGGTTCAGACACCTCCCAATAGTCTCCATTCAGGTTTCGATACCTCGCAATGGTCTCCTCCCAGGTTCAGACGCCTCCCAATAGTCTCCATTCAAGTTTCGGTACCTCGCAATGTTCTCCTCCCAGGTTCAGACGCCTCCCAATAGTCTCCATTCAGGTTTCGGTACCTCGCAATGGTCTCATTCAGGTTTAGACGCCTCCCAACAGTCTCGCTCAGGTCAAGGTCCCCACGTGCGGCTCCTTGCACCTACGAACTACGATCGGCTTGATTCCCACTCGGGATACGTAGGAATCCTTTCGCTAAGGATCCAGCCAGCTGACCGCCCAGGTCTCTTTCAAAGTAAGGCATCCCGATTTGGATCCTTATCTTTTTTCAACGACCCCACCTCCTTCGGAGGAGACGTCGCTGAGGGGCTAACTGTAAGTACCCCTGGTATACAGTCTCAGTCCGGCCGGACTTCCTCTGTAGATTTTCAAATATTGCTAGCAAGCCCCTCCAATTTCCAAAGTTTCACAAAACCCCCTGGTTTTCAGTCTAAGTCCGGCCGGACTCCTACTGAAAATTTACCTATAAATAGAAGTTGTTGTCAAAGCCAAAAAGACAACATTTTTCACTCCCAAAAATCACTCTACCCCACTGCCCAACTGAGTTTCACCCCCTCCCGAGCTCCCGTTTGTCTCGATTCGCATGAAACTTCCGTATTTCGATCAAATACGCCCCTCGCCACTCAAAAACACCGTTCCAAACCAATTTCCGTATCCCATATACACCTCCCGAGCCAAAGGAGTCGACCCTAGCCATAGGTATAACTCCCTCTCTCTAATCTCTCATTTCATCTCGGTTTACGCGCCAGTTGCTACAACCGTTTCGAACCACGTTATTGAAATGTAGACGCCTCCGTCTAACGGGGTCCGATACGTTTTAGCCCCTCGATCCTCTTCTCTTCCCGTAAGAGAAGTAATCACGGGTTAAAACGGCATTCCGACCCCGTTTCGTTTACTTTTTTATGTCATTTACCATTCCGGATCGATCGATCTGTCGATTGTCATTTACTTTTCTGTCATTTACCATTCCGGACCGTTTGATCCGTCAAACGTCATTTACAACTCTGAGCCATTTTGGCTCGTCGATCGTCATTTACAATTTCGAGCCGTTTTGGCTCGTCGATCGTCATTTACGATTTCGGATCGTTTGATTCCGTCGATACCGCATTTAAATACTGTCATTTACCAGTCTGACCCGTTTGGATCGTGATAGTATTTACTTTTCAAAGTCCGAATCGCAACCCGATTCGTTGATCGCAAAAATCATTTAATACGCTTTTTCCCGTAAAAATCGTTAACAATGTAATGCCCGATTCAAAACCGGAGTTCGTCCTTCGAACTCTCTTTCAAAACGCGCGAAATGACGTTTGGAATCCAAACGCTCATCTTCAAACTAAAAGCTGCCATTTGACACTCAAAATCATTTAATACGCTTTTTCCCGTAAAAATCGTTAACAATGACTCGCCCGGTTCAAAATCGGAGTTCTCCTTCGAACTCCCTTTCAAAAAGCTCAAAATCGACGTTTGCCACGCAAACACTCATTTCCATCTCAAAACCGACGTTTGCCACGCAAACGCTCATTTCAAACTCAAAACCGACGTTTGTCATTCAAACGCTCGTCTTTTCAAACAAAGTCACCTAATCAACGTTTGACATTCAAACCAAGATTAAGCTTGTCATTCAAGCCCCCATTTCAAAACACACACACACACGCACACGATTTTCGAGAAAGGTAGAAAGACTCGTCATACGAGGCATTTCGGGTGATCTCGTAATACTCTTCCCGAAACGTAACGTGACCTCCGAACCTAACAATCTCTGGTACTCAAAGCTTTTTACTCGTTTTTGCTACCAATAAAAATGACTCCCCGTTTTCAAAGCCTTTTCCTAAGTTTTTGCTACCAATAAAAACGACACCTTTTCACTAAAGTCGTTTCTCAACGTTTTGGGCTCAAAATACAAAAACCGCGTGGTGACTCCTCATTTTCCTTCCCATAAAGCGAGGTCTCAGACACCAACACCCCGCGAAAGACAACCGCTTTCGCATCGCGTGAAATCCGGGTAATTTCACCTAGCACTGAGAATGGATTCAAGAAACCAAGCTTTGACAATAAAAATCCTCTCGAGTACGTTCAATGTAGGGCATGTCGTGGCTTTGGTCACTATGCCAATGAGTGTGCTAACACACTTAAAAAGAAGCGAATGAGCTTAACTGCTACCCTTAGTAACAGTGAGGATGAAGAAGAAGTAGCTAACATGTCTATAATCAACTGTCATTACGTGTTTAATGCTTTTTCTATAGATATAGAAGAAGGAGTTCCTGAAGAAACGGAGGATGTGGTCCAAAATATGAACACATCTGGTGTTACATCTGACCTAATGCTGAATTGTTTCTCTGTAAAAGGAGATTTTGAGGATGAGGATATGGACATTCCCTATGAGGAACTCTTTGCAACCTAAAAGGAGCTGCATACAGATTGGATAAAGAGGATGAACAAGATTGAGGTACTTGCGAAGGTAAATAAATCTCTTTCTGATAAATTAGCTATCTGTGAAGATGAAAAGGCTAGGCTTTCAAAAGAAAATGATGATCAAATAGATATCATTGCCAAACTTGAAGTCCTTATGACCAAAAGAGAAGTTGAGCTTGAAAAATTCAAAAATGAGTGTGAAAAAGCTGAAAGTGCTTTTACCAAGTTGAATAAAAGTAAAATGAAACTTGATGAAGCTATTTTTATGGGTCAACATAATAAGACTGGTCTGGGCTTTGAAAAAGGTAATTTTGTAAAGGAGGGATATGAGGCTTATACTTCAAAAAGTGTGGAAAAACTAAGTTCTAAAGAAAAATCCTTTTTGACTGAGAATAGGCCAAGGAGGAGGCACTACATCTGCCATTATTGTTTTGCTCATGGGCACATTAGACCCTTCTGTTACAAACTTAAGGCTGACAAAAATTCTAGTTACTTCAATCAGTCTCAGATGTGTGAAAAGATGTAAGCACATCCGAACACACATCTTGGTAATCTGAGACCTCTGCACCACAAAAAGAAAGCTGTAAAGCAGTGGATGGCCAAACTAAGTGCTGCCTGCAATATTGTTTACTCTTCCCTCAAGAGTACTGTCTCTGGCTCTTGGTATTTTGATAGTGGATGCTCTAGGCACATGACTGGGAACCAAGCTGTTCTTCTTGACTATGAGTTAATTAGTGGGGGGAAAGTGAACTTTGGTAGAGGTGCTCAAGGCAAAATTGTTGGGAAAGAAATCCTAGATGTCAAGGGTCTCCCAAAATTGCACAATGTGTACCATGTGGAAGGCTTGAAAGCCAACCTGATAAGCATCAATCAGCTATGTGATGATGACCTTTATGTGAAGTTTAACCATTTGTGTGAAGTGTTTGATAAGGATAATAAGTGTGTGTTTACTGGTCCTAGATCTGCTGACAATTGTTACCAATTTGGTGATAATCTTTCTTGCCTAAGCTCAAAAGCTAATGATGTCAATCTGTGGCACCAAAAATTAGGGCATGCTAGTTGCAGAACTCTGGAAGAACTTCAAAGATTTGAAGCTGTTAAAGACCTCCCTAAACTGAACTTCAAGAACCCTGATGTCTGTGGTTCATGTTTAAAGGGAAAACAAACAAAAGCCTCACTTAAGAAGGTCCAACATTGCTCCACATCTAGGTGTTTGGAGTTGATTCATATTGACTTGATGGGACCTATTGTAGTAGAAAGCTTTGGTAGAAAAAAGTATATCTTTGTGTGTGTTGATGATTATTCTAGGTATACTTGGGTGATGTTCTTAAGGGAAAAATCTGAAACAATTGGAGAGTTCAAGAATTGGTACAAAAGGGTTAGAAATCTTTATGGTCTTAAGACTGTGAGGATTAGATCTGACCATGGCACTGAATATGAGAACCAAATGTTTACTACCTTCTGTAATTCTAAGGGAATCACACATGAATTTTCTGCACCAATCACTCCACAGCAAAATGTAATTGCAGAAAGGAAGAATAGAACTTTGCAAGAAATGGCTAGGGTTATGCTAAGTACTAAAAATCTGTCTAAGAAATTTTGGGCAGAAGCTTTTAACACTACCTGTCACATTGGCAATAGAGTGTTCCTTAGGATTGGTAGCACTGTCACTCCATATCAAATCCTTCTTGGCAAGAAACCCATTGTTAAGTACTTCCATGTGTTTGGGTGTATTTGCTACATTCTTAATTATAGAGAATACTTGTCCAAATTTGATTCAAAGAGTGATAAAGCAATTTTCATGGGATATTCCACTAATAGTAGAGCTTACAGAGTCTTTAATTTAAAAACAAAAACCATTATGGAATCTGCTAATGTTGTTTTTGATGACTCACTTGATCTTAACCTCAAGACTGTTGAGGATGATGTTTCAGGTTGCTTACTTGGAATTTGAAAGGATACGTAAAACAAAAAGTCTTTGGAGAACCAACAAAGCGCCGGTGTTGAAAAACCTGTTGAAACAGCAAAGGATGTAACCAAGGATGTAGACACATCTACATCCACATCTGAACCCACATCTGAACCCACATCTACTCAAAATCCACGAAGCGAGGACGGTTCCTCGAATACGATCAGGATGATGCTCCAGAAGATAATGTGGATGGGTGTGTTGATAGATCAAAGGATATTCCCTCTAAAATCCAGAAAAATCACCCCACTTCACAAATTGTGGGGAATATGCAAGGCCAAGTGAGGACTAGACAGAAAGAAAAAATAGACTACAAAAAGATGGCTGGTTTGTGGAGTTGCTCATCAGCATACTCCCAGGTAAGCTTTTGCTGTTTTGTTTCAAAGATTGAACCTAAGAATATCACTGAAGCATTAAATGATGCTGACTGGATTCTTGCTATGCTAAATGAGTTGCTTCAATTTGAAAAGAATGAGGTTTGAACCCTTGTCCCTAGACCCTCACATGGAAATGTCATAGCAACTAAATGAATTTTCAAGAACAAAACTGATGAGCAAGATGTGATTACTAGGAATAAAGCTAGGTTAGTTGCTCAAGGTTATACTCAAATTGAAGGAATAGATTTTGAGGAAACCTTTGCTCTGTTACAAGGATTGAGTCCATTAGACTCTTGTTAGCTATTACCTGCTACCTCAAACTTACTCTTGATCAAATGGATATTAAGAGTTCCTTTTTAAATGGGGTATTGAATGAGAAAGCCTATGTTGAACAACCTAAAGGCTTTGTGGATTTCAAGTTTCCTAATCATGTTTACAAACTGAAAAAGGCTCTGTATGGGCTGAAGCAAGCCCCTAGAGCTTGGTATGGTAGGTTGACTATCCATTTGCTTCACCTAGGATTCAAGAGAGGTGAGGTTGACAAGACCTTGTTTGTAAGGAAAATTAAAAAGGAGATTCTTGTGGCACAAATCTATGTGGATGATATTGTGTTTGGGTCAAATTCTGACTCTATGCTAGCTGAGTTTGTGGATAGTATGACTTCCACATTTGAGATGAGTATGGTAGGTGAGTTGAATTTTTTTTTAGGTTTACAGATAAAGCAATTCAAGGATGGAATGTTCATCTCTCAGTTCAAATATGCCAAGAATCTTGTGAAAAAGTTTGAACTTGAACACTCCTCACATCTCAAAACACCAATGGGATCTTCTCAAAAGCTGAGTCATGATTCATATGGTGAGAGTGTTGACCAAACACTGTACAGAAGCATGATTGGAAGCCTGTTGTATCTCACTGCAAGTCGACCTGACATAATGTATAGTGTGTGTCTCTGTGCAAGATATCAATCTAACCCAAAGGTGTCCCATCTTAAAGCCTTGAAAAGAATCATAAGATATGTTAGTAGGACTGTGAACCTAGGACTGCACTATTCTAAGGAGACAAACACCAATTTGGTTGGCTATACTGACTCAGATTGGGGTGGAAACAGTGATGACAGGAAGTGTACTACATGTGGATGCTTTTACCTAGGAAACAACCTTGTGTCTTGGTACAGTAGGAAGCAGAATTGTGTGTCTTTGTCCCCCGCCGAAATTTGAATATGTAGCCCTTGGAAGTTGCTGCACACAATTGCTTTGGATGAATCAAATGCTGAAAGACTATGGATTGAATAGCAAAATTTTGACTGCTTTTTGTGATAACAAAAGTGCCTTGAACATATCTAAAAATCATGTCCAACATTCTAGAACAAAACACATTGATACTAGACATTATTTCATTAGGGATCTTGTAGAACAAAAAACTGTGTGTCTGGAATTTATTAGGACTGAAAATGGCTGATATATTTACAAAGGCATTAGATTTGAAGAGATTTTCCTTCTTAAGGAAATCTCTTGGTTTGTGTGATATCTAAGGTTATGTGCACAAATGTGTCTCACATCCTCTAACACATCTGTATATTAGATTAACAAAAAAAAATCATGCATTAGCATGAAATATCTCAGTGTGGTCACTTGTGAGTTTTCATCTTTGACATTTTCCTGATCACTTAACTGTGAGCACTTCCTGTTCTTGTTGTCTTTTAATAACTTGATATAATCTTACTAGATATCTCACAGTGGGTGCTTTAAAAAATAATGAGAAACAGCTGCTTCACCCTTAGTATGAAGCCATACCATTGTGATCAAGTGATTCTCATAAGAAATCTTGAAATCAAACTTGACAAGATCATTGGAAAAAAGGGCTATCTTTGGGATTCAAGAAAAGTGAAAGATGCTCACAATTCAAAAATCCACAATAAAAAAATGGGTGGATGCATCCTAGAGGCTGTGCAGATTGGATTATTGCTCATTGACTTTTTATGATCTAAATGTGTCCCCAAATGTGACTCACATCCTATGCCACATCTGTGAGCTGAGATTTTTTCCTTCACCTCTGTGTTGCATCATGCTAATGATTCTGCATATTAGGTCATATAGGAAGCTTTGTAAATATTCTAGTTAATTTATTTTCATTCTTAATATTCTCTTTGATTTAACAAGTTTTTGTTTTTTCCAAAATTTATTATGAAAAAGAAAGATGTGTATCAATCCAAATTTGAAAAGGAAGGACAACTTTGAAAAGGATTCTGTTTTGAAAAGATATGGCTGAAGTATTTTTGTTTCCATAAAAATCAGTCAAAATCTTTTTTTATTCTAAATCCCTATTTTTTTTTAGGTTGTTGTGTGTGGAAATCTCAAGGGTTTATAGCCGTTGGAGGACCTTTGAGGTATTTTGGATGTGTGAAACCTATTTGGAAAAGGAATCCTTAATTCAATTGGAAAGGGGGAGTTGTGTGTATTTAAGAGAACTCACATCCGTCCCATCCCCCATAAACCCTTGCTAAACCCTTGTTCCTTCGTCCTTAATTGCTCACACACACACATTGCAATCAATTTATCTTCTACTATGCTACCTAACCAAGCTTTGCAGATTTAATGGCTTCTCACAATCAAATTCGCGAAGAGGAAATCCTTGATATTGAACCAATTTTAGTCGCCTCAGCTGGTACCCCCATTGTCAATCATCCCCCAAAACCTAAATTTACCTACGAGATACCCCCTTCATCACCTTCGTCTGAATCTGCCATGGAGGCTCCAACCCCAAAATCCCCTACATTGGAACCCTCAGCTGTTCCATTGTCACCTAAAATCCCTATTCCCCCACCATCTCCAGCTTCTCAACCGCCTGTTAAACCTTCTGTCGTGGCCTCTGTTCCAATCTTGGAAACTCCATTGACCAAAATGAGGAAACTAACCACCTCTAAACCTATGGGCAACTTTGTCAACCCTGCACCCCCAAGGAACCTTCGACGATCTCAAAGGGTCAGAAGACTCTCTGAAGCTGACAAAGCCAAAAACCTTAAAAAACTGGAGGAAAACCTTCATCTGCCATTGTATGTGATGATGAAGAGGAATAAGAGGAAGTCCAACCTCTAATCAAAACCAAAAATCAACCTGCTCCTCCATCTTATGTTGCCCCTACTCCTGCTATTGCTCCTACTCCTATTGTCCCAACTGTTGTTGCTCCTGATGATACCCCTGCTATTGCTGAGCCTCCAGCTGATAGAGATGAGGAATCCCTTGCCAATATCCGCTTTAATATTATATACGGATACTTCATCTTGGAGACAGTGGGAACTTTGAATTAAGGGGGAGAAGATTTGAATCTTAATTTTTGTTTTAATCTGTGGTGGTTCTTAAAACAATTTCAATTTCTGTTTTAATTTTTAAACAATGGCCTGTAAAACTTAATACAGGGTAGTGAATAGTTTGCTTTTAATTATACTTGATGAGCGGCTGGTTTTTGCTCTAATCTAGTTTATGCAGTTTTTGTGTGGATGTGTAAACACATCTGCACACACATCCATTCAGGGGGAGTCTTTGCTGCTGTATATTTTGATCACAAATGTGATAATCATAAATCTTTGATTTTGACCAGAAAGTCCAAAATAGGGGGAGATTGAAAGCGTGAGTTTTAGGGAACAAATGTTGTTTCCTTATTTTCGAAATTACATCAAATATGGTAAGTTGATTTTGGGACTTTCATGAAAGATTTATAGTGTCCTACTTTGACAAGGACTTTGTTAATATAGTAAATATATTTTATTTATGTACATAGTTATTAAATTAGGACTAACCTACTAACAATCTTTTTCCATGTGAGTGTGCTTTATATTTCCTTGTAGGAATTGGAAAACTCACATAAGGAAAGCATTGGATACGTGAAGATCATCTCCAAGGTGCCTATAAATTCAAGGAATCAGCACAAGAGAAGACACGGCTTGAAGAGAGAAAATTTTTTTGTCATTCACGTTTTCAATATTGTTATTTTAGGTTGTGAGTGAAGGTTGTGACATACATCCGAACTCACATCTAGGTTTTTAATCGAGTTTTTTGTTTTACTTCTGACTAGAATAGGATCCACTTGGGAAAGAGAAACTGTTCTTGTCATAGAAGGTGATTAAAACTCATTTAGTATTTTCGTCTTTTAGTTTTCACTATTCATATTTGTGTAAGCAACAAAAGTTTTAATAGTGAAAAGTTATTGGGCATAAGCCTAGTTTGCTGATCTCAAGATCAGTGAGCGTATATAACTATTGTGCTATTCTTTTATTCCGCTGCATTATTTGTGGATGTGTGGACAGTTGTGAGACACATCTGTACTCACATCCGTGCACTGTTGTGTTGTTTGAAGCTTCCTAGCTACACGAAACTTTCATAATGTGTTTAAATTAGGATAATTTTGAAATTCAAAACATTTAACTATATTTAAATTAGGATAAACATTGAAGATTTGCATAAGTAATTTTATGGCATTTAGAAAATTTGGCTTATTAAAAAACTTTTTAAATTTTAAGATTAGATCAGTTTATGATACCCGAATTTAACTTGCCATAGCACTGTTGCTCAAAATTTTTAAAAAAATCAATTCCTGTAATTTTAATACTCCACTAACTGAATTTCATGGACTTCTTTAAAAAAAAAAACTGAATTTAATGGACTTAGTCAAACAATTGAAAATGCAAACGTTTTTTTTTTAAGAAAATATAACCTGTTTGATAAATATGTAAGATTTGAATTAAATCTAATCTAATTTGATAATATTAATAATTGAATTCTAATTTCAAATTATTTTACAATACTTTCCTTAGTTTATACACGATATTTTTGTCATGTTCAGCCAATTTGTTTCCATATATTCTATTATTTTTTACAAAGAAAACATACTATATATATACTTGAGTTATATAAGGATTAAAAAAAATAATATAAGAAAAATATATGAAAATAATTCAATGAGTAAACCATACTATACATACACACACACACACACACACACACATATATATATATATATATATATATACACACTTTGATTTATTGCCGAAATTTAAGGCTAATTAAGGCTAATTAATTTTTTTAAAGGACTAAATGAATCTTATTAATTGCCAAAATTTAAGGCTAATTATTTAAAAAAACTTATTGGATATATTTTAATGTATAAGTTTAATTAATAATTAACTTCATTTAGATAAAAGAAAATAATATGTTAGATTTATATACAACAATAAAAAAAGTGAGACAATAATTTTGATATAAAACATTTAAATAAACTTATTTGTGAATTATTTCATTTAAATAAACTTATTGGATTTGTTTTAATGTATAAGTTTAATTAATAATTAATTTCATTTAAATAAACGAAAACAATATGTTAGGTTTATATACAACAATAAAAAAGTGAGACGATAATTTTGATATAAAATATTTAATTAAACTTATTGAATTTATTTACTTAAAAAAACTCATTGGGGAATTTAATTTTCAAAGTACTAAAACATAAATGAATTAAAAGGACTAAACACAAATAATTGTTATTTATGGACCAAAAAGCTGATTTACTGGCGAAAATAGATGAAATTTAAGGACCAAAATGCAAAATATCAGTGAATAAGAGATTGACACGTGGCGAGCAGTGGAGCTTAGAATTTCTTCTGCTTTAATATTATATATGGATATTAAAATGACACGTCATCTATAACTATATAATGAGGCAAGTGCAAGAGCAATTTTTCCGCTCAAAATAAGGGCACTAAAGTAATTTCAAGACCAGTCAAAATTGTAATTACCATGGCTTAGAGTGGTATTAAGAGATTATGCATTCCAAACACATCTAAAAAAGTAGCTCAGTTTTTTAAAGGATGTCATTAATATCTGTAAGTAATTCTCATCGAATATTGTGATAATACTTTTTCCAAGGAGTAATAATGTCTACCTAATTAAAATTATTACAGTTTAATCAATAGAATTCAGTTAAATATTTGAAAAAAAAAAGAATAAAATCTCAGTAAGTCCTTATTTACTTCTTACAAGCCGACATTCATTAAAGACAAAAATATTAGACAAAACTCCTTTTTTTTTTACATATAA
The DNA here is from genome assembly GCA_022495995.1 of Adenophora triphylla var. japonica. NCBI lineage: Eukaryota > Viridiplantae > Streptophyta > Magnoliopsida > Asterales > Campanulaceae > Adenophora > Adenophora triphylla. The sequence continues at coordinate 376,336 of JAFEMH010001698.1, read as the reverse complement.
CCAGCTTAAAATTGACTATAAAATTCGAAAAACTGAAGAGCCTTGGGCATATGAGCAGTCAGTAAGCAGTCTAATTATAAGTGTCTTTTGAAAACATTTCTCAATTTTTACTCTTCTATTCACCCATATTTATTTTCTTCGGTCTTAAGATCAAAAATGAGTGTCCCCAGCATGATTTCCCTCTTCAATGAACTGAAGAATGGTAGGTCAAATTGGTCTGTGAAGGTTCGCATTGCCCGGAAATGGAAGATCCCCTTAGAGAACACCATGAAGCTTCCTGCAACAATTGAATTAATTATGGTCGACAAAGAGGTTTTTGTATTTTTTTCCAATTTTTAAGTTCTGCATTTTTTATTTTATTATGATTTTTTGTTTCATTCTATTCAACTCTTATTTTGGGACGAAAGAAGTACCATTTTCATGGCCATCTTGGTATTTGCGATCGGATTCTGCATTTTTTTATTTGATTATGTTTTTTTGTTTCATTCTGTTCAACTCTTATTGTGGGACGAAAGAAGTACCATTTTCATGGCCATCTTGGTATTTGCGATCGATTTTATATTTATTAGTGACATAGTTTTTGTTTGTTTAATTTTTTGTTCTTAGATTACGTGTGGTTGTTTTGATGCAAGTATAATGTTATGATAACCATTGAGTTTCTAGAATAGGCTGTAGATTTGATATCTACATTTTATTAGAATGCATTCTTTGTGTTAACCTTTATTTTTGATTTTAAATTTAGACAATAAAGAGTAACAATTAGAGTTATCAACAAAAATTAAATTTTTGAGATTTCAGAGAATGGAGAATAATTTGATTTCACAATCTGAATAAACCCTAAACATGAGGTGCCTTTACCGTAATGCAATTTTCTTTAGACAGCAGTTCTCTCCCTTTTACTTTATATATTTGGCCGGGAAGATCATTGAATTTCAAGCTTTTCCCTTAATGATTTTTTTGCACTAAATGAATTGATTCATTTGTGTTAGACAATTATTGTTTGATTTTAAACTTAGGTTTTTTGCACTATATGATTTTTGCTCTAAAACTTTAAATCAAGGTCGATACAAAATTTATATTAATTGGTTTTTAGATACAGTGGTTGTCATTTTGTCACTTTTTGAATTCTACCAGTACCATACCATATCAGGTGTTATTGGACCTATGAATTGTTAACACATAAACATGTTTTGGTTATCAGTTTCATTTTATTTTGGTTATTCATTATACTTGGTCTATCTGAACTTGATTTTTGTACTGAAATATGTTATAGGTTAGTTAGGTTGCTTCAGAGCCTGAATTATGATATAAGCCTCTGTCAGTAGTCTTTTCAATTTTCCCAAACCAAATGTGTGCAAACTAAATTGCTAAAGTTTTCTGTGCTTATTAGTTATTTCCTCTTTCCAGGTTTATCTCTATGTTGTTTTGGTTATCAGTTTCATTATATTTTTTTATTCATTATACTTGGTCTATCTGAACTTGGTTTTTGTACTGAAATATGTTATAGGTTAGTTAGGTTGCTTCAGAGCCTGAATTATGATGCTGCTCTAGAAAATTCAAGTGCGTTCAATGTAGCTTATTAGGTTACCATAGAAACTGGTAGAGGAATATGTGCTAAAATAAGCAAAAAACAGATTTTGACACATTTGATATGTTGAATTTTCATTGTGAAATATTAACGTCAGTTACCTCCCAGTCAAGAATGGTATCTCTAAGTTTTCCGCTGCAACCTACATTAGAATACCGTCGTGATGTCTCCTTCAATCCAATAGTTTCCACCTCAAAATCTCGGAAGTCCCATTAGAGAGGATTCTTAGAATCCGGTATTGAACCGTTTCAAATGTAAATAGAGAAGAATAATCAGTAAGCAAACTTGACAACCTTTTTCAAAAATAGTTGGGGAAAATCATTGAAAGGTGTCATATAAAAGACATCTAGAGAATAATGCAGATAGAGATCAAATCTTACTCGGCCCCACAAGATGGACATCTTTCCAAAAATGAATTCCCATGTAATTCAGCTAGCTTCTCCCTTGGTATGCCAGATCGAAGATGGAGGCCATCAATATTCTGGCATTTTAATAAGAATAGCCATTTATAACAGTTTGATAGTATTAACTAATTTGATAATTCAACAATTTGCAGAATTTGATCAAGAGCAAATTTTTTTTTTTGGACATTCATCACGGAGGTAGTATACAGAAGTAAGGCCAAAAAGGACAATTGGTGGGCAATAATGAACTAATGAATTAGCACTTAGCAGCGCCTTAGCTCATAGTTCGAAAATAGCAGGGGAACCCTACCTGACTTATAACAAACTTTATGATACCAGCTTTCTCAAGTTCTACCAAAGCCATGTGAGTCATGCTTGGCAGTGCGCGATGAAACGACAGTGATGCTTCGGGCAAGGCTTTGCCTCCTCGCTACAGTTTAAAGAAGAAAATGATCAACACAAATATCTCAGTATCATGAATCATATACTTTTCAAGACAGTCGTACACCGTTCTATTTAAAATGATATAAAAAGAATGATTTATGTGTTTTAACAATAACTAGTGAGCATTCAACTGAGTTATATATTATGATATGACTATATTTTTATATAAAGGTAACCAGAACTTGTACTGAAACAGGTTATGTTGTTTGATTTTCTATTATGATTAATTCTTATCTCTCCTCTTATTTTTTACTATTTTCTTTCTAGGGGGCACGTATTCAAGCAACCATTCCAACATCTTTAATTTGCCAGTTTGATGGCAAACTTGAGGAGCATAGTGTTTACTGTCTGTCGAACATGTTTGTTGTTGACAATCGTAGCAAGTTCAAGATAACAAACCATTCCTACAGACTCATTTTCATGGCTGCCATTGAAGTAATCTCGCTTGGCGACAAAAAGTTTTCTAAACAACATTTATTCAAGTTGATGTCGTTTCCTGAAATTTTTAGTCTTGATTGTACTGGGAACTCTTTTCTGATTGGTAAGTTATTTGAGTAGATTTCAATATGACTACTAATTTATCATATTCTAATATTTATTTTGATTCTATTGCAGTTGTTATAGGAAGGGTTGTGTGTAAAGGGACTCTAAGGTATCAACATGGGAGCAAATTTGTTGAAATAGAGTTGGAAGACAGCAGGTTATTATTTCAGTCTTTATTTTCTCTGTTTTGTTTTCTATCTGTTTTTATGATTTTTTTTTATTTTCTTTCTTCTGTCCATTATACTATATATGAATTTCGCTGAGTACTATATTCCATTTATGTTTTTGAATGTAATTCTGTAATGACCACATTAAGTAACTTTAGGCATGTTTATTTAATTTAATTGTACTAATTTATTTATCTATCTTGCAGCAAAAACAGGTTATGTTGTACTCTTTGGGAGGATTATGCGAAGGACATGTTAACTGCCATTGAAACATCAGGTGATGGCCCTTTGCTATTCCTTTGAGTCTGAACAAAGAATCAACATGCAACATTAAGCAGGAAGTCCTCTAGCAGAACTAATGTTGAGGACTAAACTTATAATATGGGACGAAGCGCCAATGGTTCATAAGCATTGTTTTGAAGCTCTTGACAAAACTTTAAGAGATATCATGAGGTTCGAAAATCCGGATAGTTTCAATCAACCTTTTGGGGGCAAAACTATTGTGATGGGCGGAGACTTTTGTCAAATCCTTCCAGTTATTCCCAAAGGCAGTAGACAAGATATTGTCATGGCTACAATCAATTCTTCATATCTTTGGGCACACTGCAAAGTTCTAAAGCTTACGAAGAATATGAGACTTCATGCTATTGATAAGGAACAAGATGGACTTCAGATTAAGGCATTTTCAGAATGGATCTTGAGTATCGGCGATGGTTCTATTGGAGGCGATAATGATGGTGTTGCTAATATAGAAATTCCAAGTGACTTGATTGTGGATTCATCAGATGATATTATTGAGGCTATTGTTCAAAGTACATATCCAGATTTTCATAATCATTTTGATGATGTCACTTTTCTACAAGGGAGAGCTATTCTTGCTCCAACTCTTGATGTTGTTGAGAGCATTAATGAGTACATGGTTTCTTTCAATCAATGCGAGGGCAGATCTTACTTGAGTTCTGATTCTATTTGCCGTTCGGAAAACAATTCAAGCTTCTTTGGTGAAATTCATTCAACCGAGTTTTTGAATACTATAAAGAGCTCTGGTTTGCCTAATCATCAGCTTTCGCTGAAGGTTGGTGTCCCAGTGATGTTGCTTCGTAATATTGACCATAGGGCAGGTTTATGCAACGGAACTAGGCTAATCATTACAAGGCTTGGGAATCATGTTGTCGAGGCTAAAATTTTAAATGGAAGCAATGTCGGAGAAAAAAATTTTATCCCCAGAATGTCCTTGACTCCATCGGATCTATCGTTGCCTTTCAAGTTTCAAAGGAGGCAGTTTTCCTTGATTATTTCTTATGCAATGACAATTAATAAAAGTCAGGGTCATTGTCGCATGTTGGCCTTTTCCTCAAAAGGCCGGTGTTTAGTCATGGTCAGCTTTATGTTGCATTGTCAAGAGTAACTAATCGTGCTGGTTTGAATATTTTAATATGTGATGAAGATGGGAAGCCAACAAGTCAAACAACTAATGTTGTTTACAATGAAATTTTTCAAAATTTGTAATATTATTACATTAAGTATGTGTAATTTATTGGCTTATTTATCCAAGTAGTATAATTGTTTATTTTCTCATTTAAGTATGTGTAATTTATTACAAGTATGATGAGTTGCAACAATAAAGAATGTGTGTAGCCGAGGCCAAGGCTGATGTGCCTTCACAGATAACTGATAAGGTCTTTCAGGATTTGTTTAAATACAGGTATTCACATCTTTTCAACTATTATTTTCTTTTGTCCCAAGTCATCTAAACCTTATAGTTATAATAAATTTTTTATTTACTTCCTGCAATTTGTAAAAGTTTTTTGTCTTGCGTTTAACGCACGGGTGTAGCACTAGTTTTAATAATATCGGTTCGGTTTTATCGGCTCGGTTTTTCATTTGAAACCAAAACCAAAACCAAAATCGAAAGTTTCGGTTTTTAAATGGTTAAAACCATTAACATTTCGGTTTTGTCGGTTTCGATTTTTTTGGTCCGATTATCTCGGTTTCAATTCGATTTTTTCAATTTTTCGGTTTTGTTGCACACCCCTAATAGGGATGACCAAACCGTAACCGAAACTGGCCCGGAACCGTGGAACCGGCCCGAAACCGGAGCCGGAACCGTCCCGAACCGGAATCGGATGGAACCGTAACCGGCGGTTTAGCGGTCCGGTTCCGGTTTCTACTTTTCGAAAATCGTGAACCGGCGGTTTCGAATCGTGAACCGTAAACCGTCACTTCGAACCGTCAGAAACCGTCAAAATCGTCAAAAACTAGCCGTTATGCCCGTTAGCTAACGGCTAGTTGACCAAAAATGACCGTTTTTTATCCCTTTTTTTTGCCAGATTTCAGTCATCAAAAAAAAAAAAAATATTTTTGTAATCTTAACAAAATTCCTCAACTATAAATACCATCCCCCTCCCCTCACATTTTTTTCCACACAAACTCCATTAACTCTCTCTTGAAGCTCTAACGAATTTCGTTAAATTATTTGATTCTCAAGCTCAAATCATAATCCAACTTTCTTATTTTCATCCAATATCCATATTTAATCTTCATTTCATATATTTTCCATCCAATACAACATCTTTATTTCATCTTCAATTCATTTCATATATTTTCATCCAACATTTTTATTTATATTATGAATATTCTTAAGAACCTCACAAGTAAGAAGGGTGGTAGTAGGGGTAGGGGTAGAGGAGGGCAAGAGGAATCTTCTTCTCAAGCACCACCACTACCACCACCATCACCACTACCACAACCACAATGACAAGAAAATTAAGGTGGTCAATTTTATAATTTGGGGCTTGCGGGCAAAAATGAGGTTGAAGAGTGGGAAGATGATGACTTTGTAGAAGAGATGCCCGATGTTGTGCCACCACAAATGGCACAAATTGTTGATGATGATCCAACTACTCAAGTAAGTGATGGAAATCCTATGGAAGCCACAATGGGAGGGCGACGGCGTAAAGCGAAAAACAATCCCCCTTCCGTTCCAAAAACCAAGAGAAGTCACTACAAGAAAATAGACATTTTGTGATGGCTTTCAGCGATGGCCATTTGAGCCCTCGCGGTAGATACCATTTATGCGATGAACTCAGCCATCGCATATGAACGGTCGCAAATTTAATTACGTCCTTGCCGCTGAGTCCAAAATTTTGGCGGTCTCAAAAAAAAAAATTTCGCGGGTGAGAGAATACTTTTATACGATTGCTTAAATAAATTTGTGATGGCATTATTTATCTCATATAATAAATATATATAATTTGATTTTTTTTTCTTCTTATAAACTGAAACGGTTTGAGACGAGAGAAGTATCCATCGCATATTAGGAAAAGTATTACTCCGTATATAATAAAAATAAACCTAGAAAATGTCTCTCCTTCCTATTTTCTTTTCCAAAATAACCTCTTCCCCTTCTCTCTCTACAATCGGCGAGTCCTTGACGCCATCACCACCGCCGGAGCAGTAGCAGACTGAGAAGGAGCGCCGGAGCAGTAGCAGACTGAGCAGGAGCGCCAGAGTAGGTAATCTATATCCCGCTTTCTTCTTCTCTGATTTCAACTCTGGCTCTCTCTCTCTCTCTCTCTCTCTCTCCCCCTTTATCCATGCTCTTCAAGCTATCAATTCTATTTTCTATGTGAAATTTCTAATTTAGGGTTCTTAATTTTAGTAATTTTTCTAATTTAGGGTTATTACCATTACTTGATTTCTTCTTGCCCTGTTCTTCCCGATAACAATGAAAAATTGATTTTTGGAAAAATAATTTCTGAGGGCTCGATTGATTCCATTTGCCATATATGAAGTTTCCTTTCAAAACCCAAACTTCCAGAATTTGTTTTATTTAGTTCATTCTTTAGCAATCAATTTTTTGTTTCATCTTTTCAAAGTTCATCTTCTGTTATTTGGTTCTTTTTCAGTTCTTTCAATGTGATTTTTTGTTCTTACTCCAAAAACAAAACGTGAAGAGAGAGAAGAATTATAGGAGATGTTTTTTTAAACGAATTTAGAAATTATTATGGGGTAATTTTGTAAAATCTTTCTCTAAAATTGATAGAGAAAGAAGACTGTGTGTTTGTCTGTGTGCTTGTGCGTGTTTGTGGTTGCCTGCAATGGCGAAAATTTATAGAATAGGTGTGTTGATTTTATCACTGTTAGTTGTATTTCTTCGTGGGTACCAATTTGTTACAGCGCAAAGAAACCAGTCGGAGTTGCCAGGAAAGAAGACATACCCTTTATCAAATGTCAGGTCTGTGAAAAGCTCGCTAATCAATTATACCTTCAAGTTCAGAATAAGCAAGCTCAGATCTCCCCTAAAAAGATCTCAGAGTATGAAATTATTGAAATTTCGGAGAATGTATGCAATTTAAAGAAGCAAGAAGCTGATTGGATCCTTAAGATTGATATATTGTTGAACAAGGGGATAGATTGGAGCTTGTTGAACAAGAGTCTGAAGGACAATGCAATTCCAAATGCAAAACTATTGAACGGGCTTGCCAAGAGGTTTTAGGGTATTATGACACGGATGTCGCAGAATACTTGTATAAGAAAAAGCCTCAAATTGATGCGTTGGTTAAATTCCTCTGTAAAGATCTTAGTGAATCATGCAATACAAAGCCACCACCAGTTCCCAAGGGTCGGACTCCGGGAGAACCATTTGTCACCAAGTCATCGAAAGAGGCTGAGATGGACAAAATACTAAAATCGATGGAGGGAATGCCTGGAGCACCTGGCATGAAAATGTATTCACGGGAAGATCTGATGAAAAATCTTGACGGTCAAGATCCAGATGACGAGGATGAAGACGATGACGAAGCATCCTTCCCCTCAAATCTGGTATAGTTTTCAGCAAGACATTTTGTTTTAGTTTTAGTATTAGTATTAGTACTCCCTCCATCCCAAAACGTATGGGGTAATTTTGTATTTTATTAGCGGTGAAGCACAAGAATGTACTGATACTGCATCTACAAAACATAAAATTAGATTCTATGCTTATGCATTGGACATTGTACTAGGGAAAGGGAGGGTAGAACTCAGCTCGGCAAAGCTGTGACAAGCTGGAATTTAAGGCAGCCTTTGAAGTATACAAGATATACTAGACGAAGGAGGGGTTCAGGAACTGTGGATCTTAATGTTCTACCGCCAAGTGAAAGCACAGTTCAGGTGGGCTCTTCAGCTAGTATAGCATCCCAAAACGTCCAAGGTGGCCAGTCAGGGGGCTCCGTTCCTCCTGCTCCGATTGATCTTGAGGCGCTTGATGATGATGTTATAATATCCTCCCCTACTGCATTTGCACAAGTATAATCCCTTTCTTTCCGTTTCACTCTTGGAAAATCATTGCATATTTTCTATAATGCTTACTGATATCGCAAGTAATTATCTTTTCCCAGGCTAAGAACAACTCTAGGAGGACTCGTGGAAGAGCTCTGGTCGTCGATTTAGAGTCAGGTGAATTTATCTCTCTTTCTCAAGAAATATTTGTTCCTGTTGTTATAGTTGTAGCACCTCTTTGTATGGCACCCTCTCCGAATCATAAGTTGTATCTTCTATTGAGCTATTAGCGTAGCTTGGTGTTGATCTTTCCTCGTTGCTGTAACTATCCCTCATGATACCCAATTGGATTTTGCCAAACTATCTATGTCCGCTCTTGGTATGCAAGATAGTCAACTTGTTAGTTAGGAGAAAATTTGGTACTGGGAAAAAAGTGAGGAGTTAAGAGATAATAGATTGCTCATTTGTATTGTCTAATTGAAGAGAAAATGTTGGAACAAAATGTTTGATTGTATGTGAATTTCGGCGTGTGCTATCAAATCAACAAGGGAAAGATAAAACAAGTGGAGATAGTCATATATCATGTCTAGGAAGTCATTTGTTCCACTGAGAGGTGGCCAATTGTTTTGGTGCATGCCCTTTTGCAGAAAGCTAACTCTGGAACAGTCATTAGTTTGGTTTTCTTTTGATTATGATATTTGGATCCAAATCTGTTGGCATGGGCTAAAGATCAGTTTGCCATGTGTAGATCTTTTTGTGTTTTATGCTCTTACGACTAACTGCAGATGTCTTGATTCATCCTCTTTGTCAATTTTTTTTTTTGCAATTGGAGGTCAAGTTTTCTGACTTGTTTATTTCTTGGCAGATGATAGGCATACGTTGAATGCTAACAACCGGAACAAGCGTAGAAGAGTTCCTCCTAACCAAACTGTTATAATCTGTGACTCATCTGCTGAAGTAAGTGACAATTCTGCAAACGACAGTATTCATAATTGATTTGTTCTCTTATCCTTAAAACTTATTGAACTAATTATGAATGTTTTGGGGCTTATTTATCAGAATGAAGCGGTGCTCTATGAAATGGGAAGCGCCCTTCTGGATCTACGAGCATTAGATGTATGCACATCATTTCATATTTATTTTTACTGGATACATTCTTTTCCATTATTCTAAACTAGATGCAATTGTTTTGTACCCTGTAGATAAATCTGACTATGAAAGCTCTTCAAATTTCCTTTTTTCTCCCACTTTCTTATCTGTCATTTGAGTGTCCCCCCTCCCCCTTCTTCAAATTCGTTCATGTGATCATTCTCCCTATAATTTTCCACCATAACATAAATGGTTCATCAGCAGGGTACCTGTAATGGTTCGGCAGCAGGGTACCAGTAAGGGTTAGGTAAGGTTAATGCATTTAACAAATTTGGGTTCTAAGGAATGGAAACCCAATCAAGGAAAAAACCAGTTCATCAGCTAGATTGAGTGCAAGTTTCTCATCCTATAGGCAAATACGCTAATTTGAACTTAGGTTGATGAAAGACTTGAAAGGAAACTGGTTGACTTGTCTTTTTAACAAGTTTGCATGTAAACTCAGCGTCGTACTGTTTCTTTTTTTTTTCGCGAAAATATGTTCAACATTCATTTAAAAAATTAATATGTATGATAGACTGATAAAGTGGCAGCTCATTAGTGGTTGACTTGTCTTTTTAACCAGTTTGTCCTCTTTTAGCCATACATAATAAGGTTTTATGCGATGGTGCAGTCCATCTAATTAGATGACTATATGCGATGCTTAAATCCATCTTTGTTGAAGAGTATATGCGATGGTTAAATCCATCTTTGTTGAAGAGCATATGCGATGGTTAAAACCATCTTTGTTGACGACTATATGCGATGGCATTTTATTTTAAAAATAATATTTTATTGAAAATAATATTTATATTATAAGATTAGATTAGCCATCGCATAAGGTGTTACGCATTACGCGATGGCCGCGGCTGTCGCATATACCTTTAGCGACAAGGCCTAAGGCGACTGCCATTTTGATGAATTTTGCAATCGCATAAAGAATATGCGACGGTTTATAGACATTATGCGATGGCCGAAAGCCATCGCAAAAAGTAAGTTTTCTTGTAGTGAGTGAATCAGAAGTATTCACGAAATTCTACAAAAAAAGTTCCCATTGACGCGTCGGGAAAGAATTTCAAAGCAATATGCAACTTTTGTCCACCAAATAACAAACAAACATATGATTACTCTACCGGTGGTGGATACGGTGCTTTGAGAAGGCATACACGAGAAAAACACCCAGGGGAATATGGCATACAAACCACTCAACAACAATTGCAAGGATTCGCAACTTCGGATCAAGGAGGTACGTCTTCTCAAAATTCTTCTAATTTATTTGCATATAATTATCTAAATCATAGAAGAGAAATGGCAAAATTTGTTTGTAAGTAATCCCTTCCCTTTAATTTTCCCGATAACGAAGACTATGAACATTTAATTAGATGTTATTTTAATCCCGCCGCTAATAAAGTAGCTCGTACAACCCTAACAAGAGATGTTAAAAATATAGTAGGAGAATATAAATTTGCTTTATGTAATGTTTTTGCTAATTTGTCTTCTAAAGTTTCTATTTGTTTCGATATATGAAGTGATAAAAAAATAAGACATTTATATATGGGAGTAACATGTCTTTGGATTGATGATTCTTGGAAAATTCAAAAGATGACTTGCATATAGATTGTTTGATGATGCACACACCGCACATAACATAGCTCATATGTTACAAACAATTTTGCATGAATATAATCTTGTTGATAAAGTATTTTCAATGTCTTTTGATAATGCTAGTTCTAATACCGCTAGTTTGCCCGAATTGATTTTAGTTTGTAGACCATCACTAGGTGGTAGATTTTTTCATATTAGATACATTTGTCATATTTTGAACTTATGTGTACAAGATGGTTTGCGTGCTTTGGACAAGGCTATGGAAACAATATTGCACAAACCATGGGAAAAAACAAAAAAGATTCCCAATAGATGTTCCAACTAGAGTTAGAGAGTATGGTTTAACTCAATTTTTAGAGTATTATTTTTCAAACTTTTATTGTGTGAGAGATCCCAATATGACTAACGTAGGTCAAAAGGTTGCTAGTGTTAGACAAGCTTTTTTAAAAATTTTTCAAGAATACAAGTCAATATATGGTGATGCAACAACAAGTGAGCCTTCTTCTTCGACACTTCAACCTTCCTCCTCGTCATCATTTGTGACAAGTTTCTATGGAAGACAACAATCTCGTGCCGGTGTTAATGGGGAATTTGATAAATATTTGACCACTGAATTTGAAGTTAAACAAGAATTTGATATTTTGAGTTGGTGGTCAAGGAGAGCACATGCTTTTCCTATCATTTTTATAATTGCACGAGAAGTACTTGCTTGTCCCGCATCAACGGTTTCGGTGGAGCAAGCGTTTAGCATTGGTGGGAATATTGAGCATAATCGTCACAATTTATCATCCGATAGTTTTGAAGCTTGTAATTTGTTGAATGATTGGATTAGAGCGGAAAGAAGAAAGCAAGACGACAAACCAACGGATATTCTTGGTGGCGAACGTGAGTATTTTGATGAGACTAAATCGGGAAGCGATTAAGAATGCAAGTACAATGTAATTTATTTAGTTGTTGCTATAGTTTTTTTATTAGTTAGAATTTAGATAATTATTGTAATAAAAAGAGGTAAAGGCTTCTAATATCCTCCCTTAATTATAAAAGGGTACGGTTTGGTTGTCCCCCTCATGTAATTTTTTCCAATGATTAATAAAATTTAAAGGGTACCGTTCCTTTTTCTTCTATATACTTTCATTTGTTAAGTTTTTTCCTATATTTTTTTATATACCTTTTTGGAAAAAATATCACTAGTAAACAAAAGTCTAAAATATTATTTCAAAGTCAATAAAAAATTAAAATAAAATAAAAAATAAATATACCTCATTCTAAAGCCTAAATCTCTAAACCTCACTCTAAACCCTAAACCAATTACCCTAAACCCTATCTTTTTTTATATAACTATTAAAAAAATATCACTACTAACCAAAGTCTAAAATATTATTTCATAGTCAATAAAAAATTAAAATAAAATAAAAAATAAATATACCTCACTCTAAAGCCTAAACCTCTAAATCTCACTCTAAACCCTAAACCCTAAACCAATTACCCTAAATCCTATCTTTTTTTATATAACTTTTTTTTAAAAAAATATCACTACTAATCAAAGTCTAAAATATTATTTTATAGTCAATAAAAAATAAAAAATAAATATACCTCACTCTAAAGCCTAAAGCTCTAAACCTCACTCTAAACCCTAAACCCTAAACCAATTACCTTAAATCCTATCTTTTTTTATATAACTTTTTTTAAAAAATATCACTACTAACCAAATTCTAAAATATTATTTCATAGTCAATAAAAAATTTTAAAAAAATAAAAAATAAATATACCTCGCTCTAAAACCTAAACCTCTAAACCTCACTCTAAATCCTAAACCCTAAACCAATTACCATTTTCTATCTTTTTTTGTATACCTTTTTGGAAAAAATATCACTAGTAAACAAAAGTCTAAAATATTTTTTCTTAGTCAATAAAAATTTATAAAAAATAAAAAATAAATAAAGGGTTGTCCGTCCCTCTTTTATTCTATATACTTTCATTTGTTAAGTTTTTTCCTATCTTTTTTTATATACCGTTTTGGAAAAAATGTCACTAGTAAACAAAAGTCTAAAATATTATTTCAAAGTCAATAAAAAATTAAAAGAAAGTAAAAAGTTAGTCCGTCCCTTTTTTCTTCTATTTACTTTCATTTGTTTAGTTTTTTTATATCTTTTTTTATATACCTTTTTGTAAAAAAATTAAGTAATAAAAAGCGTCTAAAATATTAATTTATAGTCAATAAAAAATTAAAAGAAAATAAAAAATAAGTCCGTCCGTCTTTTCTTCTATATACTTTCGTTTGTAACGGTTTGTTTAGTTAACTGGTATTATAAAGTTCAGGGGCTAAATTGCAATACAATGAAATGGGAAGAACATAGTTGTAAATTATAGCTGGCCGGAGTTGCTTGGCCAAGAAAAGGAAATGGCCGGCCAATGACCAAGAGTGGTCGAGAAAACAGGGCCACGCCTTGGCCGAGAAAGCAGCAAGCGCGCGAACGCGTATATATGAGGCGATCGCACCATTTGGGCAGAAGAAACACGCGATCGCGTCAAAGGAAAGGGGGCGATCACGCCCAAATCGTGAACCGCCGATTCCAAATCGTGAACCGACGATTCATAAACCATAACCGTAAACCGTGAAACAACGGTTCAATTTCGATTTCACCTTTTTCGAAATCGAAATCGACGGTTCGAAATCGAAACCGAAATCGTAACCGCCTTTTGGTCATCCTAACCCCTAAATGGAGGCTTGTGACTGCCTTGCGGGTCCCGCATTTCCCGGTAAAATTGTCCCAGTCCCAAAACAAAGAAAATTCTCATAATCCTCGTCCACTCTCTCCGAATAACTTGGTCGCTAAATATTCGGTTGTCCGCCGGCGGAGAGAGACAACCATCCAATCCAAGAGGATGGCCGAAGCCGTTCCGGGAACGCGCACGCGTGTTGGAAAATACGAATCGGAAAGACCTTAGGAGAAGGCAGCTTCGCTAAGGTCAAGTATATACCTAGACACCGGCGACAACGTCGCCATTAAAGTCATCGACCGTGATCGTGTAATGGTCGAGCAGGTTCCATATTCTCTCTCCTTACCCCTCTCTCAATATTTTTGCCTATTGCACCTTGTATTGTATCTATATTTAAATCCTTATTATTACAGTTGTTAACAATTATTAACTATGCATTTGGAGCACTCCATTGATCTTCAAATTTTATATAGAGGCTTGTCCTTTTCTTGGGTTGCATTTGACATTTGTGAATTATGTATTTCCCTACATGCAATGCATCCATGATTATGTTTAATACTTAATTGTGGCTAGCTGAATGCTAGATTGCTAATTTATGAGCTTTATTTTTCTTAGATCAAGAGGGAAATATCGACGATGAAAATGATCAAACACCCCAATGTTTTGAATCTTTTAAGGTAAGCACTGCCAAACTACTTAACCCCACAACACACAACCTCCTCCCCCTTCCAAAATGATATTTCCTACTTTTTTCATCGTTAATACGAAGGTAGTTTGAGCAATAATTTTAGGTTAATTTAATTATTCTAATGAAAATTTAAAATTTGTTATTACTACACCATGATAATTACTATCAATAACAATATTTAGATGTTCATTTGATTACCTAAATTAACTGAAAATTATGGCTCAAAGTACTTTCATGTTAACAACGAAAAAAACAGGAATTTTGAGACGGAGGGAGTATGATTTTGTGCAAACAATACTGCCACATTTGTTTAAGCATTTACGCTAACATGATACATCTTTTTGTTAGACAAGGTTTTTTTCTTTTTAAATCATCTTACAGCGTATTATCCATGTCCTTGTCAAATGGAGTCAAAATTGACTATTCACACCTAAAATTTTGATCCCATTGGACCTGGGGATGTTAACTAGGGACTCCAGGTTCTACAAGTAACCGCTAATCCAGTTTCGCAGTCATGACTGGTTTTATTGACTTGTTACTTTTAATGCACTCGTAATAACAAATTCTTACTGCACTACTTCAGGGTCATATTGCATGATGATAACTTTAACAGCATAAATGTATTTATTTTGTAAAAACTTTGCATACTTGCAACTTGAAGTAAACATAAGTGCATTTTCAGTATTATTTTACTCGTGCACATAAAATCTGATTAGCATGGTATGTGACCAATTTCTCCATTGTTACCTAACAGGTATTAGCAAGCAGAACAAAGATATATATTGTGCTTGAGTGTGTTGATGGCGGCGAGCTCTATGACGAAATAGTAAGGATTGTTAATTGGAATTGTTTTCGTTGTAATTCTAGCAACATTTATGTTGTTGTATTCTCCACTATTGGTGCATATGATTTTGTCTGTCACCATTGTATGTCTCTGGTGAACCATGTAATGCTACTTTGCATTAGGCCAAACACGGAAAACGAAAAAAAGATGATGCTCGGAGATACTTTCAGCTACTCGCCAATGCCGTCGATTACTGTCACAGTAGGGGCATGTACCACAGGGATCTGAAGGTTTGGGAAATAGCTTTGTCTACTTCCTCCGTCATTTTGGGACGGATGGAGTACAATTTAATGAGAATCATGCAAGATTTTGGTTTTGTTTCACCAATTCTAACTAAGTTTCTGCATGCTGTGTCTCATTGCAAACATTGCAGCCTGAAAATTTGCTCCTGGATTCTTTAGGCGTTCTTGAAATTTTCAACTTTGGATTAAGTGCATTGTCTCAGCAAGTACAGGTAAGTAATTTTTAGCTATGTGTTGATCATCTATCTCACACATTCGACTTCCAATTCTGAGCATGTGAAGGTCAATTGCCGCTGTGCTTGAAGCCAGTGAATTGTATGGTTACCCATGAGATTATATATGTCCTATATATTAAGTTCATTGACAGATCAGTGGTATACAATAACCGTCTTTACCTAGTATGGGAGTATTAGCACAACACCCTTCTAAAAGCAAATGTCTATCAGAACCTATAGCCATCATATTTTAGGCCATCCATTTGTTGCAATAAGGGGTCAGTTGACCCCATTTATTTTTGAATATGTATCGATTTAGGACCACCTATTTTATAAAAACTATCTTTTTTTACTCTTAGAAACGCATTTTTACCGATTTTGACCCCCTTCTTATTAAGAAAAATATTACACTAAATTACAGATTTGACCCCCTTTAAACTAAATTCTGAGAGTACTTGATATAGTCCGTTTAGACTTTAGGGTATCCTCAAACAGAAAGTCTGCCTGGGTATAGCACAGGAACTACCACAAACATCATAGAGAAGAATGTTACTATGACTCTGAAAGCATTATGTGCAAATCTGTAGCATACTGGCCGCGAGTAGTAAAAGACAAAAATGAAGCAGTCATCTGCCTGGCTTTCAAGTAACTGCTCTCTGAACTGACCCAATTCAAGAGACGAGGATGAGGGAAGTGCATCAAAACTCAAGAGTTGTCAGATAAAATCTCAATTAGTGTTATACTGCTATAAACCAACTCGATATGTTAGTAGGCCTGATTCAAGCCAATTATCATTCCGTTGTTGTATGTCTTGTCCCTTTGCAAAAATCTACTCATACAAGTTGCAGTGGAGTTCATAGAGGAAGTTTAGCTTCTGGTATGGTTATCTTTCTCATTTAATTTTAAATGTAAATCTGAATACCTCTCCTTTTATCTTAGAAAGATGGGCTGCTGCACACAGCCTGTGGGACCCTAAACTACGTTGCTCCTGAGGTATCAACCATAGCTTTATTGTTATGAAAATGAGAGTCAAGCTATGTTCTTTAAATGTAAATCTGAATAACCCTCCTTTTATCCTAGGAAGATGGGCTGCTGCACACGGCCTGTGGGACCCCAAACTACGTTGCTCCTGAGGTATCAATCATAGCTTTATAGTTAAGAAATTGAGAATCAAGCTATGTTCCAGCATTCGCGATAAGATTATTCTATCAGGTGCTTACTGACCAGGGTTATGATGGTACTGCTGCTGATATATGGTCATGTGGGGTTATTCTCTTTGTCCTTATGGCTGGATATTTGCCTTTTGATGAGCCAAGATTTGTAGCTTTGTATAGTAAAGTAAGTTTAGGTCTCTCTTCACTCATGTCTTGATTTGAATCAGGAATATTACTTTGAGAAATTAATTCAATCAGAATATGAATGAATTTAGTAATTGATTTCAAATCGAGAAGGCTAACTATATGTGTCCGTCATAATTTTCATCCAGTTGAAAGAAATTGATCAAGCGTATTCTTGATCTGAATCCTCTCACTGTGAGTTCCAGATTTTTCAATGTCTCTAGTTTCTTCTAATTATTACAGATTTACTCTTTGCCTTGCAAAGTATAATAGATGTGCTATTGAGAGAGTAGATGCATGAATAATGTATTACGTGTTCAACCGCAGCGAATAAAAATATCGGAGATCCTGGAAAATAATTGGTTCAGAAAAGGGTACAAACCCCCCTGTTTTGGGGAGGGAGAGGATGCAAACCTTGATGACATAGATGCTATTTTCAATGACTCCAAGGTTGGTTATTGTTCAAGCGTTTTCCATTTTTGGGTTTACCTGAGAAATTTTAAGTGCTCATTACTCTTTTTTTTTTTTTTTTTGTCAACACTAATGTTTTAGAGTGCAGCTGGGGGATTCGAACCCTTGACCTTCCGAAGGGAAGGCAAGGGCCTATGCTATCGGAGAACTCGGGCTCATTGGCAATGCTCATTACTCTTTGTTAATGATGATTTGAAGCTGAAAGGCCATGCCTGAAGAAGTGCCCGGAGATCTCATTTCATGCACTTCTTCAGGCAGTTACAAATATAGATTCGTTATACTCCCTTCCAAAATGAATGACCAAACAATTTGCAAATTTACTCTCGATCAAGAGAAAATTTGAATTATTTTTTGTCATTCATTTTGGGACAGAGGTAATAACTTACAATGCATTGTCCATCAGAAAGTACAAAATTGAGGCTTTCTATTTCACGTTAACTGCGAATTCATTTATTTATTTTTTTTTGGAAAAACTGCAAAAAAAAAAAAAAATCACTCAACTCAGTTTTCTTGGATTTGATCATCAAAATCATATTTTTTTTTATTCAACACATCCAATTCGTTAGTTACTTATTTATTTATGATCATTATTACTAACCCAATTAGTTTTCATCTATTAAAATGGTCATTTTCCATTTCAAGTGATCAATTTGGAAATTTTACAAATATATGAACCAAACTGGGATTTCTTGAAACATAGGACCAAATAAAAATTTTAAATTTCAGTTTTCTTCTATGATGCTCGGACTTGGGTAAGAGTGTCTGATACGGGTACGGATTCGAGTGTCGGATCCTCCAAAATTTTAAGATTTTACACCAATTTAGTGTAAAATAGCTACAACCATACTCACACCCATGTCCTATCCTTTATACACTTGTTCTTTGGCAAAATTGAAGGGTATGAGTATCACATGCCTTTTTCTACCTAAAAGTCCATCAAGAATCAACCCTAAATCTGAACTTATTCATCCATTTCAATTTTAATTATCTATGACATCAAACATGTACGTAATTTTTTATATATAATTTCCTTAAAATAGAATCTCATTAAAAAAAAAAAACTATTTTTTTATGTGTTTGATAAGTTTCTTTCTTCGTTGTTTGTGTATGTGTTACTGGGTGTGTTCTTGGTGTTGTTATTGCCAGGGGCGGAGCCAGGAATTGCCCCAGGGGGGCAAGATTTCACGGGGGTTCGGGGGCAGCGCCCCTGAAAAAAAAATTTCGGGTCAGACAAGTAAAAAATGGGTCGGATCCATGAAATACAATGTATTTTAGTTAAAAATGTAAAGAATTAAGAGATGGGAAAAGCCTAACTAATTAATTAAGATTGAAAAAATGTGAGGAAATTAGGAGAAAGAGAACAACAAAACTGTTAAGAAAAAGAAATGGATAGAGAGAAAGAGAGAATAGCAAAGATGGAGGACAAATAAAATTAATTGAAAATGTAGGTAGCAGGGTTCGAACACGGATTTGTAAGGAAACACCAAAGGCTTTAACTTCACCCCTTCTACCACTAAACCACACCACTCACTGGTGTTAATCTTGAAGTTAATTATATATATACATATATAAAAAAAAATATGGGGGGGCAAAAAATTTTTTTTTCCACTGCATTTCTGCCGCCGGGGGGGGAGGGGGGGCGAGTGCCCCCCCATGCCCCCCTGGCTCCGCCCCTGGTTATTGCCATGTCTAAGTATGTGTTGTATGTTTATGTATGTGTTGGTTTTGTTACAAGTATTATGAAACTTAGTTTTTTTTTTTTTTTTAATTAAGATTATATTTTAAGGAAATTATATAAAAATTGAAATGGATGAATGAGTACAAATTTAGGTAAAAAGGACTGAAATTCGAAATTTCTAATTTGGTCACTGTATTTCGAGAAATCCTAGTTTGGTTCATATATTTGTGAAATTTCCAAAGTGATTACTTGAAATGGAAAATGACCGTTTTAAAGGATAAAAACTACTGGGTTAGTGATAATGGTCATAAATAAATAAAAAAAGAGTTGGATGCGTTGAATAAAATAAATATGAATTTGATGATCAAATCCAAGAAAACTGAAGAGTTAGTGATTTTTATTTTTTTTTTGCAGTTTTTCCTTTTGTTTTTCTCTCTCTGGAGCATCTTGTTACAGAAAGGAAAGAGAAACCCGTGTCTATGAACGCCTTTGAGCTTATATCTATGTCTCAAGGTTTCAGCGTGGAAAATCTGTTTGAAAAACAGTTGGTATGCTAAATGAGTCCATTGGGCTTTTAAATTTACCATTGTACTTCATTTGGCGCAGGCACGAAGTTTGAGTATATTAACTGACCTGGGTCTCTCCAAGAAACAATTTTGATTGTTTCATTCTATTTCCCCACTAGTTAAAGTTTAAACCACCCTAGGACTTACCATTAAATATGGACCATATGTGTATATTCATATTTGAAATGTAATAACCGGAAGTTACTTGAATTTAGGGTAATTTTTCATTGCCGAGACAATGCTTGACTATTGTTCATTTTCCATTTTTGGTTCATAGGGTCTTGTGAAAAAGGAAACACGTTTTGCTTCCATGTGCCCTGCAAATGAGATTATGTCTAAAATCGAAGAAGCTGCAAAGCCTATGGGCTTCAATGTTGACAAACGAATTTATAAGGTACCAATCATAATGCTCTTTTGTTTCACATGTAGATATGTACATGGTTTGGTAATATTGGAATGTACTATCTTGTAGTTTTTCATATAATGCAATATGCGTTAAATCAACCTAACGACATTAAAAACTTAACAAAAATGTCGACATTTGTTAAAAAGAAAAAACTAACCCATGTTAAATGCACCAACATCTATAGTATAAAGGGAGGGTGTCCAACTCAGCAAGTGCACAGTACAATGAATAGTAGCATCCGCCGACATTACCATTTTGCCCTCACTATTCACTCCCTTTCCCGTTTTGCCCTCCCACCTTTGTATGTCGTGCGACATACATGTTTGTTTGTTTTTTTTTTTTTCTTTTGTGATATATATAAAAAAAAAAAAAAAAAAACGTAAACGTGGTCTTGGACACGGGCTTAGGCTAGTTTGTTAATAAGAAGACCAACTCCCTCCCTCGTCATCTCCTCTAACCAATCCGCCACCCATCACTCCGCCGGCAACCACCACCACTAGTCCGCCGCAAGCACCACCACCACTACCAACCACCCCCAACAATTGCAGAAAAACAAAATTCAAATTCATTGGTTCCAATCTAAATCTCAAATTCGTTTTTCTGGGTTCGATTTCTTAACTCTATCATTTTACTTGAACCCAAATTCGATTTCCAAATTAAAATCAAGAAACCCAAATTCGTTTTACTAGGATTCATTTTGCTTGAACCCCAAATTTGATTTTTAAATGAAATCCCTAGATTCGGTTTTCAAACAAGAAATCCAGATTCATTTTTCTAGGTTCGATTTCTTGAGTTTGCTGCATTTTAAGAGAAAGGGTGGGTTCAATTTCTTTGCTCGATTCGCTATCCAAGCAAAGAGAGGTAGGGTGAGATTGTGGGCGGATATGGGGGAGATGTGGTGACGGCGGTTGGGAATGGAGGAGTGTGGTTGGAGGCAAACACTAGGTAGGGAAGAGTGGGTGGGGGAGGGTCAACAATGGTGGGTGTCAATTGGGGAGATGCTGGGAGAGCTTGGGAGAGGGTCTAAGGGGTGGTGATGGTGATAGGGATGGGGTTGTTAAATCAGTTTAACTTGTGTTACATTTTTAATGGATTTGTTAATCAAATTTAACGTGTTGCATTATTTGTAAAAAAACTAGAAAGTATATTGGATTATGCGGTCACCAGATAGTACATTATATTTTTTGAAATCGAGGATATAGTACGTTGTATGGTCTGGTTATTTTCCCGAGTAATTTAAATATCAATCAATCAATCAATCACGAGTATTACTAAATGATGATGCCAAAATCGTCAAATCAGCCCAAATCCAAGCGATCGTTTGCTTCGGCGATTGCTTAACCTGAAAATAAGACAAAATACGTAAACTAAGCCGGGGCTTCACCGGCGAAGGCCCTCCGGCGTGAGAATAAGTTCACGGTTTTGTGGTGAGAAACTAAATTGACAGAGTTTCGAAATATAGAGAGTAACATACCAAATAATGTGATATATGGCTTGTATTTATAGGGATGGATTGACAGAATTCATGTTGAACTTGGACTGTAAAAAGATAAGATATAATTCTAGGAGAATTATATCTGTTAGAGAATCCTTATTTGATCTTAATTGTAGGAGATGGTTACAATTCTGATAAGATTGTAACTGCTAAATTCTTGTTTGACTAGTATTATGATAACTGCCTGCCGGTAAGCCGAGGAGAATAATTTCCTTATCTCGTCATTTGCAGGTAGGCCGAGATGCACGAATTTATCTCCTCGTCATATGGAGCTCTGTCGACATGAAGAAATGCCGAGAGGCATGGATTTTATCTCCTCGTCATATGGCGAAATGCCGAGGAGAATGATTTTGTTTCCTCGACATATGAAGATATGCCGAGGTGCGAACTTTCCTCTCCTTATCATTCATGACCTCTCAGTCCATGACGAGCCGGGGAAGGAACGAGTAATATAGAGAGCTCGTTGATAACGTCAAGGCCGAGGAAGGCACCTCGTCCTCTATGGAGGCGATCTCGGCATACGAGGGAGGTCTCCTCGGCCCTCATAGTTGGGGCATATTTTGCTTGTTTGTTGGGCCTAGATTGGCCTTATTGATGACGAGGTACGAGACCGAGGAAGCCCATTGTTGTTTCTCGTAACTCAGATATGGATTATGTTTATAGCCCAATCCACTTGGGCCTGACCCGGGCAAGCCTATGTTCGTCTCTCGATTTATACTTTATACTGTTCACTAAAGTTATTTTTTTATGATCAAGATTATGTCACCATTAATTTTAATCTAACAATGCTCATAATTATTATAGGCTTAACTTAAGACGACACGCAAACACAAGAGCTGTTTTTGCACATGCTGACTTTAGACATTTAAGGAATCAACTTCCAACAAACTGCTGGCTACGCTAGTACTAGTGGATAACACAAGTTAATGAAATGGGCCGCATGAGAATCAATTTGCATGTTGTCCGTGACCTGCCCTATCATTCTAAACACAAAATTAACTAATGCTCTATCATTCCAATAATGTGTTGAAAGGCAACCAAAATAAATTACTCATAGACAGAGTCAAGTGTGTGAACTAGTGCGTATTTGATAGATAGGGAAGAGGTGTTGGAGGAGGATTAGTATGAGTATGATGGTTGGCTTGGCATGGCAAGGCCAGGCCAGGCCATGCCAGATTGAGTAATGAATACTCCCTCTGTCCCGCTACAAACCGCACACTTTCCTTTTTGGGCGTCCCATTATAAACCGCACACTCCCAAAAAGGAAACTTTATATTAATAAAATATTCACCCTACTCCACTCATTCTCTCTCCTACATTATTTTAATACTCACAACACCATTATAATTTACTATTTCCTCCACTCATTCTCTCTCCTATTTTACTTTTACATTCACAATATTTTATTAAAATATTATATTCCTTAATTCTCGCGCAAATAGTATTAATACGGATATTAGCGGGACTGAGGGAGTATAGTATAGTGATTTTTTTCATGGTACGTAGTGTAGGTTCACGGTGGAATATTTTATGAGATGAGAGTTTAGGTAAGAATTGGTTTTTGTTTCTCGATGTGGTAGTAAGTTAGGTTGGTTCGTTTCTCTTTCATTTCTGTTTCATTTGAATGAAGGAAAAGACAGACAGACAGCCATCCATTTTGCAACAAATAATATGGTGGCCAGGCCAACCAACTACTGTAAAAGCTAAGCTAGCCTTTCCTTTCCCAGTATTAACTCTAATTCAACCACTCCCTCCTCCTCCTGGAACATCACAGTCCACGTTTTATATTTGTATATGGTCCTGTCTGGTCGGCTTTTGACCCAGTCATTCCCATTAAACATTTATTCATACTTCACCTCCCTCTTTAATTCCTTTCCTTCATTCCCACTACAACTCTTTCCTAAATTTATTACTTACCCTATATATTCTCTAAATACATTTAGTAGTATATATATCTATATCTATCTACTTTTAAGTTACTGTAAAACCAATTACACTACTTGCCCTGAATTTGGATGACTGTTGGGCCTTTTTCACCTCTCATTATCCTTCTGTTTTTAGTTAAAAGCATTACTTATTACTACTCCATTCGAGTGTTTTAGGATCACACCTTCTCTTTACCTAAATTAATCTTTCATTAAATATGCTATGTTAGTACTCCACCAATAAGTAATAGAAACCCATGTTTTCTCCATGGACTTTTTTTATATTTCATAAAACCTCAAAGTTCCAATTAGTACAAGCAAGTTACATAGGTCCACAACAATCTAATTTAATCAACTAATAAAATGCTTGTGATTTATAACTCTTTTGCTTCCGTCCATCACAAAACAAAGATAATCCTATTTTGTTTGCAACTGACAACAACATCATTCCCCAACATTACCCCATTGTCAGCTAAGGCTCACACGTACGGTGGGGTAAGAAGTCGGATATCTGTGGCCTTTCCTCTTTATTAATGCAAAGAGAGATTGTTTTCGGATGAAAATAGTGAGTATTTGGCTCCATCGGCAACGATGAAAAATTTGAACAAACAACAATTTAAGTAAAATTTGACCAGCAATGCGTACAAAAAAAAAAAAAAAATCTTAATTAACGTTTAAAATTTGTTATTAATAATATTATCGATAACTAAATGTCTTAAAATTATTAATTTATTATATTATATTTTATAAAATTTCAATTAAATTGATAACCAAAAATAAAATAAAAGTATCATTATAAAAATAATAAAACTGGAGGAGTAGATTATATAAATTTGATTGTGAGTTATAATGGGTCATGATAAAGCAATGGCAGCTGAGCTTTCACTGGCTTATTTTTCTCTTGTATGCCCATGTGCTCCATGTGGAAGAAGAATGTATCTATCTCACTTTATTAAAATTAGCATTCCCACCCACCCACATTAATAACAATTAAACATGATTATTATGTTAATAGATACTCCCTCTCCCTCCCTTAAATTAATCAAACATCTACTCCCTCTGTCCCACTTCAATTGATACTTATTTCCTTTTTGGTCCATCCCATTTCAATTGATACTTTCCAAAATGGAAAGGAATCTTCACTATTTACCCCACTCATTCTCTCTCCTATTTTACTTTTTCACTCACAACATTCTCTCTCCTAACTATTCCTCCCACTCATTCTCTCTCCTATTTAATTTTTCATACTCACAACATTTACCTTTTTCTCTTTCTTACATCATTTTTCCTTAATAGTTGTGCCATTTTTTTTGGTCTCAAATGAAGTGGGACGGAGGGAGTATATGCTTACGATGTTAGGCTTAGAAATATTGGTTAGTAAATGAGCGGTCAGATATGGATGTTGATCTCATAATCTACCACTTTGATTTCAATTATCTCTTCATTAAACATTCTATTGCTTGAGTAATTTTTCAATAGTTTAGAATCTGTTATAGGAAGTGGAACTCCTATCTCTATTTATTAATGCTTTAATTGATATACTGAATATGATACTACTATTTTCTAACTTTGTAGTATTGTTTTAGTAGATGTTTTTTTTTTTTTCGATCAACATTTTATACAAACTGTTGTGAATATAGCCCTCCACAGCCCAAGCAAACCTACAAGAATAATAATCGCACACAAACCAAGCACAAGAAATCAAAGAAACAGAAAAGAACACAAGAAATTGTTAACCCAGTTCACCAATTTGATTGGCTACGTCTAGGGGCACTACCAAGCCAGAATCTTGCACTATGTATGTAGAATTTGTGTTACAATAAGTTTTGGGGCGGAACTTTACTTATATATGACATATGGAACAAACCAAACCCTAAACAAACAAGGATTCTGGACTGCTGAAATCGGGCCCAGCGCGGCCGCTCTGGAGCCTAGCGCGGTCGCGCTACTGTCCAGTAAGTCCAACGCCTTTGACAAAACCTCCAGCGCGGTCGCCCTCCCCTTCAGCGCGGTCGCCCTTGAAGAAAATCCCCCGAGCCATATGTTTCTGTCCAAGAGCGCGGTCGCGCATATAGCCAGCGCGGCCGCTCTTGACCCCAGGAACCTCTGACGAAATTCTTCCCCCTTGCTTCGATGTCTAACCCGGTTGGTCCTCTATCCCAACAATCTCCCACCTAGAGATCAACCACACATATAAGCCCCGTATCCGTCTTCAACTCATCCTTGGTGTCCTCCTAGTGCTCACCTCGATCATGGTAGTGCCATCCTCCTCTTCTATTCTTCGAGCCCAATTGAAGCTTTGCACAGCTTCAATTTATCAAGATTCACAACCTTTGTCAACATGTCAGTCGGATTTTCCGATCCCAATATCTTCTCTAGCCCCAAGATCTTCTCCTCCAAGAGATGTCTGATGTAGTGAAACCTCAGTTCAATGTGCTTCGTCCTCGAATGAAACGCCGGATTTCTTGCCAAATGTATTGCACTCTGACTGTCGCTGTAGTGAATGTTACCACTTCGCGTTTTCCCAAGTTCACCCAAGAAGTTCTGCAGCCATACCATCTCTTTACTCGCCTCTGTCACTGCCACATATTCTGATTCTGCAGTCGACTGCGCCACGATCTTCTACAATTTAGAAGCCCAGGAGATTGCTGTACCACCCAATGTGAACACATAACCCGTAGTACTTCTCCTCTTATCAAGATCACTTGATGCCAAGTCCGCATCAACATAGCCCGCTAACACCACTTCCTTGCCCGAGAAACACAGAGCCTTACCAGCAGTACCCTTCAAGTAACGTAGGATCCATTTAACCGCTTCCCAATGTTGCTTTCCTGGATTGCCCATAAACCGGCTGACTACTCCCACCGCATGTGCAATGTCCGACCTTGTACACACCATTGCATATATGAGACTCCCCACTGCTGAAGCATATGGAGTTCTCTCCATCTTGTCACGCTCCTCCTTGCCCCTAGGTGAGTCCTTCTCGGATAGCTTGAAATGCAAACCCAATGGCGTCCCTGTTGGCTTCGCCTCTTCCATACAAAACCTTGCTAAGACCTTCTCAACCTATTCTGCTTGTGAAAGAACCAACTTGCCCGACTCCCTATCCCGGTCAATCCGCATGCCAAAGATTTTCCTGGCCTCTCCCAAATCCTTCATCTCGAACCGTTCTGACAACTGAGTCTTCAACCTATTTACCTCTCTACTGCTAGAGCCCGCTATTAACATGTCGTCCACATATAACAGCAATATAATATACCCATTGTCCGTGTTCTTGAAGTAGCAACAATGATCCGCCTCACATCTGATAAAATCAATGTCATGCATGAATCCATCAAACTTCCTGTACCACTGCCTAGGAGCTTGTTTAAGGCCATACAAGCTCTTAGTCAATCTCGCAAACTAGCTCCGCTACCCTTAGACAAGTAACCCTCTCGGGCCGTACCATGTAAATCTCTTCCTCCAAGTCCCCATGAAGAAAGGCCGTCTTCACATCCATCTGTTCAAGCAATAAGTTGTCCGCCACTACTATCCCTGTAACCATTCTGATAGTGGTCATCTTCACAACCGGAGTGAATACTGGTGTAGTCAATACCGTACTTTTGCTGAAACCCTTTTACAACCGGGCCTTGCCTTGTAACGCTTGCTACCGTCTGCTTCCTCCTTGATCCCGTAAACCCACTTGTTATGCGGTGCCTTCTTCCCCTTAGGTAGTTCGGGCCAACTCCCAAGTTTTGTTGGCCTTCAATGAGTCCATCTCATCATCCATCGCAGACTTTCCACTTGTTACAAAGTGCACTACGACAGACCTCCGCATAACATTCCGGTTCCCCATTATCTGTCAACAAAGAAATAATAATTGGATGGAGTATGCTGTCGGGCGATCCACGCAACTCTTTGGATCTACGCAGCGGAATATCCGGTTCCGGAGTACGTGGTTCATCTTCAGGTGACCTCCCGACCATGGTCATCATGAACCGTTCTGCTCCCACCCGAGTTAGGAATATCCACCTCTACAATTTCCGATTCCGAACTAGTGTCATCGATGCCCTTTCCGTCCTTGTACAAAACCCGTTCATTGAATACCACATCTCGACTACGAATAACTCTATGATTTTGGTCATCCCAAAACTTGTACCCGAAGTCATCCCCGCCATACCCAATAAATGTACACTTAACAGATTTAGCATCTAATTTAGTTCTCTCAGCAGAATCAACATGAACATAAGAAACGCAGCCAAATATGCGAAGAAAGGACAGATTTACCTGCTTGCCACTCCAAGCTTCCTCTGGAATTCCATTCCCCAATGGTACCGATGGTCCCCGATTGATCAAGAAAGTTGTCGTGTCAACTGCATATGCCCAGAACGTCTTCGAAAGTCCACAGTTCAATCTCATACTTCTAGCCCGCTCATTCAATGTTCTGTTCATCCTTTCTGCTACCCCGTTGAGTTGTGGTGTCCGCTTTGGAGTCTTCTCCATATGAATCCCATTCGCAGCACAATATTCCCTAAACTCACCAAGCTCATACTCCCCACCATTGTCTGATTCTCCACCAAGGCCCTCCACTTCTTGAACACCTCGAAAGCCTCATCTTTTCCCTTCAAGAAATAGACCCAAACCTTCCTTGTAGAATCATCAATGTAAGTCATGTAATATGACGCACCACCCAGAGATGTAACCGGAGATGGCCCCCACAAATCCGTGTGAACCAATTCCAACTTTGCTTCCCTCAAACCCCTACCTGTCCTCGAGAAATTATTTCTCCCCTGTTTGCCAAACATACAATCCTCGCAGATCCCCACGTTGACTGTCTTCAAATCCGGTAGTAGTCCCTTTGAACAAAGCACCTTCATCCCCGTCTCACTCATGTGACCCAATCGACAGTGTCACAAATCCGTATCACCCTTGGCTGCTGCCACCGCGATACTGTCCTTGGTGTTATTCGCCAAATACAAAGTCCCCTCCTTATTACCCCGAGCGATCTCACAATCCTCCTTGGTAATAACCTGCCGCAGCCGAATGTCACCTTGTAACCTTCGTCGTCCAACTGCCCAACTGAAAGTAGGTTCTTTTTCAAACCCGGAATGTGCCTGACCCCGTTCAGATGTAAGACCTTCCCGTCTGATGCTCCTATTCTGACATCCCCCTTCCCATTGATTTCCAAAGGCTTGCCATCCGCCAGATAGACCTTTCCGAAATCACCAGAAGTGTAGTTTTCCATCTCTTCCTTGTGCCCGCAAGAGTGGAATGATGCCCCGAATCCAAGACCCATGATTCTAGTGTACTACTAACACTCGTAACCGCACATCATCACCTTCGACCGCCACATTCACCTGATTGCCCTTAGATTTGGACAATCCCTCTTGAAGTGTCCCGATTCCTACAATGATAGCATCGAATGTATCCCTTCGCAACCTTCGGTTTGTCCTTGGTCTCACGCCTGCTCTTACCACTCACCGCATTCTCTCTAGATTCGGTTCTCCCTTGTTTGCTAGTACCCGCTTCCCTCGCTAGTAGTAGCCAAAGCCGATCCCGAAGCACTCGATGTCCCCAACTTCTTCATGCGATTTTCCTCGGCCAAAAGAAAGTCCTTAACATCATCATACTTCAATTTCTTCTTACCTGCTGAAGCGTTGATTGCTGTCACCGTTCCGCTCCAACTTGCCGGTAAAGAAGCTAGCAACAAACACGCATGAACCTCATCATCGAACTTGATCTCAACCGCTGTCAATGAATCTATGACATCCATAAACTCATCGATGTGCTTAGCCAAGGATCCTCCCTCTTGCATCTTGAGACTACCCATCTTACGTATCAAATCAACCTTATTTGCAGCAGACGTAGTTTCAAATCTCTCAGTAAGATAATCCAATAGCTCCTTGGTGGTTGTCGCCTTCCTGGTAGTCTTCGCAATCCACTTTGACAAAGTAGATCTAACCACCCCTAGGGCTTTCCGATCCATGAGTTCCCATTCTTCCTAATCTTCATCTTCCGGTTTGACACCCTTCAGAGGCTTATAGAGGTCCTTGTTGTACAGAAGATCCTCAATCTGCATCCTCCAATATCCGTAGTCAGACCCATCGAATTTCTCAACCGCCTGTTTGTCCTTGCCCATTCTTGATTGCTTGGTACAACTCCCTTGATCTTGAAACCAAAAGCTCTGATACCAGTTGTTGTGAATATAGCCCTCCTCAGCCCAAGCAAACCTACAAGAATAATAATCGCACACAAAACAAGCACAAGAAATCAAAGAAACAGAAAAGAACACAAGAAATTGTTAACCCAGTTCACCAATTTGATTGGCTACGTCTGGGGGCACTACCAAGCCAAGATCTTGCACTATGTATGTAGAATTTGTGTTACAATAAGTTTTGGGGCGGAACTTTACTTATATATGACATATGGAACAAACCAAACCCTAAACAAACAAGGATTCTGGACTGCTGAAATCGGGCTCAGCGCGGCCGCTCTGGAGCCTAGCGCGGTCGCGCTACTGTCCAGTAA
The DNA here is from genome assembly GCA_022495995.1 of Adenophora triphylla var. japonica. Taxonomy (NCBI): domain Eukaryota; kingdom Viridiplantae; phylum Streptophyta; class Magnoliopsida; order Asterales; family Campanulaceae; genus Adenophora; species Adenophora triphylla. Next base: position 346,106 of record JAFEMH010001698.1, on the reverse strand, counting down.
GTCCAACGCCTTTGACAAAACCTCCAGCGCGGTCGCCCTTCTCTTCAGCGCGGTCGCCCTTGAAGAAAATCCCCCGAGCCATATGTTTCTGTCCAAGAGCGCGGTCACGCATATAGCCAGCGCGGCCGCTCTTGACCCCAGGAACCTCTGACGAAATTCTTCCCCCTTGCTTCGATGTCTAACCCGGTTGGTCCTCTATCCCAACACAAACTATATATTACTTTAATTTACAAAAGGTTGAAATATTTTCAAAATGAAAATGGACAGTAGTCATGGAGAAGTATGTCAAAATTAATTGACTTTTGTTTGTCAACATTATTTTGATTGGAAAATGTTTATGTCCTATGTAAATTTAATGTCTCCAACCTTAATTAAGATGTGCTGTTGGGCTAATTAAATTTTATTTATGCATTTAAACTTTCTAGTTTTGAATGGGAGGGGCGGTTGACAGTTGATTGGTGGGAGATAAAGGAAAGAGACTACATACCTCTCACTCTAATAATGCCCCCTCTTCTGTATCATTATCAGTTTGGCCACATTTCTATTTTTATTTGTTTCATTTTGTTTCATCACTTATAAACTCAATGCAAATTTATATTTTATTTTTCTATTATACTCTTATTTATATTTAAAATTTAACTAATCAATTAGACATGTTAATATTCTTTAAATTAAATGATTCTCATGCCATAATTAATACTCCCTCCGTCCCTAAATGTTTGTCCCATTTCCTCTTTTCCTTTGTTCCAAAAAGTTAGTCTCATTTTCAAAATTAAAACTTCAAAATCACTAAATTTTCAAAACTTGTAACATATAGGGACGGAGTATTACATAACAGCGGTGTATATTATCAATAATTTTCAAAGCGTTCGTAAAAATAATCAAAATTAAAGCTTCAAAATCACTAAATTAAAATGTTTGAAAAATCAAATGGTACAAACATTTAGTGAGGGAGGGAGTAAAAGGTAAAATTAAACAAGGCATTTATTAAGATTTTTTAATTTCTATGAATTTGTGACGTAGAGTACTGTATTAGATTGCTTGAACGAAATCACCCATTCTCACTTGCCCACTTTCAACCACCCCTCTCTCCCTAGTCTTTAGCAGCTTAACTACACCCTAGCTCACATTTCACATTCTTCACTTCACGTTACTCTTCTTTATTTTATTATTTTTTTTAGTTAATTTAATTTGAATTTTGATTATAATTTTTTTTAATATTTTTAAAAAATTATTATTGATTGTATTTATATTGCTGAATCAATAACAATTTTTTTAAATTATACTCCCTCCGTCCCGGCCGACTTAGGACTTTTTGCCATTTTGGGCGTCCCACCCGACTTAGGACGGCCCAAAATGGAAACCTTAAATCACTATTCTCTCCCCTCATTCTCTCTCCTACATTATTTTAATACTCACAACACCATTATAATTTACTATTCCCTCCACTCATTCTCTCTCCTATTTTTAAATTACACTCACAACATTTACCTTTTCCTTAATCCCTGTGCCATTTCAAAAAATCCTAAATCGGCCGAAACGGAGGGAGTATATAAATATTTAGATTTTTTCAAAAAATAAAAATAAAAAATTATAGTCGGCTGAATTGAGTTAACCATAAAATTTAAGCAAATCTTCTTTTCAGATACTATTTCAACCTGATTAAATTTGCCGATCTCTTCTTCTTCTTCTTCTTTTGGTAGTTGAGCTATCTCTCCAAGAAACCATCCTTCTCATTTCACCATTAAATGAACAGCTTGAAGCCAGCTTTCTTTCCACATGCACCTCTACTCTTTGTTAATTATCTAGTTTAAAAGGGGTCATCTCTCCCCCTTTCCTTTTTATATCCATACACACAAAAGTTTGTCTTCCCCTTTTCATTCCTACTCCTACCCGCATATTTTTTCTTGGCAATATTTGAACAAAAAATAAAAAAAAATGGATAGCATTGATATGGATAACGAAAGGCTAACCGCAGAGGTAGCAATCAAAGACAACACGTCGGTTGTTATCAAAATCCGGCGGAGGCTACCAGACTTTCTACAGTCCGTTAAGCTCAAGTATGTCAAGTTAGGTTATGGCTATTCTTGCAATGCCGCCACCATTCTGATGTTCGTCCTAGTTTTGCCTTTGTTTATAGCCACTCTCTTTCAGCTCATCGGCCTAAGATTCGACCATGTCTCCGACATTTGGACGAGCCAAACTCTATTAGTTGATACGGCCACCGGTCTAACCGGTTCAATTGTGGTTCTTTTTCTGTTGGGTGTTTACTGGGCAAAACGGCCTACGCCTGTTTATCTAGTTGACTTTGCTTGTTACAAACCGGAAGACGAGCATAAAATCTCAGTGGACTCCTTCTTGAACATGACTGAAAACAACGGCTCCTTCGAAGAGGATACGGTTCAGTTTCAGAAACGGATCTCAACCCGGTCCGGTTTAGGGACGAGACATATTTGCCAAAAGGGATAACATCAAATCCACCAAACTTGAACATGAAAGAAGCAAGAGCGGAGGCGGAAGCTGTTATGTTTGGAGCAATGGATTCGCTCTTTAGCAAAACGGGCATCAAGCCCAGCGATATAAGCATTCTTATAGTTAATTGTAGCTTGTTCAATCCCACCCCTTCTCTATCTTCAATGATAGTTAACCATTACAAGCTCCGACCCGATATATTGAGCTTCAATCTGGGTGGAATGGGTTGCAGCGCCGGTCTTATATCCATTGACTTGGCCAAACACATGCTCAAAGCTAATCCAAACACATACGCCGTCGTTGTAAGCACAGAAAATATCACTCTGAATTGGTATTTTGGTAACGATCGATCCATGCTGCTTTGCAACTGTATTTTCCGAATGGGTGGGGCCGCCATGCTGCTTTCCAACAAAACCCGTGACCGTTCTCGATCCAAATACGAGCTCGTCCACACGGTCAGGACCCATAAAGGAGCTGATGACAATAGCTACAACTGTGTGTACCAAAGGGAAGACGACAAGGGCACAATTGGAGTTTCACTAGCTCGTGAACTCATGGCTGTAGCTGGTGATGCGCTCAAGACGAATATTACGACGTTGGGCCCCCTGGTGTTGCCGTTGTCGGAGCAGTTGATGTTCTTTATTACCCTTGTGAAGAGGAAGCTCTTTAAGGCAAAGGTGAAGCCGTATATACCGGACTTCAAGCTGGCGTTTGAGCATTTCTGTATACATGCAGGTGGACGGGCGGTGTTGGACGAGATTGAGAAGAACTTGCAGCTGACGGAGTGGCACATGGAGCCGTCGAGAATGACATTGCACCGGTTTGGCAATACGTCGAGCAGTTCATTGTGGTATGAGTTGAGCTATGCGGAGGCTAAGGGTCGGGTTTCGAAAGGTGATAGGGTATGGCAGATTGCATTTGGGTCGGGTTTTAAGTGTAACAGTGCGGTTTGGAAGGCATTGAGGGCGATTTCACCGAGTGAGTTGAAAGGAAACCCGTGGATTGACTCAATTGACAGTTACCCGGTTAAGGTCCCTTGTGCCTAGGGACTATTATTATTATTATTATTTCTGCCATTTTTTCATTTAGTTTTTGGAAAGATGAAGAAAATATTGTAATGATTTATAATGATTAGGAGTAAAGTTATGGCAATTAAAAAGGTTTGTAGCTAGGTACAAATACAATGAAATGAAACCGATTATTGGGTAATTGGAATTACTCCTACTACATAGTTGTTGAAGGAATCAGCCTAAGGCAATAAAGCCCTGCCCTGCGTATATGACAGAACCACTAAAATACAACCTTGTTGTGGTCCATATGAACCCTGTTTATGACCCCAACTAAGGGGTAGAGTTTGATTCAAGGAGACTGTGCTGTGGTACACAGGCCAACCCCCCCCCCACCACCACCACCACCACTTACAGAGAAAGAGAGAGAGAGGAGGTTAACTCATTAATGGTCTGAGATGTGAATGGAGGAGATGCATGCAAATGTGGATTATTAATTAATCAAGGAGACAGCAGGTGGCTTAAGTTAACACCCCATCCTTTTTTTTAAATAATTTTTTTATTAATTAATGGCTTAATATATTAAAAGAGTAAAACTTGAAAATATATTTAATTTAATTTGAATCCCTAACTTTTTACATGAAAAGGAAAATCGAATATCCCAATGGGTGTTGTTGTTGGGTCAGCACACACGATTTCTTTTCTTACCGGACCATGCCAACAAGCAAGACCTACATGGCCCCACTTCCCGGCCGAATTGCAGTGCTTCTGTAAGTAATTGATTTCAAATTTAATTTAAGCCATCAGATATACTCCCTCTGTCCCATAAAACATTACCCCTTTTACTATTTTGGGCGTCCCACTTTAAAGTCCCACTTTCCTAAAAAAGGAAAAAAATTTTACTATTCTCTCCACTCATTCTCTCTCCTCCCACTCACAACACTTTTCAAATTTACTATTCTCTCAACTCATTCTCTCTCCTCCCACTCACAACACATACTTTAATAACATTATTTCTTATTTTCCGTTCTCAATAGTAAAGGGGTAAAGTTCTCCGGGACGGAGGGAGTATTTTGAATAATGATCCGTAACAGTTGAGATATATTGAAGATATCATCTTCACATTATATTTGTATATATTTTTCCTAGTTGATATAGATAAATTAGGTACTTAGAAAATATATGGTAGGAAATTATTTTAATTCCTTAGATTTATGATTTGACTTGTTCTACAAGTCTAGGGTTTTTGTATAAATATAGGACTTTGTCAATTGCCATGGTTGATCAATGAAGAACAAGAAACAAGGAGATTCTGTAAGGAAAACCTAGAGAGAATGTATCCAAACTTTCTGTATTTTCTTATGTAACAAAATGTATGAAAAGTACAAACATTATATACAAGCTTTTAACGAACCATGACTTAACAAAAACAGAAAGCCTAACGACTAACAAACTTCTATATCAATAACTAACTGACCCTTACCCTTACATTTAGCCTCATACAGTAGCACTCCTTTCTTCAATGTGTTTCCAACATTTTAGTAATTGGTGGTTGTGAGCTTTTGTGTGTATGATGTTGTTGCTGCAATGGCTGTTGGATTCTGTACTATATATGTTCACGAGGATTAGGATCTTCAATACCCCTCCCACAAGCTGAAGGTAGGAAAGGATTTAGTACCTTTAACTTGGAAAGAAATGACCAGTGAAGATCTTTCCCAAGAGCCTTAGTATATATGGCTGCTAATTGAAGTTTTGTAGGAACACAAGTACGGAAGAATTAACTTTTCTTGTACCTTTTCTCTAACAAAATGGCAATCAAACTCTATGTGTTTGGTCTTGGCATGGTACACTGGGTTGGAAGCAATGCTTATAGCTGCAGTTTTATCACAGTAGATGGGAATATGAAGAGAGATATGGACTTGAAGGTCTTGTAACAAGGTATGAAGTCAAAGAAGTTCACATGTGGTTGTAGCCAAAGCTCTATACTCTAATTCAGCCGAGGGCCTTGCTGTAACTGACTGTTTCTTAGAGTGCCAAGACACTAGAGAAGTCCCCATAAATAAACAGAACACAATGATGGACTTTCTATCTTTAGGATTGCTACCCCAATCACTATCACAATAGGATGACAAAAGAAGAGAAGAATGAGAGGAAAAGGATAAACCCTGACCAGGAGATCCTTTGATGTGCCTAAGGACCCTGTGAAGAGCTTTCAAATGGGTAGAATGGGGGTCTTTAACAAATTGGCTAAGAGTCTGAGCTGCATAAGCCAAATCAGGTCTGGTAATAGTGAGATATAAAAACTTTCCCACAAGCTATCTATAGAGAGAAGGATCAAGGAGATTTTCACCACCAGTCGAAAGAAGCTTCTCATTTGGATCAAGAGAAAGAGTGTGTGGTTTAGAATCTGTCAAATGAGCAACAACTACAAGAACAAGAGCATACTTTTCTGATTTAAGTGAAAACCCGAAGAAGATCTCACCACCTCAATGCCTAGATAGTATTTAATCTCCCCAAGATCTTTGATACTAAACTTGGCATCCAAAAACCTCTTTAATTCACAAATAGCATTGAGATTGTCCCTTGCCATAACAATATCATCAACATAGACCAAAACTGCAGTGAAACTCTGAGGAGATTTGAGAGTGAAGAGAGAGTAATTGGCATGTGATTGACTATATAACTCATTTGTAAAAGAGCCTCTATTGAATTGGCAAATCATTACCTAGAGGCTTGTTTAGACCATATAGGGATTTGATCAGTTTACAGATTGCATTACCCTTTGCATCAGTATGATACCCTTTAGGCAGCTCCATATAAACTTCTTCTTGTAAATCCCCATGTAAGAAGGCATTATTAACATCAAGTTGATAAACATGCCATCGTTTAGTAGTTGCAACAGCTAAGAGAGTCCTGACTTAGACAATTTTTGCAACCGGAGAAAAGGTTTCTTGAAAATCAATGCCCTCACATTGGGTGTACCCTTTTGCCACTAATCTAACCTTAAATATTTCCACTGTGCCATCGGCCTTGTACTTCACCTTATAAATGTAACGACCCTGAATTTCCTTTATATAATAATATTCATCATTATGAATAAATACCCAAAATAGGGTCCCAACGGATACTAAACATTAAAATATTCAAATCCAACGGTAACTTAATATTCAAACTTATTCAAACCCAACGGTAACTAAAATAATTAACGTTACATAAGTGCGAAAGTATCAAATGTAACGACTAGTAAAATCTACTAGCTTTATTTAACATAAACTGAAATTCAGGATTCGTTGATAAATATTTCTATGACTCCTCAGTTATCGCTGTCCTTCCTACAACGATCTTCCCTTCTTATTCCCATACCTGGAGGAAAAATAAGAAAGAAGGAATGAGCGAAAGATGCCCAGTAAGTCATTACGTGATCTCCTTGAATTGATGAGGAGATGACCTGAATGACGGTTCAATCGAAGCATTTCAACGACAGGTAATCACAATGAAATTCATACAAGGAAGTGCGGCATTACAATTCCATATCATAGTTTTTATTCGGGATATACCCTACCTTGAGTAATTCCCATCCGATCACCTACATTGATGTTAAGTGCGCATAACAAAGGTATAGACAAGTACGTTACAATATCATACAAGTCCCATATCATTTCATATAATCTTGACATGCATGTAACATTCATACAAGTCTAACATATAGTACATTCAATTAAAGTAAGAATACACATAAGCAAAGTCAATACTTCAGATATCCATGAACAATAAATATCATAGATAAGATTCTAAAAGACGCTTCATGTCCAGGGAATATTTTATAAAACACTATCGCCACATGATAGTATAACTTTTGAAAAGACTCGATAGAGTTTCTAAAGAATCGATACACAAAAGTGTTTAGGAACATAATTTATTAGCTTAGCTTGCTTCCTTAGCACTTCTTGTACAACCTACAGTCATACAAAGATATCATTTTAGGTACACGTAATTGTTTATTACTTCTTATGTACCCTAGTTGATTTATCTTTAGTTAACTTATGAGTTACTTTTGGACTCATCTTACTAGTTAACTATCTTTCTATATTAGGTAACTTTTCTAAAATGGCAACTTTCTATTTTAGGTAACTTTCCTAAAATAGTAACTTTCTATTCAAGTTATCTTTCTTAGATAATATCCTTCTATTTTAGGCAACATTCCTAAAATAGTATTCTTCTATTTAAGTTGTCCTTCTTAAATAGTATCTTTCTATTTTAAGTAACCTTCCTAAAATATTTATCTTCTATTTAAGATTCTTTCTTAAATAGTAACTTTTCTATTTTAGGTAACCTTCCTAAAATATTTACCTTCTATTTACGATTCTTTCTTAAATAGTATCTTTTCTATTTTAGGTAACATTCCTAAAATGTTTACCTTCTATTTAAGTACCTTTCTTAAATAGTATCTTTCTTATTTTAGGTAACCTTCCTAAAATAGTAACTTTCTATATTTGGAAACTTTCCCATTAATCTTGGACTTACACTTCTTATTCTTAGAAGTTGCCTTTATTTTATTTTGGTTCTTCTTCTTTAACCTATAAATGTTTTTCTTTCCTTAGAAGTTACTCTTGAAATCCTATACTTTGAGTATTTAAAAAAAATCTTTCACTTTTCAAAATTTACAAAGAAGTCCCTTGATTTTTCAGAATTTTGCAAAATAGTCCCTTGACTTTCAAAAATTACAGAACAGTCCTTTGACTTTCAAAAATTACAGAACAATTCCTCAACTTTTAGAAATTACAGAACAGTCCCTCAACTTTCAAAAATTACAGAACATTCCCTCAACTTTCAAAAATTACAAGACAGTCCCCTGACTTTCAGGATTTACAGAATAGTCCCTAATTTCCAGATTTTTCAGTTTGGTCATTAGGGTTTTTGAAAGTTGATTTTCAGCTTTTGACCTTGGTTAGATTTCTAACCAAAAACACTTTTATTCAAAATCAAAATTTTTTTGATACCAAATATTTTACCCAAAACAATTTGTAAAACAAGTTTTTCATCAAAAATTACACAACACGGCACAAACACACACGGCACAAACACACACACACACACACACACACACACACACACGGCACACACATACACACACACGGCACAACACACAACACACATAAAAATATTTATTTTGTTTTAATCTTTCTTGGCATGGATAAACCTAGATTAACATTTATTAATCTACCCTCAATCCCAATTCAATGATCATTGATAGGGTTTATATTTTACACCATATAATACATCCATTATCTTAATAAACATTTAAACCCTAGTTTGATCATATGTTAATAATCTAACATTAAAACCAAGATTAAACAATTTTTAATGTAAAGGAATAGGATTAGTACGTTGTTCTAGTGATGATCTTCACCAAAGAAATTGAAAACTCAAGATTTCCTCCCCCCTCCTTGGTTCGGCCGCCCCTAGCAATTTAGGGTTTTGTAATTTTTTTTCTCTTTGTAAATTATGGGAATTATGGGAAAATAGGAAGGGTTTTGGTGTTTAAATAGGGTGGGTTTTATTTTTTTACTAACCCTCTTGGAAAAAGGCTTTCATAAATCTATTGGATTTTGGATTCCCTAGAAAGCCCATTTAACCCTTCTTCAACTTGGCCCACTTAATTTAGTCCAAGTCCAAAACTAATAATCAAGTATTATTTTATTTTCTAACTAAAATAATACTATTAAAACTAAAAGGAATTTTCGGGTCTTTAAAATAAACCCATTTGCACCCAACAGGTTTCTTATCCTTGGGCAAGGAAACAATCTCCCAAGTATTGTTAGTTTCTAAATCCTTTAACTCGGCATTCATAACATCAATCCGCCTAGAATCTTTGGGCTTGATTGTAAGAGAGAGGCTCATGAATATGATCAAGAGCATGAACAAGATTAACATATGAAGGTAGACAATGAGAATATGAGATAAAATGAGAAGGATGATACTTAGATATTGATGAACAACTTGGAAAAGAAGAAGGCAATGTGACTATATAGTCTCTGAGCTTGGAAGGAAGTGTTCTAGGTCTGTTGGATGTCCTAGAAACTTGAGTAATAAGAGCAGAATTAGAAGGAATTGACATAGGAACATTAAGACCTGAATTGGTAGGAGAAGGTGTAGATGAAGAATGAAACAAATCAGGTGGTTCATCAATCCAGAGACCAGGAAGAGTATTTGTTCATGAGATGGAGTAAGAAAAGGAAATATGTATTCATAAAAGATGACATTTCTGGAAACAAAAATTTGTTTGGCTTCCATGTTGTAAAGCTTGTAACCCCTTGGCCATGAGGATAACCAAGGAAGATAGATTTAATAGCCCTAGGGACAAATTTATCTAAGGAGTGAGTGGAAGCATAACACAAGCAACCAAAAGATAAGGTGATCATAATGTGGATCAATATTGAATAAAATTTGACATGGAGTTTTGATTTGAATTGCATTACTAGAAAGTCTATTAAGAATGTATGTTGTTGTGAGAAGGCAATGACCCCAAAAATGAATGGGAACCCCATACTAGACTAAAACCTTAAGGCCCTAGAAATCTCAAGGAGATGTTGGTGTTTCCTTTTCACAACCCCATTTTGTTGGGGAGTGCCTATACAAGAGCTTTGTTGTATTATGCCCAAGGATATTAGAAAATGAATGACTTCTTGATTAAAAAATTCACAGTTATTGTCACTTCTAAAAGTCTTAATAGAAGTAGTAAATTGATTGTGAACATAGGCAGAAAAGACTTTTAACTGAGAGAAGACATGCTGCTTGGTAGGAAAAAGAAAAGTTCAAGTGGCTCTAGAGTAATCATCAACAATAGTGAAAAATACTTACAGCCATTCAAAGTTGTGGTTCTATAAGGTCCCCACAAGTCACAATGAATCAATTCAAACAAGGAATTTGTAACAATGGTTCTTAAAGGAAAAGGTAGAGCATGTTGTTTAGCAAATGGACAAACATTACATTCAGAAATGATGTTTGATGAAGAGTTACAGTCATGAGAATTTTGTAAGAAACGCTTGAGAAAGGACGATTTATGCATGGTAGAAAAGGATGTATGACCAAGCCTTTGATGCCATAGAGATTTAGATTACTTCTGAGAAGAAATTGCTCCAACTACGGCATAAGAATCTTCTTTATTGGAATGCAGAATATACAAGCCTTCAAGAAGGTTTCCAATAGAAAGAACTCTCATCTTGAGTGGGTCCCGGAAGATACATTGTCCATGATGAAAATTTACATGACAATTAGTTTGATCAATTAATCTTAGAACATATAAAAGATTGAAATTGAAAATAGGAATATAGAAGACATTTTGAATGATGAGGTTTGAAGAAAGATGAACAGATCATACATGTGACACTTTAATGGCATGACCATTAGGAAGAGATAAAGAAATTGAGTTTTTCAGAGGAGAAACAGAATGCATGAGAGAAATGGAATTGCATATATGATATGTAGCTTCAGAGTCAAAAACCCAAGCATTATTCCTAGGGATAGATGTTATAAATGTAGAGACCAAGATATTAGAAACAACCATACCTGCCATAAGGTGGGCTGACAAGTGACAAGTAATCCTCAGGAGCATCTTTACTTTTCTGCATTATAGCAAATAACTGATTCATTTGAATTTGGAGATGATCAATTGTGATTTGAGAAGAAGATCCTTCAACATCTTCGGTAGTTTGCATAACTTGCATTGCTTTGGCATTGTTGTTCCCAGAGTAGCCTCCTTGATACTTACCAATGAGACCCTTTGTGAATGGGATGCCCAAGAGGATAGCCAACCAACTTATAACATTCCTCTCTAGTATGACCTTCTAAAGAACAGTGAGAACAAAGTACCCCTTTCTTAAAAGAAGCTTTGGTATAACTAACAGATGTGGATTGATTTCTAAAAGAAGAACCATGACTATGAGTACTATTGTTGTTGGTGTTTTTTCGTGCTTTTCCTTCATGTTGGTGTAGTGCCCTAGGAGTTTAGTTATGTTTGACTTATAATCCAAACCGCTATGTAATCGTCTTTATCATTTATTATAGAGAAAGTTTATTTGGTTCATTATATGTTTACATGTTTATTATATTGAACTGTGTCCCTAGTTATTATGAATAACTAGTATAAGTTGGTAGTGGATAATCATGGAGATGATTATATGCATATGATGCACATTACACTTATGGATACTTGCAAGAGAACAAGTATTGGACATGACCTATCAATGAGATTTATGACATGGTCTATATTCATATGTGTCATGATTAAATCTCATGATAGTCGTGTCATTGAATCCTTTGAACCTGAGATTATCATCGTCTTCCACATGATGAACATCGTGTTTGATATGGTCTAACACTACCTTTAATCGGATAGCAATAAGGGCTATGTTGGCACGATTGAACTCTTGTAGGGAAGAATGATAAGTCAAGATGAGATTTGTCCCTCTCTGTTTGAGAGAGATGTCTGCTTGGGCCCCTCGATGAATGATGTTGATGAAATGTGTGGCCACACTCAAGTGATTTGATAGAGATCAAATGCATTTGAATTATCAACATATTCGGAATCGAGAAAGCATTGAACATGTGAGTTGACATGGACCATGACTCATGTTCAATTGGACATCGTGGACAAAGGGATTGTGACATTTGATCTATCGAGGAATCAAGCTTTGATGTTATATTAATTGGGTGGATATAATGGTTTGCTAGAAACCACTTATGTCTTGTGAGGTCGATGTTTCGACTCACTACCAACATAATATAATTCCTATTGGGTCACACACAAAGAACGAATTTGATTCAAGTTGAAAATTGAAGCTTTGGGAATCTGTCACGACTCGTGACCAGGAGCACGACTCGTGCCCTGGGTCACGACTCATGACAATGGTCACGACTAGTGACAAGTGCAGAACGACTACGTTTTGTGGCAACAAGCATTGACTCGTTGACTTTTGACCTTGTGGGATTGGGCACGACTCGTGCCCAAAATCAGCACGAGTGAAAAAATAGTCACGACGTGGTACGACTGATTTTAGGTCTGGCATGACTCGTGCCCCTGGGCACGACTCGTGCCCCTGGGCACGACTCATGCCCTTGGCGAATTTCGTGTCCGTACAGAGTTCCTTAGTTGGAAAGGTTTTGGTGTTTAACAAGGAGTTTAACCTAATTGTTAGGGGATTTATACATAGTAGAAATATAAACCTTGTGCAGCCATAAACCTCTCTCCCTACATCATTGTTCTAGGTTTATGAAACTCTAGATTTTGATTATTTATTAAGAATCAAAAGCTCCCAAATAATTCCATTGTTTTGGCTTTGATTATTGAATATAGATTCAATAATCAAGAGGATCATCTAGCAATCCTACAAGAAGCGTTCTTAGGTTCGTTCGCGTGTGGATCACCATTAGAGGGAGGTTGCTTTATCTCCTAAGGTTTGAAGATCTCCATTGATTGATTCATCGGTTGAACAAGGAAGATAGAAGATTTGACATCAAAATTCTATGTTTGAATTTTGAGATCTGTTTAAACTTAATCGCAATCAAGGTATGTAATTCTATTTCATATTTTCTATCTCTTCATGCTAGACGGATTTAAGGGCTAGGGTTTTGTTGTTGTAAAATTATTTTTCGCTTCGTTTGTAACCCTAAAACCCAACAGTGGTATCAGAGCCCTGTCTTGACATGATTAGGATTGAAATTGGCATGCTAGATTTAATTTGATTAATTACTATCCACGTTATATGAAATAGATCTAGATTTTATGTGTTTTGTTTTTGTGAAAAACAAGTATATGAGATATGCCATGGTCATGATGTATGATTGATTAATATGATTAGTTTATCACATAGGTTATTGATCTGTTTAATATGATTAAAGTAGATTGGTAAATTCTCAAAATTGGTTCAAAGTGTTTGTATGAAATTTTGTGAAGCCATATGTTCATGATTATGTACACATAAGATTTATGTTACAACCATGTGATGTTTGTTACCATGTAAAAACCTTCTAAATATTTAAGTCTTATGTCATTCCTTGATTAGAATACTTGTGATATTTTAGGGTATTTTGATGTAGTTTCGACTCAGTAGGGTGCATCATTATATCTTAATTTGTGATCAAGATGAGATAATGATTTATGTAGTTTTGACTCAGTTAGGTGCATCGTTCCATGTCTCATACGTTTGAAAAAGGTTTGACTTAATTGGTTCTTTCAAATAAGATTTGACTCAAAGTATAGATGAGATTTAAAACGTGTTTTTGACATATGATGTCTAAGGAAATCTCATAAAAGATCTAAGAGTCATATAGTGATATGATTGATGTTTCTACTTAAATAGCTTGATTTCAGGCATTAACTCAGTTAAACCAAAATCAAGTAAAATATGGATCTTAGCCTACTATGATTATATGAAACATGTTTGTTTTTGAAGGTATATAATTTAGTGGGAGTATTTATGAAATACATTATTTGCTCTTAGATGATAAATGTGTTGATACTTATGTTTTTCATTGTTTGCACATTTTATTGTAGTAATGGCAACTCACAATAATCAGCCCCTGTCACTGCGATCCGTCCTTGGGAAGGACAAGCTAGAAGAGAACGGTACAAACTATTCTGATTGGATCAGAAGCCTAAGAATTGTTCTAAGGCAAGAGAAGAAAATGTATGTTCTTGACGAACCCGTTCCACCTCCACCTGCTGCCAATGCTTCAAGGACAGATAAGGATGCTCACAAGAAACATGTTGATTATTCTAATGATGTGACATGCCTTATGCTTGCCACCATGTGTAAGTCTCTTCAGAAGGACCTTGAACACATGGAAGCTGCTTTTGATCTAGTCGAGCGCTTAAAGGAAATGTTCCAAGTGCAAGCTAGACAAGAGAGGTATGATGTGGTTAAAGCCCTAAATGCATGCAAGATTCAAGAGGGGCAGTCGGTAGGTGCTCATGTCCTTAAGATGAAGGGTCACATTGAGCGTCTCGAAAGGCTTGGAAATTCGATGAGTTTGGAACTCGTCACGGATTTGATGTTGAATTCATTGCCTGAAAATTATGGTCATTTTATAATGCACTATCACATGAGTGGCATGGATAAGAATCTCTCGGAATTGCATGTGATGCTTAAGACCGCAGAGAAGAACATCAAGAAACCCAGAACGACAAACGTGTTAATGGTTAACAAAGGAAAGGGGTTCAAGAAAGATGGCAAAGGTAAAGCAAGTGTTGCTAAACCTAAGGCAAAAGTTGTTGTTGCCGGAGAGGCTCCCAAAGTGTCTCAAAAGGATGCGGTTTGCTACCATTGCCAAGAGGTTAGTCATTGGAAGCGCAACTGCAAAGCTTACAAGGAAGGCCTAAAGGCGACGAAGGGCAATACGATTGCTTCTAATTCAGGTATCTATATGATAGATATTTTCCTTTCTATTTCTAGTTCATGGGTATTAGATACCGAATGTGGATCTCACATTTGTTTAAATGTGCAGGGACTAATGAATAGGAAGCTACTCAAGCAAGGTGAAGTTGACCTACGTGTGGGGAATGGAGCAAGAGTTTCTGCATTAGCCGTAGGAACATATGATGTAACTTTACCTAGAAGCTTATACTTGTTTTGAACAATTGTTACTATGTTTCGGATTTGAGTAGGAATATTATTTCAGTTTCTTGTTTGGATAATGAAGGGTATAATTTTCTTATTAAGAATTAGGAGTTTTATATTTATTAAAATGATATGCTTTATGGTATTGCAAATTCATTTAATGGCCTTTATGTTCTTGATGTTGATGAGAAACAAAATAGTGTTGAAAATGTTTATCATGTGGACAAGAAGTCTAAACCGAATGACGTGAACAACTCGTTCATGTGGCATTGCCGGCTTGGTCATATAAACGAGAAACGCATCTCTAAACTCCATAAGGATGGTATGTTAGACTCACATGATTATGAATCATATGAGATATGCGAATCTTGTTTATTGGGCAAAATGACCAAACCACCCTACACTAAGAGTAGTGAAAGGGCTAGTTACTTATTGGGCCTAATACATACTGATGTATGTGGACCAATGAGCAGCATTGCTAGGGGAGAATTTCGGTATTTCATTACATTCACCGATGACTTATCTAGATATGGCTATGTCTATCTGATGAAGTCCAAAAGTGAATCGTTTGAGATGTTTAGAACATTTCAAAATGAAGTACAAAATCAACTTGGCAAAACTATTAAAAAGCACTTCGATCCGATTGTGGTGGAGAATATTTGAACCAAGAGTTTGATAATTATCTCAAAAATTGTGGAATTGTTTCAGAGTTGACTCCACCCGAAACGCCACAATGGAATGGTGTTTCCGAGAGAGGAATAGAACCCTATAAGATATGGTTCGTTCGATGATGAGTCAAGTAGACCTTCCTATATCCTTTTGGGGACATGCATTAGAGACTGCTGCGTTCATACTGAACAGAGTCCCTACTAAATCGGCTCCTAAGACCCCACATGAGATGTGGCATGGAAGAAAAGCTAGTTTGTCTTTCATGAAGATTTGGGGTTGCGAAGCTTATGTGAAGAGACTTGTCTCCGATAAGTTAGCACCTAAATCTGACAAGGTTATTTTTGTTGGTTATCCAAAGGAAACCAAAGGGTATTACTTTTACAACCGAAATGAGAACAAATTGTTTGTTACTCAATATGGTACCTTTCTTGAGAAACAATTTCTCAATAAAGGAACTAGTGGGAGTAAAGTTGATCTTGAAGAAATTCAAAAAATCCGAAAATAACATGGAACCGATAGTAGAGACTGAACCAAATCCACAAGGAGTTGTGGAACCGGTTCAAGATCCACAAGTCCATCGTAGATCGGATAGGTTACGATCCGCACCCGAGAGATATGGATTTCTCGTGTCGAAAAGTAATGAAGTGGAAATCATTGAGAATGACGAACCTACTTCCTATCAAGAGGCGATGTCCAATCCCGATTCGGATAAATGGTTAGAAGCCATGGAATTCGAATTGCAATCCATGTCGGATAATCAAGTTTGGAACTTGATTGAGCCACCCGAAGGTGTAAAAACCATAGGGTGCAAATGGGTCTTCAAGAAGAAGACTGATATGGATGGGAAGGTGCATACTTACAAGGCTAGGCTTGTAGCAAAGGGATATAGGCAAACTCAAGGTGTAGACTATGATGAAACCTTCTCGCCTGTTGATATGCTTAAGTCTGTTAGAATTTTGGTTGCCATGGCTACGTATTATGACTATGAGATATGGCAAATGGATGTCAAAACGGCCTTCCTAAATGGGAAGTTACTCGAGGATGTGTATATGACACAACCTGAAGATTTTGTTGATCCAAGAAATTCTAACAAGGTGTGCAAGTTGCAGAGATCCATTTATGGATTGAAGCAAGCTTCTAGGAGTTGGAATCTTCGTTTTGACAAAAAGATCAAAGAATTTGGTTTTGTCAAGAAAAAAGATGAACCTTGTGTATACATTAAGTTCAGTGGGAGCCTAGTATTATTTCTCTTATTGTATGTCGATGATATCTTACTCATTGGAAACGATATTCATGTGCTTCAGACTGTCAAGTCTTGGTTAGGGAAATGTTTCTCAATGAAAGATATGGGCGAAGCCGCTTACATCCTTAGCATCAAGATCTATAGAGATAGATCTAAGAGGATGATTGGTTTGAGTCAAAGTACCTACATTGACAAGGTTCTTAGAAGATTCAAGATGGAATTTTCTAAGAGAGGCAACTTGCCAATGGGTCATGGTGTTACTCTTAGCAAGAATCAGTGTCCTAAGACAACTGATGAGCGAAAGAGGATGAATGAAGTTTCATATGCTTCGGCTATTGGATCTATCATGTACGCTATGATTTGTACTAGACCCGACGTCTCGTATGCTTTGAGCATGACGATTCGATACCAATCTGATCCTGGTGAGAACCATTGGATGGCAGTCAAGACGATCCTTAAGTACTTAAGAAGGACTAAGGATGCGTTCTTAGTCTTTGGAGGGATGGAAGAAGATCTTGTTGTAAGAGGTTACACAGATGTTAGCTTCCAAACCAACAAGGATGATTTTCGATCGCAGTCGGGATTTGTGTTTATGCTTAACGGAGGTGCATTTTGTTGGAAGAGTTCTAAGCAGACAACCATAGCCGATTCTACAACCGAGGCCGAATATATAGCGACATCCGATGCAGCTAAGGAGGCAGTTTGGATCAATAAGTTCATTAGTGACTTGGAAGTTGTTCCAAGCATCACTAATCCGGTGAAACTTTATTGTGACAATAATGGTGCCATTGCGCAAGCAAAGGAACCAAAGTCACATCAGCGATCCAAACATATACTTAGACGTTTCCATCTCATTCGAGAGTTCATTGATCGGGGAGACGTTAAGATATGCAAAGTATCAACCGATGATAACATTGGGGATCCGCTTACAAAGCCCCTCGCACAAGCAAAGCATGATGTTCATGTGAGGTCCATGGGTATACGATACATAGATGGAGCCTAGTGTAAGTGGGAGATTGTTGGTGTAGTGCCCTAGGCATTTAGTTATGTTTGACTTATAATCTAAACCGCTATGTAATCGTCTTTATCATTTATTATAGAGAAAGTTTATTTGGTTCATTATATGTTTACATATTTATTATATTGAACTGCGTCCCTAGTTATTATGAATAACTAGTATAAGTTGGTAGTAGATAATTATGGAGATGATTATATGCATATGATGCACATTACACTTATGGATACTTGCTAGAGAACAAGTATTGGACATGACCTACCGATGAGATTTATGACATGGTCTATAATCATATGTGTCATGATTAAATCTCATGATAGTCGTGTCATTGAATCCTTTGAACCTGAGATTATCATCGTCTTCCACATGATTAACATCGTGTTTGATATGGTCTAACACTATCTTTAATCGGATAGCAATAAGGGCTATGTTGGCACGATTGGATTCTTGTAGGGAAGAATGATAAGTCAAGATAGGATTTGTCCCTCTCTATTTGAGAGATATGTCTGCTTGGGCCCCTCGATGAATGATGTTGATGAAATGTGTGGCCACACTCAAGTGATTTGATAGAGATCAAATGCATTTGGATTATCAACATATTCGGAATCGAGAAAGCATTGAACATGTGAGTTGACATGAATCATGACTCACGTTCAATTGGACATCGTGGACAAAGGGATTATGACATTTGATCTACCGAGGAATCAAGTTTTGATGTTATATTAATTGGGTGGATATAATGGTTTGCTAGAAACCACTAATGTCTTGTGAGGTCAATGTTTCGACTTACTACCAATATAATATAATTTCTATTGGGTCACACACAAAGAACGAATTTGATTCAAACTGAAAATTGGAACTTTGGGAATCTGTCACGACTCGTGACCATGAGCACGACTCGTACCCTGGGTCACGACTAGTGACAAATGCAGAACGACTACGTTTTGCGGTAACAAGGATTGACTCGTTGACTTTTGACCTTGTAGGATTGGGCAAGACTCATGCCCTTGGGCACGACTCGTTCCCATAATCAGCATGAGTGAAAAAATAGTCGCGAGTCGTGGTACGACTGATTTTATGCCTGGCACGACTCATGCCCCTAGGCACGACTCGTGCCCTTGGCAAATTTCGTGTCCGTACATCGTTCCTTGGTTGGAATGGTTTTGGTGTTTAACAAGGAGTTTAACCTGCTTGTTAGGGGATTTATACCTAGTTGAAATATAAACCTTGTGCAGCCATAAACCTCTCTCCCTACATCATTGTTCTAGGTTTATGAAACTCTAGATTTTGATTATTGATTAAGAATCAAAAGCTCCCAAATAATTCCATTGTTTTGGCTTTGATTATTGAATATAGATTCAATAATCAAGAGGATCATCTAGTAATCCTACAAGAAGCGTTCTTAGGTTCGTTCGCGTGTGGATCACCATTAGAGGGAGGTTTCTTTATCTCCTAAGGCTTGAAGATCTCCATTGATTGATTCATCACCAAGGTTGAACAAGGAAGATAGAAGATTCGACATCAAAATTCTAAGCTTGAATTTTGAGATCTTTTTTAACTTAATCGCATTCAAGGTATGTAATTCTATTTCATATTTTCTATCTCTTCATGCTAGACGGATTTAAGGGCTAGGGTTTTGTTGTTGTAAAATTATTTTCCGCTGCGTTTGTAACCCCAAAACCCAACACTTCCATGAATCTAATATTGGCAGCAATATGTAAGCCATCTGATATGTGTGGAATGAATCTATGCCTTTGTGACTCATCTAGCTTAACCATAGAGTAGGCATTATTGACCCTTGGAAGAGGATTCATTACTAATATCAGACCCCTGATGTTGACAAAACTATCATGCAGTCCCATGAGAAATTGCATCAGCTTCTTAACTTCATCCCTCTCTTCTTGTGCTTTGAAGAACCACATGTGCAATTACATGAGCAAGTACTAATTGCCTCTAAATCCATTCTCTCATCCCTTAGTCGCTTTAACTTGTGGTAATAAATCTCCACTGAATTAGAACCATGTTCTAAGCTATGTAACTCCTTTCTAATTGAAAAAGTCTGTGACCATTGACAGAAGAGAATCTCTCTTTCAACTCAATCTAAAATGAGTGTGCAGTCTTGACAAATCTAAGACTGTTACTAATTTCAGAATTTACAACATAAAAAATCCAACTAATGATCATATCATTAGCTCTTTCCGAAAGTGGAAACAAATCAGACTTCTTATCAGGTTCCGGATAATTTTTAGTGGCAATTGACAGCTTGTTTTTAGCAGATAAAGCAATTGAAATGGACCTGATCCAAGTACTATAGTTTTCAGATCCAGAAATCTTAGTAGAAATAAGACAAGACCGGGATGATCATTGTTATGAATGTATAAAGGATGCATGTTTGAATCAACATAAACAATTGAAGGTTGAGAGGAAGGAGATGATTCAGTGTTTGCAGATGCCATGGAAATCATATTTTGATCAAATTCAAAACGAATTCAAACAGAAGTCAATTCACAAAAGTAAATTGAAAGCCAGAAGCCAAATGATTAATCAAAGGATTAATCGATAAGAGCAGTTCAGTAGAACTAATCGGAATGAATCAGAGAATCAAATAAACGATTGAAATTGAGAATTAGGGATGAAATCGAAGATTTAGGTTTAGAAATTAGTAACCTGATCGATCGCGGAAGAGTGAAATGATGATCTAAGCTCTGATACCATGTCAACTTTGTCAATTGCCTTGGTTGATCAATGAAGAACAAGGAACAAGGATATTCAGCAAGGAAAACCTAGAGACAATGTGTGCAAACTTTCTGTATTTTCTTATGTAACAGAATGTATGAAAAGTACAAGCATTATATACAAGCTTCTAACAAACCATGAGTTCGCACTGACTTAACAAAATCAGAAAGCCTAAAAACTAACAAACTTCAACTCCCTCAGTCCCACAACAAGTGACACACTTTGCCATTTTGGGCGTCGCACTGATAAGTCACACTTCCTAAAATGGCAAAAAATCTTTACTATTTCCTCCACTCATTCTCTCTCCTACATTATTTTAATACTCACAACACCATTATAATTTACTATTCTCTCCACTCATTCTCTCTCCTACTCAACTATCTACACTCACAACACATCAACCTTTTCACTTTTTTCTTAATTCCCGTGCGGAACAGTAACTGTGTCACTTATTGTGAGACGGAGGGAGTATATCAATAACTAACTGATCCTTACCCTTACATTTAACCCATACAGTAGCACTCGTTTCTTCAATGTGTTTCCAACATTTGAGTAATTGATGGTTGTGATCTTTTGTGTGTATGAATGTTGCTGCTGCAATGGTTGTTGGACCTATACCATATTCACCCGGATTAGGATCATCGATAGACTTATATCATTATAATTTTTGGAGACGGAATAACAAAAAATATTATTTTACTCCTCTCCACCTATTTCAACAGAAACTTTTCTAAATGGTACTTTTTTATTTTGTCCGATATAATCTCAGTCATGACCCTCAAACTTAATTGCAACAGATAGATAGCTGAAAGTAGTAGCTAGCTGCATAAAGTTTGGTAGATAACTTTTGGGTGGCGTGTTTGTGATGTACCCGATTTTTGAAATCAAACGGAGTCGTCACGCCATTTTTGTTTTAAGGGCCAAAACTTTGAAAAATGCCCGGAATCAAGAGATTCGAGTTCGGAGGTCACGTTACGCGCCGGGAAGGACGTTAGTGTGCACCCGGAACGCCTCGTAAAAACGAGTCTTCCAAACATTCAAAATCCTTTGTTGTGTGTGTGTGTGTGTGTGTGTTTTGACCAAAATAATTTGAAACTGGGAAAAGTGAAAATTGGAATCTCTTTTTAAGACTTTAAACTGATCCCATGATTTTTTGGAGAATTTTTGGGTTGAGTCTTGGCACTCAAAAGATTTTTGGATTTGAAAAGCAATTCTGCCAGAATGAAAGAAGGCAGTTGACCCTTGACTTTGAAATGGACTTAAAGGCTTCAAAACCTCAGAATCTGGGGAAAGTCCGAGAACGAAAGTTGCTTAAAACACCCTAAATAGGGTTTCTGCAAAGAAACTTTCCATTTTGGAAGTAATTTGAGGGGTCAAAACCTTCTGGAAACCTCAGATGTGAAATCTGGATTTCCAGAAGCTGATGAACTGGCCTCCAAAAGAAAAATTGAAAAAAGGAGTTTTACTCACGCAAAAAATAAATTAAAAATATGTCTGGAAAGCTCTGGATGTTGGCTACAAAAAGTATTTTGTAGTCAACACCCAATTCCAAGTTTTACTGGGTCCAACAAATAGGAAAATGGACTGAGTTCTCAGAACAATGCTACTGGACAGCAAGATGTTCTTGAGGAGAAATGTGATTTTTGGGGAGTTTGCATCTATGTTCACCCCATTTTCATCCCTAGACTTGATTCCACTACCTTGTGCCAAGTGGTGATCATACTCAAGTCATCCTTGGGGAATTTATGGGGTTTAAACATATCCTTTGCAAAGGGAGAGGGGATCTTTGTAAAGATGAATTTAAAGAGAAAAATCAATTTAGAGATTTAAAATGTAGACCATTTGAGATGGTCATTCATGAAGATGAACTTCAAGATGACCATCTTAGGTCAAAACTTAAGTTAAACAAGACATCAAGTAGATCCAAGTGAGAAGAACAAGATGAACAAGAAGTTAAAAGAGAATTTTAGGGTTTTGAGAAGGAGGGCTTTACCAATGGTGACACCCTATCTTCCTAGGCTTGGAATTTGACTTGAGGAATATCAAGATTTGGTGTTTGGCTTGAGGAGTATCAAGGTTTGGTGTGTTTGGTATTTGATTGGGAAAGATTCAAGAGAAAAAGGTGGCAATCAAGGGATTCCCACTGTTTTCTCTCTATATTTCGCCAGAACTTCGTTGCTGTGATCAAATTCCTCCCTTAAACTGAGAGAGGAGGGTTCAATTTATAGGACACTGTGAGTGTCAAACACATCCGCGCGGAGGGTTCCCGTAGGCGTGCACTGTTCATTAATTACAGCTCCAGCTTTGGACAGGAAGAAAAAAAAATTCAAAAAACCCAAATTAATCGGCCCGCTTTTGTGTTTCCAAATTTTCTATTTGTGGTTTGATTCTTTTGTTTTGCTTTTTAAGATGCTTTCTTTGGTTTATCTTTATTTGGCAATGCCCATTCTACCCTCCCTTTGTTAGAAAAGTTAGAAATGTTAGGAATTGTTAGTAATGTTAGTAATTGTTATGACTTTCGTTAATTTTCTAACGAAAAGACTAACAAGCTCAAATTGGAGCACTTACAGTAGCCCCTCGGCGACGGCGCTTTCGAAGGAAGCGGGGTCGTCGATAAGAGTAAGGCTCCATATTTGGCAGGATGATCAAGTGATCGGGTGGCTGAACCTAGCGATAGGCTACCTACGTATCCCGAGTGGGAATCAAGCTGCCGTAGTTCGGGTCTGACCCGGAGATGATGGCGTTTTAGGTGCCTCGAACCTGATGAGCGAGTTCTACAGTCGGTTACTGGAAAGAAACTCTGCTGGGGATAAGAGATGACCATTTTTGGTCTGATGGCTATCCGCTCTGCTGGGGATAGGAATGACCATTTTCGGTCTCTGCTGGGGATGACTGCGATTTATCGCTTTCCTAGTGATAGCGTCTTAGGTGCCTCAAACCTTGAAGATGATGGCGTTTTAGGTGCCTCGAACCTTGAAGATGGGGATAGATGGTCCTCTGGTGGACTTTGCTTGAAAGGATCGGTCTTACGTCTGCTGCCGAAGGAAAGGAGGACCATTTCGGTCGAGTGGCTGGACCTAATGATAGGCTACCTACGTATCCCGAGTGGGAATCAAGCCGGCCGTAGTTCGAAATTTACTCGAGATTTCGTTGGCTTCGCTGGGGAAAATCAGATGTATTCGTTGGGGAAATCGGTCTTACGTTTTACTGCCGGGGATGATTTTGATGAAAGATACGGGATTCCGTTATCTTTCTCGGGGAGATCGGTCTTACGTTTTACTGCCGGGGACGATTTTGATGAAAGAAACGGGATTCCGTTATCTTTCTCGGGGCACTCGGTCTTACGTTTAACTGCCGGGGACGATTTTGATGAAAGAAACGGGATTCCGTTATCTTTCTCGGGGCACTCGGTCTTACGTTTAACTGCCGGGAATTTCTTTTGAGAGGGTATGAACCTAAATGGGAACTTAGTTCAGGAGTATGAACCTAAGTTGAGGTTCGGTTCAGGAGTATGAACTTAAATGGAGACTTAGTTCAGGAGTATGAACCTAAGTTGAGATTTGGTTCAGGAGTATGAACCTAAATGGGAACTTAGTTCAGGAGTATGAACCTAAGTTGAGGTCTCGTTCAGGAGTATGAACCTAAATGGAGACTTAGTTCAGGAGTATGAACCTAAGTTGAGATTTGGTTCAGGAGTATGAACCTAAATGGGAACTTAGTTCAGGAGTATGAACCTAAGTTGAGGTTCGGTTCAGGAGTATGAACTTAAATGGAGACTCAGTTCAGGAGTATGATCCTAAGTCGGGATTTGGTTCAGGAGTATGAACCTAAATGGGAACTTAGTTCAGGAGTATGAACCTAAGTTGAGGTTTTTTACCTGATGGAGGCTATTTGAAGGTGTTCTTGCTGGGGAAGACTCGGGCTTACGAGAACCATCGGGAAGAAAGGTGATCAATGTCGGTCAAGTGGATGGACCAAGGATTGACTGTATCTGGGGGTCACCCGAGGATTGACTATTTTAGGGAAGTCGTCCTAGAGATTGACTGTATTTGGGAGTCACCCGAGGGATTGACTATTTTAGGGAAGTCGCCCCTATGATCTGACTATTTTTGGGAGGTCGCCCTATGATCTGACTATTTTTGGGAAGTCACCCTATGATCTGACTGTTTTGGGGAAGTCGCCCCATTGTTTGACTATTTTTGGGAAGTCATCCTATGATCTGACTATTTTTGGGAAGTCGCCCTATGATCTGACTATTTTTGGGAAGTCGCCCTGTGGTTTGACTGTTTTTGGGAAGTCGCCCTGTGGTTTGACTATTTTTGGGAAGTCACCCTATGATCTGACTATTTTTGGGAAGTCGCCCTGTGGTTTGACTGTTTTTGGGAAGTCGCCCTATGATCTGACTATTTTTGGGAAGTCGCCCTGTGGTTTGACTGTTTTTGGGAAGTCGCCCTGTGGTTTGACTATTTTTGGGAAGTCGCCCTGTGGTTTGACTGTTTTTGGGAAGTCGCCCTATGGTCTGACTATTTTTGGGAAGTCGCCCTATGGTTTGACTATTTTTGGGAAGTCACCCTATGATCTGACTATTTTTGGGAAGTCGCCCTATGGTTTGACTATTTTTGGGAAGTCGCCCTATGGTTTGACTGTTTTTGGGAAGTCGCCCTATGGTTTGACTGTTTTGGGGAAGTCACCCTAAGGTTTTGACTGTTTTGGGGAAGTCGCCCTATGATCTGATGATAATGTTCTTTTAGAAAAGTAGTTGACTAAGATATGCTTTCATACCTGTGCTGTGCTTACCTGTAGTTGCCGGAAGGACTGTGGCTACGGCTGATGTTGATGAAGAGTTGTTAAGTTGCTGTTCGTGGGACGGTTTCTGCTGACGATTTGCTGTCTTTGGAAGCATTTTGACCTGAAGGAGGAGTTTGGTTGAGTCTGCATCTTGCTGGTGATCGTCAACCTTGTAGAGGTGGTTGAGCTTGTATTCACATTGGGACTTCTTGCTTTTGAGAACTTGGTGTCTCTGACCGCATTGTATTGGAGAGCTTGGCGTCTCTGACCTTCTTGCCTTGGAGAACTTGGCGTCTCTGACCGATTTGTATTTGAGAACTTGGCGTCCCTGACCGATTTGTATTGGAGAACTTGGCGTCTCTGACCGATTTGTATTTGAGAACTTGGCGTCTCTGACCAACTGGCATTTGATTTGCATTTGAGAACTTGGCGTCCCTGACCGAACTGTATTTGAGAACTTGGCGTCTCTGACCGAATTGTATTTGAGAACTTGGCGTCTCTGACCAACTGGCATTTGATTTGCATTTGAGAACTTGGCGTCCCTAACCGATTTGCATTTTGAGAACTTGGCGTCCCTGACCGACTTGTATTTGAGAACTTGGCGTCTCTGACCAACTGGCATTTGATTTGCATTTGAGAACTTGGCGTCCCTGACCGATTTGCATTTTGAGAACTTGGCGTCCCTGACCGACTTGTATTTGAGAACTTGGCGTCTCTGACCGAATTGTAGACACTAGAGGTGGTCTTCATTGGGGGCTGTTTTCGTCCATTTGTGGACATTGGAGGTCGTCTTTAGCAAATTGCAGACGCCGGAGCTTGTCTTTGCCAAACTGTAGATGTTGGAGGGCGTCTTCATCCATTGGAGGTCGTCTTTGGTGAAGATCATCCTTGTCGAAAAAGGGGGATTTGATTTCACGTTTGAATTCCTGCATTCGTTAGTGAAGAGGAAGATGCGTATATGGCATTCATGATGACAGATGCATGCATGGAACCAAAAATGATTATGGGATGATGCATTTACTTGCTTTCGAAGATGCACTTAGCCTAAGCTTCTGGCAGGAAAATTATGATTTATGATCTTCGATGATTTAGGATTATTCCTATTGACTCAAGTTTTGTGCATGCTACATGAGCCCTTGGGAGATTTTTAGTGGGGATGCATGGGTATGGAGACTGCTTGGAACAGATTTTGAGCAAGTGGGGGGTGAGACCTCTCGATCGCGATTTAAATCGCGGTTGTTGATGAGGTTTTGTTAATAGTATCACATGGACCTCAACGAGATTGGATTCGGACCCCGGGTCTGGGTTGACAATTTCCCTCTCAATCTTGGTCATTTGAAGTTGATGCTGACAGGCTCTAGGGCGCGTTGATATGAGTGAAATCTCTTTCATTTGGGTGAGCTGTGACTTTGGCCGAAACCTTGCTCGGAGAATGATTTGATGAAATTGCTACTGCCGGGAGAAACCCTGATCTTGAATTCCGATGCTACGGGAAGCTGCCGTGTACCACGCTCTGAAGCTGAAATTCTTTCTTGCAGCTTGATAAAATTCGGGTCCGAAAGACCATCTTGACAAAGCCCCCGGATCCTGAGTAGGCAAAGTCCGGATTTTGAAGAAGCGACTTGGCGAGTCTATCTCGTAGTGAAGAAACCAATGTGGTCCCAAAGATGACTATATAAGCCCCAGCTTGAAGAGCTACTATAGGAGAACCTGGGAGAACCGCTTAGCAAGCCCCAGCATGAAGAAATTCAGAGCAGTCTTATTGCCGACAGAGTTATCATGTGACCGAGGGGGGACCCATCTTTTCAGACCTTGGTCAACCAGTTACTGGACAAGACTCGGAAATGTTTACGTGCAGGGGCATATCTTTTGAAAGGTGGGAATGTTTCCCGAATTTGTGTATGACACTCTCGCTTTTGGTTTGACTCTTTTGAGAGAGTATAAGCATCACAAGGTGTGGAAAAGTGTATGGAGGCCCCTGCAGACAGAAAGACAATGTTTGGCTCTATTTTCCTATGATGTAGAAAGAGAAGACTTGTCGAGACACTTGAAAACTTGTCTTATTCATGATGATCACAAGGCTGCTTAAAACCCTTTGTTAATGTTCAGGTTATTCAACTCCTAATTCTGATATGAACAAATATTTTGATTAATCACAAGGAGAAAACCAACTGATATCGAAAATCAAGCTTGGAAGGGCGGAAAGTGTATAGGGACGATCCTTGATGAGACCGGATTTTTTTTTTGTTTGAGATTTGTTTGTGATTTCGACCGGACCATTTCTGGTTGCCTACGTTCCCTCCATTATGAAGAGCTCAGGTCGCCGTAGTTCGGGCCTATCCCGAATGAAAAGAGAATGAATGTTGAAATTCGAGGGTCTGAGGACCTTTGGGGATTTTGAGGATTTGGAGGATTGAATAACATATCCCCTTAGAGTGTCCATGAAAGACACGGATGCGAAGCCCCAGTGGGACATCCACGGCAAGTGTTTGTGAGGAGAAATGAAATATGCTCACATGAAGGGAAAGGTTGAATTTGCACAATCTTTGATTGGTAATTTTGAACCAAAATGGATTAGATTCCAATTTAAGCAAGCAATGAAGCATTAATTTGATCCTGACATCGAGGATATTAGAATGAAACTGCTATCCGGTAGGGACTGTAGTTGGGTTTCCGGGCTTCGATCGGCTATCGGGTGATTTGGGAGATTATGACCTCTTGAGATGAGAGGTCGGCTAGGCCTTTTACTGATTGAACCTCTAAAGATGAGAGGTTGGCTCGCGGGGATGTGTTTGGGAAATCTATGGCGAGGAAGATTGATTGCCTCCAAGAATGAGAGGTCAGATTTTGACTTGGCCAAGGGCAAGGGTAATGGTGATGGGAGTATCCTCTAAAATTGAGAGGATGGCTTGGGATTGGTTTAAGGTAATGATAAGAGGAAGTCCGAGCTGCGACAACTTTTTGCGATCTTGCGAGAATTCGGGCTCCTTTTTGATCATTGGAGAGCTTCTTGAGATGTCGGGGACTTTTGAGTTCTTCTTCTCTTTTTTTTTTTTTGAAGGCTTCCGAGGAGCTTGGAATTATATCCGAGATTGTGAGGATTTTAAAATCCTTCTTTTTTGTTTCTTTTTTTGTTTTTGTTTTTTTTGTTTGTTTTTTTTTTTTTGTTTTTTTTTTTTGACTTGGAAAGCTTCCCGAGGAGTTGAGAATTATCTTTGTCCTTCCTTCATGACTTGAGATAATTTGCGCATCGCCGATTCTCGAAGCTAACTTCTCGGGCTCGCTTGGACTTTCTCTCAGTATGGAGCAAAAATGATGGCTAAACCGGGTTTCAAAACACGCCGATCTTGAAATGAGAGGGTAGTGTTTAGTAAGGGTGAGGTAATGGCTTTCCTATGGGTGAAAGTTTTCAACCGCAATCCCTACTGGATGACCTAAACGAGATTAAGTCTTCATTGCTTGCTTAAGCTTTATATGAGAAAAGATCCATGCAAATTCATCGAGCAACGAGATGATGATGATGAAAGGGATGTGAGCATATGAGATGCAAGATGGGGAGTTGGTAAGCCCCAATTTGGGAAGGATATCAATTGATTTTCTCACTCCGATTAGTTTAAATATTAATCATTTTCGAAGAATTAGTGGTTGAGCAAAGACAAGTGATCATTTTGGATAAAACCATTTCAATTAAGTGTAACGTGGGTGCGCAAGTGATGTCTCGAGTCTAGCAAGAAAAGAAAAAAGACTTATATTAAAAATTAGACACTTAACCACTATGTCCAAAATGGACTACAACGACAAATGTCCGGGAAGGACTTAGGTGAAAGAAAAGTACTAGAACCTACGAAGGTTGACTCAAAAGACTATTTTAAAGATAGGTAGCCTCCAGTCTAGCCGCTCTTTGCTGTTGAACCATGCATCTATTCTTCGACGCTGGAGACGGGAGCTATCGCAGACCTTTCCATCAGGATTTCCTTGGCAACTTTTTGCTCAATCCAACCATCTTCATTGCCTGTGATGACTGGTTCATTGACC
Source organism: Adenophora triphylla var. japonica (assembly GCA_022495995.1). Lineage (NCBI taxonomy): Eukaryota > Viridiplantae > Streptophyta > Magnoliopsida > Asterales > Campanulaceae > Adenophora > Adenophora triphylla. The sequence goes on along the minus strand of JAFEMH010001698.1, from coordinate 316,523 downwards.
TTGCAAAGGGACGAGTCAAACTCCATTGTGCCCACAAGGCTTGAACCACCAAACTCGATCATGTTGACACTCATGTTGTTAGGGAGCGGGTTATTGATAGTATTAGGTCCTTCAGGCATCTCTAACCTCCCTTGCTCAATCAACCCTTGGATGGCCTTTTTCAGGGGGACGCAATCATCCGTCAAGTGCCCATGGTACTGATGAAAGGCACAATGCTTGGAGGCATCCAAAGGAGCGTTGGGGTTTCTAGGCTGATAATTTTCCAAAGGCCGGAGCAAACCTTCTCTCACCAAACCTCTGAAGATATCACTCAAAGGCATCCCAAAGTTTCTCAAGTCTTGGAGCCGGGATCTGGATGCATCAGGCTTCTTGGGAACAAAGGAAGTGGCATTGTTACAGTCCTGTCCCGCGTAGCCGATCGCCTCTTTGCCTTTAGCGAAAGTGAGAGTAGTTTTGGAGGGAGGAGCCCGATATCCGTAGGCAGGTGCAAATCGGCCGCTGATTGTAAGCCTTTTCAAACTTAGCCCCGGAATTAACCATTGCACGCAAGTCGGCGTAGGGGAAGTGGCTGAGGGAAGCTCTCAAATGCGGCTTCAAGCATGACCGAAAGATGTCTAACCGCTCCTCGTCGAGGGAGGAATGGCCATTTCACTGAGCTTTAAGTTCCATCTCTTATAGAAATCCCCAATATTCTCATTAGGGCGCTGCATCGTTGTTTGCGTCAACTCTGTTTGTCTCCCACTCCAAGTTGGCTTTATACTTATACGTGAAAATACTTGGTAATTTGTTCCCAAGTAGCCCTAGCTTCAGTGCAATCGGAAAAACCATTTCAAAGCCCCGACTTCAAAGAGAGACTAAAGTAATCGGCCAACCGCTGGTTTGTGCATCCCTTAGCCTTCATTGCCAAAGTATAGGTGTCCAAGTGAGTTTTAGGGCATGCACTCCCGTCAAACAATTCCAGAGTGGGCATCACAAACTTGTGAGGCGGGGGACAATCGAGTCGGGATACGTAGGCCGAAGAGCAGTGTTCTTTTGGCGGTCAATTCAGCAATCTGTGCTTTCATTTCCTTGTGTTGCTCCATAAACCAAGCCAATTGGGGATCCAAAGGCGGAGCGGGAATTCCTGAGCTGATATTTGAGCTAGGAAGAGGACTAGCTGTTGGTGGTGCATTGGTGGAAGGAATACCATATCCCGGAGCATAGGTGAAAACCTGTCCTTGGCCCAAATTACCCTGGGGAGTGTAGGTAGGAGCTGGGGCAAAAGGATAGAACCCAGCGACTTGCTGTTGGCTTCCAATCGGCAGAGAAGATGGAGGCAGATCTGAGGTAGCCATATGGCTTGGATTTTCGGAGTGAGGCCCATAAGTAGGCTTAAGTGCGGGCTGCTGTCCCTGGTTGTTGAATTGCATGGCTGGTTGTGGCGAGGATGCATAACCGAGAGGATACTGTGGTCCTGGTGATTCGGATGAAACCGGGATGAAGGCTTGATAACCCATAGAAGTCTGAGTGAATGGATTTGTGAAAGCTGTGTGAGGAGCAACTGAACCAGTACCATTCTGAGGAGGGGCTCCTGACTGTTGCCCCGAACCAAACTGTGGTGGCATTCCAAGCCGTTGCTGCGAAAGTCCGGATTGATTGGTCCCAAACTGAGGCGGGATCCCAATTTGCTGTGGCATTCCGGGGTATCCCCAACCATGGGAAGGCATTTCGTACTGACTTTGTCCCCACTGAGGCATTGCGAACTGGCTCGTCCCGTCAGGCTGCATGGATCCAGTGATCTGCAGTTGGGGAGTCGGCTGACCTAGGGATCGAGGAGCATGGGCTCTGGTGGTAGTACCGTGGGAGGCCGGTGGTGGCATCGTGGAGTGGTCGGGTTGACCAAGAGCGGGATTGTGGTCTTCCTCTTCTTCCACAGTGAAGGTGCCATCCGGGTTGAGACTGGCGGCCAATCCATGGCTTTTGATAGCCTCCATAAGGCTGTTCAACTGTGCTTCCTGGCGCACTCTCATCTGTTCGGCTAGCTGATTCCACTGTTGTTACATGCGAGGAGTCCCGGGAGGCGGAGTGACGTTGTCCCCATCGTTACCGATTGATGCGACATTACGAAACCCGGAGTTGAAACAAACGGCGAAGCCGATGAGGCACTTGACTCTTCCCAACTGATTAAACGGTGACCCGGTGCCCGAAACCAAGCTTTACGCGGAGCTGCGGGGGAAAGACACGAGGGTTCAGATGGCGGGAATTGAAGGAGGGTAGGTGTTTGGGCTCTTAGGCTCATGCAACATGCAGTTATTTGTTCATGTTTACTTAAAACACGTTTTATTAACCTAATCGGTTGGAAAAGATTGCTCTTCTTTTTTTTTTTCGAACTACTCTGATTCCTGGATCAGTGGGCCCCGTCACTACGTCTATAAGCCCCTCGTATTCCACCTGTATTTCGACCTCCCAGGGTGGGCGGCCCGGGCGAGGTCCTATAGGGCAAGCGGGTCCCACCGACCGAAAGAAAACGATCCTAGAAGTCTGGCGGGTAATCCAGTCTTAATGAGCATTCGATGTAAATTACGGACAAAGCTGACGTCAAAGTCAAGATCATGTCCGAGAGCTCGACAGTAAAGTCGGCATGATTTGGACTGATGAATGTCCACGATTGATCTTGACTTGTCGTCAATTAGGCCGTAATTAGGCATGGAATAATCATTAATCCTTGATGACTCAGTGTCATCTTTGGGAGTCGATGTATAATTTGTGCCGGTCGAGCCGAAGTCAAGGCGCCGGTCAATATCTTGGTCAAAGTCTTGGCGGAAAACCGGCGAGAACTTCGGCGATTAGGGACCCGAAAGATATTGAGTCGGTATGCCGACAAAGGCTTGAAAGGAAAGGTCTATACACAGACAGGGCATGACACAGACCAGACTAAAAACCAACCGGGTCTCGGACAAAGTGTGTCACGGACAAGTGCATGGTCGACACGAGGCTCCATGGGATGTTTGGGTAGTCCTGTGCTCGTCCGAGAGGCGTAATAAGACCAAACGGACCGCGACAAGGATTTCCCCGGGTTAAGGACGTGGTGTGCAGTGTACGGTCAACGTGCGCGTAGTGTGCAAGCAGTCTATCTTCTTTTTCTGAGTAAAATAGAAATTTTTATGTGTCTTAAAAAGTATGATGCATGATTTTTTTTTTCGGAAATTTTTTTTTGAAAAATCTTTTTTTTTGAAATTTTTTTTTTTTTTGAAAATTAATGAGCACATAAGCACATAATCACAAAAGTTCCAACAGTTAGGGACATTATTCCGACAGTCAAAATTTTGACTTTTTCCGAGGCGGCCAAAACAAACACGAAAAATGTGCAAAAATCAACACACACAAAACAAAGGATTTTCAAATGTCGGGACGGAAGCTTGACCCTCGAAAGCTTTTTCTTTTTTTTTTGAAAACGATGATACCGGTACGTGGGATTGTTAAACCACAATTTATCCCCGACTCGTGTTAGGAGGCGATAACGGGAAGTTTAATGGTTTCCACCAATATACCAAATATCATTTTTTTTTTTAGAAAAAGCTTTTATTCCCCAGCGGAGTCGCCACTGTGATGTACCCGATTTTTGAAATCAAACGGAGTCGCCACGCCATTTTTGTTTTAAGGGCCAAAACTTTGAAAAATGCCCGGAATCAAGAGATTCGAGTTCGGAGGTCACGTTACGCGCCGGGAAGGACGTTAGTGTGCACCCGGAACGCCTCGTAAAAACGAGTCTTCCAAACATTCAAAATCCTTTGTTGTGTGTGTGTGTGTGTGTGTGTTTTGACCAAAATAATTTGAAACTGGGAAAAGTGAAAATTGGGATCTCTTTTTAAGACTTTAAACTGATCCCATGATTTTTTGGAGAATTTTTGGGTTGAGTCTTGGCACTCAAAAGATTTTTGGATTTGAAAAGCAATTCTGCCAGAATGAAAGAAGGCAGTTGACCCTTGACTTTGAAATGGACTTAAAGGCTTCAAAACCTCAGAATCTGGGGAAAGTCCGAGAATGAAAGTTGCTTAAAACACCCTAAATAGGGTTTCTGCAAAGAAACTTTTCATTTTGGAAGTAATTTGAGGGGTCAAAACCTTCTGGAAACCTCAGATGTGAAATCTGGATTTCCAGAAGCTGATGAACTGGCCTCCAAAAGAAAAATTGAAAAAAGGAGTTTTACTCACGAAAAAAATAAATTAAAAATATGTCTGGAAAGCTATGGATGTTGGCTACAAAAAGTATTTTGTAGTCAACACCCAATTCCAAGTTTTACTGGGTCCAAAAAATAGGAAAATGGACTGAGTTCTCAGAACAATGCTACTGGACAGCAAGATGTTCTTGAGGAGAAATGTGATTTTTGGGGGGTTTGCATCTATGTTCACCCCATTTTCATCCCTAGACTTGATTCCACTACCTTGTGCCAAGTGGTGATCATACTCAAGTCATCCTTGGGGAATTTATGGGGTTTAAACATATCCTTTGCAAAGGGAGAGGGGATCTTTGTAAAGATGAATTTAAAGAGAAAAATCAATTTAGAGATTTAAAATGTAGACCATTTGAGATGGTCATTCATGAAGATGAACTTCAAGATGACCATCTTAGGTCAAAACTTAAGTTAAACAAGACATCAAGTAGATCCAAGTGAGAAGAACAAGATGAACAAGAAGTTAAAAGAGGATTTTAGGGTTTTGAGAAGGAGGGCTTTACCAATGGTGACACCCTATCTTCCTAGGCTTGGAATTTGACTTGAGGAATATCAAGATTTGGTGTTTGGCTTGAGGAGTATCAAGGTTTGGTGTGTTTGGTATTTGATTGGGAAAGATTCAAGAGAAAAAGGTGGCAATCAAGGGATTCCCACTGTTTTCTCTCTATATTTCGCCAGAACTTCGTTGCTGTGATCAAATTCCTCCCTTAAACTGAGAGAGGAGGGTTCAATTTATAGGACACTGTGAGTGTCAAACACATCCGCGCGGAGGGTTCCCGTAGGCGTGCACTGTTCATTAATTACAGCTCCAGCTTTGGACAGGAAGAAAAAAAATTCAAAAAACCCAAATTAATCAGCCAGTTTTGTGTTTCCAGCCTTTCTATTTGTGGTTTGATTCTTTTGTTTTGCTTTTTAAGATGCTTTCTTTGGTTTATCTTTATTTGGCAATGCCCATTCTACCCTCCCTTTGTTAGAAAAGTTAGAAATGTTAGGAATTGTTAGTAATGTTAGTAATTGTTATGACTTTCGTTAATTTTCTAACGAAAAGACTAACAAGCTCAAATTGGAGCACTTACAGTGTTGTCACGCTTTGACAAAGTGGACATGCTAAGGAAGCTAAGATTTCTAAAAGGTTCCACATTACCCAAAGAATGCCTTAGAATTATGTAAGTTTATGGGAGGTTATTCTATAATCCTCCACCTTTTACTACACTTGTAAATACCCTAGATATTTCTTAGGGAATATTCTAGATAAGCAGATCTAGGCCATTCATGTAAATAGATCATATCCGTCCATTAAGCAGGTGGATGCCTATATAAAGGAGAGGCCCCATTTGGCCAATCCATCCAAGACGTTGTAAACATTCTTGAGTAAAACAAAACAATTCTCTCAAACTTTCTCTTACTTCCTTACTTGTGTTCCTAGCCAAGCTTTTAGCACACGATGAGAGGTCGACTAGGCTGACATAGCTAGTGCGAGGGGTAGAAAAGGAGCTAAGGCCGCACGGTTCGTTGTTAAGAGAACAAGTCTGTGACAGTTGGTATCAGAGCCCGGTTAAGTTGTTCTTGGTTGTGATCCTAAAGGAATGGCCGAAAACAACAAGGTGTTATCCAACATGACCGAGGAGGAAAGGGGAAGGGAAACAACCATCCCTATGGGACAAGGAAAGAAGAAAGAGACCAAAGTAGGGCTCCGACATTGGAGGGGGATATGGGGAGCTTGACAAAAGGGTAGCAATTCTTGAGCACAACATGAGGACGCTCGAGGAGTATATCCTTAAGCAACTTGACAAGAGCAAGGAGGATCTCCAAGCTTATGTCAATGTGGATGAACTATTGGAGAAGCGCTTCAATAGGCTTGAGATTCAAGTGAAATAAGCCATACAAGCTCTTCGTAAGACTTGACTTTGTGCAAATACGTTGTCGTTGCGGGAGGGATTAACCCTGCTACCTATGTTCCAAGGATGGAATGTCCCAAACCCGATAGATTCAACGGGAAGAGGGATACTAAGGAGGTTGAGAACTTCCTTTTGAACATGGAGCAATACTTCGAGAGTTTAATGTGGTGGATGAGGCAACCAAGGTGAAGTCCGCTTCTCGTTATCTCACGGATACCACTATGCTATGGTGGCATAGGAAGCATGTTGATATTGAAAGGGGTGCTTGCCAAATTGACACTTGGGAAGATTTCAAGAGGGAACTCAAACAACACTTTTACCTAGAGAATGTGGTTTATGAGGCGAGGAAGAAACTTAGGGAGTTGAAGCAAATGGGTGGCATCCAAGACTATGTCAAGGAATTCACCACTCTAATGCTTCAAATACCCAACCTTTCTGACGAATACTTGAGGTTCTACTTTGTGGATGGGCTACAGAATTGGGCTAAGCAAGAACTACATCGAAGGGAGATAAGGTCGGTGGGCGAGGCCATTGCTGCGGCCGAGTCCCTCACGGAGTTCCAACGTGCTAACCCGGTGGATTATTCGAAGGGAAAGGACAAGTACCAAGCTAAAAGTGGGGAATATAAGCGAGATAACAAGGAGCGGGACCGAAGTACACCACCACTCAAGAGAGATGACAAGGGATCGTCTCGAAAGGAGTATGAAGAGAAGAAGAATGCCTTTGTGCCTAAATGAGGATGTTATGTGTGCAAGGGGCTGTATGCAATGAAGGATTGTCCCAAGTTGGGATCCTTGTTCGCTATTGTAGATCAACATGATACGGAAGCTCATGATGAGTAATCTACCCACATAGGATCGCTACAGTTGTTCAATGCACTCGAGGTCAACTCACAGCTGCGAAGAATAGCAAGGGGCTAATGTATGTTGAGGCGGTGGTCAATGGAAAACCAACCAAAGCATTGGTTGACACAGGAGCAACACACAACTTTGTTACTAAGGATGAGGTCGAGAAGTTGGGTTTACAAATGCCAAATGGATACGGATGGCTCAAGACCGTGAATGCTAAAGCTCAACTAATGGAGTAGCAAGAGGAGTGTAGCTAAAGTTGGGGACTTTGAAGGGCCGAGTGGACTTTTCCGTTGCACTAATGGATGACTTCTAAGTGGTGCTAGGTATGGACTTCTTGAGACAAGTGACTGATATTCTAATGCCTTCATATAGCACAATGTGCATTTTGGAGAAAGGGTCTCTGTGTATGATACCTACTGTGGAGGGAGGAAATATTGACAAAGGAAAGCAATTGTCGGCAATGCAATTCGCTAAGGGAGTGAAGAAAGGTGAGCCAACATAATTAGCGGTTCTCAAGGAGGAAAAAGTCCAACCTAAGAATCTTGATGTGCCACCAATCATTCAACCTTTGCTAGAGGAGAGCAATGATGTAATGCCCGCGACGCTACCAAACAAACTTCCACCTAGGAGGGAGGTGGACCACAAAATTGAGTTGGTACCGGGAGCTAAGCCGCCCGCTATGGCATCGTACCGAATGTCATCACCCCAGCTTGAGGAGTTAAGGAAACAAATAAAAGAATTGATGGATACGGGGAATATCTGCCCGTCTAAAGCACCTTATAGCGCACCGGTGTTGTTCCAAAAGAAGCAAGATGGGTCGTTGCGGATGTGTGCGGATTACCGAGCCCTTAATAAGGTAACGGTCAAGAATCATTATCCTATTCCACCGATTGCCAATATCTTTGATACACTTGGAGGAGCTAAGGTCTATACGAATATGGACTTGCTAAAGGGGTACTACCAAGTTCGGATACCGGAAGGGGACAAGCCAAAGACAGCATGTGTGACTCGCTACGGGTCCTTTGAGTGGTTGGTCATGCCATTTGGGCTAACCAACACCCCCGGCAACCTTTTGCACACTGATGAACGAGATCTTTCACCCGTATTTGGATAGGTTCGTGGTGGTATACTTAGACGACATTGTGGTCTATAGCAACTCAATGGAAGAGCATGTCGAGCATTTGCAAACCGTCTTTGAAGTGATAAGGAAGAATGAGCTTTATGTTAAGGAGAAATGTGCCTTTGCACAAGAGGAAGTGTCTTTTCTTAGACATGTATTTGGGCACGGGAAGCTTAAGATGGATGACACCAAGATCAAGGCTATAGTAGATTGGGAGGCGCCAACGAAAGTGCCCGAGCTAAGGTCTTACCTTGGCATAGTCAACTACTATCGACGGTTCATAATGAGGTATTCGGCCAGAGCAGCACCTTTGACGGACTTGCTTAAGAAGGGAAAATCGTGGGAATGGTCCGAAAAGTGTCAAGAAGCATTTGATGACTTAAAGACCACCGTGAGCCAAGAGCCGGTCCTAGCATTACCCGATTTTAGCAAGCCATTTGAAGTGCACACCGATACCTCCGACTTTGCGATTAGGGGAGTATTGATGCAAGAAGGCCATCCAAGACGTTGTAAACATTCTTGAGTAAAACAAAACAATTCTCTCAAACTTTCTCTTACTTCCTTACTTGTGTTCCTAGCCAAGCTTTTACGCACGATGAGAGGTCGACTAGGCTGACTTAGGTAGTGCGAGGGGCAGAAAAGGAGCTAAGACCACACGGTTCGTTGTTAAGAGAACAAGTCTGTGACAGTTGGTATCAGAGCCCGGTTAAGTTGTTCTTGGTTGTGATCCTAAAGGAATGGCCGGAAACAACAAGGTGTTATCCAACATGACCGAGGAGGAGAGGGGAAGGGAAACAACCATCCCTACGGGACAAGGAAAGAAGAAAGAGACCAAATTAGGGCTCCGACATTGGAGGGGGCCATGGGGAGCTTGAAAAAAGGGTAGCAATTCTTGAGCACAACATGAGGATGCTCGAGGAGTATATCCTTAAGTAACTTGACAAGAGCAAGGAGGATCTCCAAGCTTATGTCAATGTGGATGAACTATTGGAGAAGCGCTTCAATAGGCTTAAGATTCAAGGGAAATAAGCCATACATGCTCTTCGTATTAGCGTCGAGGGGATGCAAGAAGACTTGACTTTGTGCAAATACATTGTCGTTGCGGGAGGGATTAACCCTGCTACCTATGTTCCAAGGATGGAATGTCCCAAACCCGATATATTCAACGGGAAGAGGGATACTAAGGAGGTTGAGAACTTCCTTTTGAACATGGAGCAATACTTCGAGAGTTTAATGTGGTGGATGAGGCAACCAAGGTGAAGTCCGCTTCTCGTTATCTCACGGATACCGCTATGCTATGGTGGCATAGGAAGCATGTTGATATTGAAAGGGGTGCTTGCCAAATTGACACTTGGGAAGATTTCAAGAGGGAACTCAAACGACACTTTTACCTAGAGAATGTGGTTTATGAGGCGAGGAAGAAACTTAGGGAGTTGAAGCAAAGGGGTGGCATCCAAGACTATGTCAAGGAATTCACCACTCTAATGCTTCAAATACCCAACCTTTTTGACGAATACTTGAGGTTCTAATTTGTGGATGGGCTACAGAATTGGGCTAAGCAAGAACTACATCAAAGGGAGATAAGGTCGGTGGACGAGGCCATTGCTGCGGCCGAGTCCCTCACGGAGTTCCAACGTGCTAACCCGGTGGATTATTCGAAGGGAAAGGACAAGTACCAAGCTAAAAGTGGGGAATATAAGCGAGATAACAAGAAGCGGGACCGAAGGATGCCACCACCCAAGAGATATGACAAGGGATCGTCTCGAAAGGAGTACGAAGAGAAGAAGAAGAAGGCCTTTGTGCCTAAAGGAGGATGTTATGTATGCAAGGGGCTGCATGCAATGAAGGATTGTCCCAAGTTGGGATCCTTGTTCGCTATTGTGGAGCAACATGAGACGAAATCTCATGATGAGTAATCTACCCACATAGGATCGCTACAGTTGTTCAATGCACTCGAGGTCAACTCACAGCTGCGAAGAATAGCAAGGGGCTAATGTATGTCGAGGCGGTGGTCAATGGAAAACCAACCAAAGCATTGGTTGACATAGGAGCAACACACAACTTTGTTACCGAGGATGAGGCCGAGAAGTTGGGTTTACAAATGTCAAATGGATACGGATGGCTCAAGACCGTGAATGCTAAAGCTCAACCACTTAATGGAATAGCAAGAGGAGTGGAGCTAAAGTTGGGGACTTTGAAGGGCCGAGTGGACTTTTCCGTTGCACCAATTGATGACTTCTAAGTGGTGCTAGGTATGGACTTCTTGAGACAAGTGAATGATATTCCCATGCCTTCATATAGCACAATGTGCATTTTGGAGAAAGGGTCTCTATGTATGATACCTACTGTGGAGAGAGGAAATATTGACAAAGGAAAGCAATTGTCGGCAATGCAATCCGCTAAGGGAGTAAAGAAAGGTGAGCCAACATACTTAGCGGTTCTCAAGGAGGAAAAAGTCCAACCTAAGAATCTTGATGTGCCACCAATCATTCAACCTTTGCTAGAGGAGAGCAAGGATGTAATGCCCGCGACGCTACCAAACAAACTTCCACCTAGGAGGGTGGTGGACCACAAAATTGAGTTGGTACCGGGAGCTAAGCCGCCCGCTATGGCATCGTACCGAATGTCACCACCCCAGCTTGAGGAGTTAAGGAAACAAATGTGGACTTGGAGGAGCTAAGGTGGGTCGTTGCGAATGTGTGCGGATTACCGAGCCCTTAATAAGGTAACGGTCAAGAATCATTATCCTATTCCATTGATTGCCAATATCTTTGATACACTTGGAGGAGCTAAGGTCTATACGAATATGGACTTGCAAAAGGGGTACTACCAAGTTCGGATACCGGAAGGGGACGAGTCAAAGACAGCATGTGTGACTCGTTACGGGTCCTTTGAGTGGTTGGTCATGCCATTTGGGCTAACCAACGCCCCGACAACCTTTTGCACACTGATGAACGAGATCTTTCACTCGTATTTGGATAGGTTCGTGGTGGTATACTTAGAAGACATTGTGGTCTATAGCAACTCAATGGAAGAGCATGTCGAGCCTTTGCAAACCGTTTTTGAAGTGACAAGGAAGAATGAGCTTTATGTTAAGAAGGAGAAATGTGCCTTTGCACAAGAGGAAGTGTCTTTTCTTAGACATGTCTTTGGGCACGAGAAGCTTAAGATGGATGACACCAAGATCAAGGCTATAGTAGATTGGGAGGCGCCAACGAAAGTGCCCGAGCTAAGGTCTTTCCTTGGCTTAGTCAACTACTATCAACGGTTCATAAAGGGGTTTTCGGCCAGAGCGGCACCTTTGACGAACTTGCTTAAGAAGGGAAAATCGTGGGAATGGTCCGAAAAGTGTCAAGAAGCATTTGATGACTTAAAGACCACCGTGAGCCAAGAGCCGGTCCTATAGCATTACCCGATTTTAGTAAGCCATTTGAAGTGCACACCGATGCCTCCGACTTTGCTATTGGGGGAGTATTGATGCAAGAAGGGCATCCGGTGGCGTTCGAGAGTAGAAAGCTCAATGACACGGAACGTCGTTATACGGTTCAAGAGAAGGAAATGACGGCTATCATCCATTGTCTTAGAGAGTGGCAACACTATTTGATGGGGCCGCATTTCTTAGTTAAGACCGACAATGTGGCAACGAGTTATTTCCAAACTCAAAAGAAGTTATCCCCGAAACAATTTAGGTGGGAAGATTTCCTAGCGGAGTTCGACTACACGTTGGAGTATAAGCAGGGGAATGCCAATTTTATAGCCGATGCCTTAAGTAGGAAGGCGGAGTTTGCAGCTATAAGTATAGCCAAAGGGGACATCCTTGAGCGGATCAAGGAGGGCCTCGAACATGATCCGACGGCTAAGGAAGGAGTTAAAGAAATTGGCGGAGAGTGGCAAGACCCAACGGTTTTGGGAGGTGATGGATGTGGTTTTACCCATCCAAAAGATATATTTCCTAGCTTATTTGATGCTCGAAACCTTGAGAATTTAATGTATTTTGTTAGTGTTTTGATAGTTCAGGGACTGAAGTGCAACAATGCTGAAAACGGAGGATTTGTACCCACTTTGGAAGTTCAAGGGCCAAGTTGTAATTTATTGGAAATTCAGGGACCAAACTGAAAATATGGAAATTTTTGGAGGAAATTTGATTTATAATAATTCGTGGGTTAAAGTAAAAAAATAAAATCTCAAAGAGCGAAGTGCAAAAGAATTCATTATAGTGGTCAAAGTGGACTTGGCAATTGCGGGAACGAAACGAGTACTAACCAAACAAACAAGGCAACAAGTTGGTGCCAAGGCAGTGCAACTGCTGGCCGGCCAATGGAGCCTTGGAGCACGATTGGAAGAGTTTGGATCAGCACCACTTGGGCCACCCGGAACGATTCGTGATCACGACTTGGCAAATTGGGCCTGGCGAATTGAATTGGGCTTATTGAAAAATTGTTCCAGTTTATTAATTAAACCTAGCTATTATTAATAGGAGGAGAACACTATTCTTTGAGGAAAAGGGGATATTATAAAATCAAGCCGTGACATTCAGGGAGGATAAGCCGTGCACTGTAGAGAAAAGGGAAAAACATAATTACTTCCTTCGTCCCGTTTCGATTCAGGTTTTATGTTTTATTTTATTTCTGTAATTTTTATTATGAGTAGCTAAGTTTTTCTTTCATGGATTGGATGTAGTAATTGTTGAACCTCTATGCTAATTTAATTTTTAATTCTTCCAAACTCTCTCATTCTTATTTGATGAATTAATTATCATTCTTGAATATGTTTTAGACTGTTGCACTACCGTGGACAGTTTATTTAAAGTACACTAATTCATCAATTAGGTTGGATTGTTGACCTACCGGAATACAAGACAACCTAGATTCATTTGTTTCTTGTGGACTTAATGAGTTTCTTGAATGTTGTTTTGACCTACCGGAATTTACAATAAGATAGAAATATTAGGGTTGCAATCCAAACACCAAACGTCCCAACCCTTAATCATGCGAAAGAATCTTTGAATGAGATTGTTATTTTTGTTATCAAAATCATAGCATAGAGGGGATACAATTATGAAATCCAATCCGTGAATTCCTTTGATCTGATTAAATCCTTGTTTCTTGCTTTCTTGTTTTCTTCAGTTAAATAGTTTAATTTCTTGCTTTAGTAATTTAGTTAATAAACCCAATCAAAAACCCCTTTTTGTTACTTTCTGCACCACTTGAATTAATTTTTTAAACACACAAGTCTCTGTGGTTTGACCCTTACTATTGTACATTGCTACTTCGGTACACTTGCAAGGTATTTTTATTACACAGTGGAAATTTTATCCATCAAATTTTTGGCGCCGTTGCCGGGGACTTGTTGTGATTTTTAACAAGTTTATTTAATCGGTGCATGTTTGGTCGCCGGTCATTGGATCCTAAGTTGGTTCCTTTGAACGACGATATAGACAAAGTTGAGAGAGGCATTCCCTCTACTCAAGTGTGCACAACTGATTCTGAAACTTCTGTCACCGAGACAGAGGTAACTTTGAGTGACTTAGAAACTTCTTCCACCGAGGGAGAAGAATTTGAATTTGATATGGCTTTGCAAGCACCCACTATGGATGCCTTCTCTAGGCCGCGGGTGGACACATCTGTGTCGTGCATTGTGTTAACGGATGCAACAAAAAGTTACGAGGTAAAAGGCCATCTGTTTAACATGATCCCTCAATTTCATGGCCTTCCCTCTGAAGATTCTTTGAATTTCTTGAGGGAATATATGATGATTGTGTCGAGTTTTCCGTTAAGAGAAGGTGTGACTGATGAGCACCTAAGACTGAAATATTTTCCCTTTGCTTTGAGAGATAATGCTAAGATGTGGCTCATGTTGCTCCCACCTAGGAGCATTAATACTTGGGATGAATTACATGATATATTTTTGAGAAAATACTTCCCACATGCCACGTTAGCCACTTTTAGACAGAAAATTATAGGGTTCACACAGGACTTTTTTGAGGCATTTCATGAAGCATGGGACAGATTTAAAATGCTCTTGGTGCAATGTCCCCACCACAATTTTTCTCAACCTTTATTGCATCAAACTTTCTATGGTGGGTTGACACAAGCTGATCAGGCCATGGTTGACAACGCAGCTGGAGGTTCTTTGGGAGCCAAAACTGTAGATGAGACCCAAGCCTTATTTGAGAGGCTAGCATCTAATTCTCAACAAAAGGGGTCAAGGGGTAAAACAAATAGTGTGAATGGAATAGGGATGAGTGATGAGATCATAAAACAATTTGCACTTCTAAATCAAAGATTTGATAAATTGGTCATGAGTAGTACTTCTAATGTTGCATCTAATGTGTCATCTGTTGGTAATTTGGTGCATGATGGTTGTGTAACTTGTGGTTCTAACACTCATTCCTATGAAGTTTGCCCCACCACTAGTCCCCATTTATATGATCATGAGCAGGTGCAGGCGATGCAGTCATATATGCAAAGGTTCCCACCAAGCAACAATCAGTACGGGAATGCATACAATCTAGGAGGGCAAGCAGGGCCGAGACATCCCAACTTGTCATGGGGTGGAAATCAACCGAGTAAAACTCTCCACCCCCAACCACCTCAGGGGCCCTTTGAGAGGAACAGAGAGCCTTGGGAAGAGCCCATGATGCAGTTAAAGATGGAGCAACAACAGTACAAGATGGAACAACAACAAGCCTTCAGAAATCATGAGGCTGCCATGCAGAAGTTACAGACCCAAATTGGACAGTTGGTGGAAGCGGTACAAGGCCAAAGACAAGAAAATTTTCAAAACCCACCATAGCAAGCCAAGTCTATTGTGACTATTTGGGATGAAAGCGATGAGATTGAGGAGGTATTTCTCTCTTCTCTCTGTGATGTTGATAGTGATAATTATGCTTGTGAGGAAGAGAGAAGTTTGGGGGTAATTCATGATGTCTTTTCTGCTAGTAATCATGAATCCACTTGTCTTGATGTTGAAAAAACCATACCCTCTGGTGGTGTGGATGTGTTGAATAAAGAAAAAGAAAGAAAAGATCCCGGATGTTTTACTATTCCGATTACTTTAGGGGGTCAAAATTTTAATGGTTTAATGGATCTAGGAGCTAGTGTCAACGTAATGCCATACCATATTTTCAGGAATTTGGGATTACAAAATTTGCAACCTCCTACAAGGAATTTGCAATTGGCTGATCAGTCGGTTAAACGACCAATAGGAGTTGTAGAGGGTGTGTTGGTTAAAGTAGATAAATTTGTAATTCCAGTTGAGTTTATGGTGGTAAGTATGGAAAATCATGAGGGTGATGAATTTGGGGCTCCCATATTACTTGGGAGACCTTTTCTGTCTGACACCAAATCAGTGATAGATGTGCCACATGGTAATATTGCATTGACTGTGATGGGGTAGGAGATTAGGTTCTCCATGTTTGAAAATTGTAAAGAACCTCCACCTAAGAAGGAATTTGTAGGGTACATTATGGATTTTGCGATTAAGAATTATTGTGTGGATGACGGTGAGAAAATTAGGGATAATGTGGACCTTTGTCACATGGCTAGCAACATTAAGGTCGATCAACACTCGCGGAGTGACGGACCATATCACCCCCTAAATCACTCCCAAAAGGAGTTGAGGTCATCACACAACCTTCTTGTCCCCTTAAAATCACAGGCGCCTAGATAGGATAGTTATTTGCTTGATTTATCTGAGACTATTTTTGCTAATATTTTTGTTCAAGATAACCTCTTTGATCTTGTTGAGGAAGATGTTCCGCAGGTGAAGGAACAAACTAAGTTTGGGGGCAAGAGCCCCAACAAAAAGAAAAGAAAAAAGGTGAAGCATAAAGCACCCAAAGTTCTGTAGGCTCCACCTGAATTAATTAAGAAAGGGACCTACGCATGGAAGGAAGTGGGCATTTGTGCCCGAGAAAATCAAAGGTGGTCAAAGGGCCGAAATGCAAAGGCCAAATCCATTGAGGCCAATCTCAACCCCAAGTAAGTGGGGCAACGCTCGGGCTAACGACCTTAATCAAATGCGCTAATTGGGAGGCAACCCAAGTAGGTATGTTTTATTTGCTTTATTTATTTTCTTTGTTGTGTCATTTCAGCCTTTGAACCCGAGGCATGTTTTTGTTCTCTTTGCTATGAGGACATAGCATATTTTGAGTTTGGGGGTAGATATCTCTTCGAGTTTGTGGATTTATAGGGGAGTGTATATAGTGTCACCCTCCAAAAAAATAGAAAAATTTAAAAATTTTGTTCTCATTATATGTTTGGAAGTTGGCCAACGTCCGTGATGATTTGAGGGTTTTTGATCGAGTTTTGCTAGTTTGTGCCAATTTGAATTTGTTAATTAGAATTGCATTAATACATGTAAAACACAATTGCACCACCATTCATTTCCATCATTTTTCTTGATCATTGTTACCAATTTAGGAGACCTTTATAGGATCACTTTGACATTCTCGGGGTCCCTAGAACATGTTTGCATGACTGTCAATAACACATCAATTAGGCTATTCGGGAAGTGATATGTGGCTATTTTCTTTGAACCCTATTTGTGAGCCTTTAACTTTCTCGTCACTTATATAAAAATTTCCGCTAGAACCCCTTTTGAGTTTGAAAAAAAGAATGGAATCTCTCACAAAGTGGGAGGTTATCTTAGACCACTATTCGCCTTCTTTTATACCCTCATTATCCTACCCTTTTAACCTATACACTATTTTTCGCACCTTTTCAAGAAAGTGAAACTAGGGAATGAATGGGAATTTTGGGGGATGTTTTGAAAATCAAAGGGTGGAGTGGAAAGTGGTCATGAATAAAAAAGGGGCATGTTATGTAATGAAAAGAGGGGCTTGAGCTAAAAATATTGAATGCACATTCTCCGTGATATATTTGTGCAAAGTTAAAAAAAAAAAAAAAGGAAAAAAAAAGGAAAAAAAGAAAAGAAAAGTCGAGCCCTCTCTAATGTTGAAGTGGAAATCGATCAAAAAGAAAGAAAGGTGATCAGGCCCAAGTTTGAAAGTATACAAAATTATAAGTTTGGGGGTTAAATCAATGGGTTGGCTTGGAGCGGAGTGATAAATTTCAATGTGAGGATGTAAGATGAAGACTTTCTAGTTTCACTTGCTTGACTTCGTATGTCCTTGCCTTCATTTGGAGCCGTGAACCTAACCCGCGTTTATCGCGAAACATTACAAACCGTAAAGCCATATTTGATCCCTAAAGAGTAGCCGGGTTGACAGTTTTGTTTAAATATGCATATGAGTGTCCCTTGTGCAGAAATTTCATCTTAGTATCATTGATTTAGAGCATGTGGTTAGTGACCCTATAAAATATCTTACTTTGGTGACAATGATCTCCCATATTTCATTCATCATTCAGGCCGAGGTGGAAAATTGTGGGTTAGATGCATTAATGTAATTGTAATTGCATATTCTCATTGGCACTTGTTTAACATATTATGTGAGAATCTGAGACTTGTTTGGCCGACAACCTTGT
Organism: Adenophora triphylla var. japonica; assembly: GCA_022495995.1. Lineage (NCBI taxonomy): Eukaryota > Viridiplantae > Streptophyta > Magnoliopsida > Asterales > Campanulaceae > Adenophora > Adenophora triphylla. The sequence continues at coordinate 298,953 of JAFEMH010001698.1, read as the reverse complement.
ATATATTGAGAACATATCAAAAATATTTTATGTCAATTGTTTTTAGTTATTAGGGTAGTTTTGTTTTTGTTTAGTTTTGTTTTACTCGAGGATGAGCAAAAGATAAGTTTGAGGGTATTTGATGAATGTGGTTTTACCCATCCAAAAGATATATTTCCTAGCTTATTTGATGCTCGAAACCTTGAGAATTTAATGTATTTTGTTAGTGTTTTGATAGTTCAGGGACTGAAGTGCAACAATGCTGAAAACGGAGGATTTGTACCCACTTTGGAAGTTCAAGGGCCAAGTTGTAATTTATTGGAAATTCAGGGACCAAACTGAAAATATGAAAATTTTGGAGGAAATTTGATTTATAATAATTCGTGGGTTAAAGTAAAAAAATAAAATCTCAAAGAGCGAAATGCAAAAGAATTCATTATAGTGGTCAAAGTGGACTTGGCAATTGCGGGAACGAAACGAGTACTAACCAAACAAACAAGGCAACAAGTTGGTGCCAAGGCAGTGCAACTGCTGGCCGGCCAATGGAGCCTTGGAGCACGATTGGAAGAGTTTGGATCAGCATGACTTGGGCCACCCGGAACGATTCGTGATCACGACTTGGCAAATTGGGCCTGGCGAATTGAATTGGGCTTATTGAAAAATTGTTCCAGTTTATTAATTAAACCTAGCTATTATTAATAGGAGGAGAACATTATTCTTTGAGGAAAAGGGGATATTATAAAATCAAGCCGTGACATTCAGGGAGGATAAGCCGTGCACTATAGAGAAAAGGGAAAAACATAATTACTTCCTTCGTCCCGTTTCGATTCAGGTTTTATGTTTTATTTTATTTCTGTAATTTTTATTATGAGTAGCTAAGTTTTTCTTTCATGGATTGGATGTAGTAATTGTTGAACCTCTATGCTAATTTAATTTTTAATTCTTCCAAACTCTCTCATTCTTATTTGATGAATTGATTATCATTCTTGAATATGTTTTAGACTGTTGCACTACCCTGGACGGTTTATTTAAAGTATACTAATTCATCAATTAGGTTGGATTGTTGACCTACCGAAATACAAGACAGCCTAGATTCATTTGTTTCTTGTGGACTTAATGAGTTTCTTGAATGTTGTTTTGACCTACCGGAATTTACAATAAGATAGAAATATTAGGGTTGCAATCCGAACACCAAACGTCTCAACCCTTAATCATGCGAAAGAATCTTTGAATGAGATTGTTATTTTTGTTATCAAAATCATAGCATAGAGGGGATACAATTATGAAATTCAATCCGTGAATTCCTTTGATCTGATTAAATTCTGGTTTCTTGCTTTCTTGTTTTCTTTAGTTAAATAGTTTAATTTCTTGCTTTAGTAATTTAGTTAATAAATCCAATCAAAAACCCCATTTTGTTACTTTCTGCACCACTTGAATTAATTTGTTAAACACACAAGTCTCTGTGGTTCGATCCTTACTATTGTACATTGCTACTTCGGTAACTTGTACACTTGCAAGGTATTTTTATTACACAGTGGAAATTTTATCCATCAGGAGGAAGGTGGCTTGCTCTACACCAAAGGTCGTCGACTATATGTCTCTAAGTTGGGCAACTTGAGGAGAGAATTGATCAAGGAGTGCCACGACACTAAGTGGGCAGGACATCCGGGCCAAAAGAGGACATTGGCATTTTTGGAGACTGCTTATTTTTTGCCCCAAATGCGGGATAGTGTGGAGTTATATATGAAGACTTGTCTTGTGTGCCAACAAGACAAGATAGAGAACAAACAACCCGCGGGACTATTGGAGCCATTACCGATTGCGGAAAGACCTTGGCACTACATCACATTAGATTTCATAAGCGTCTTGCCCAAGTCGGATGGATTTCGGTCCATCATGGTGGCGGTGGACAAATTCTCAAAGTATAGGACGTTCATTCCTTGCACGAAGGATTGCAAGGCCGAAGAGGCGGCAAGGGCATTCTTCAAGAATGTGGTGAAGTATTGGGGGTTACCGGCAAGCATAGTGATTAGTGAGTGATCGAGACCTCCGCTTTACGGGAAGGCTGTGGACGGAGTCACGGAGTTGTTCAAACTCCTCGGGACGGAGCTCAACTTCTCTACTAGCTTTCACCCCCAAACCGATGGCCAAAACGGAGAGGGTGAATGCTTTATTGGAAGGATAATTGAGACACTTTGTAAGTGCCAATCAACGTGATTAGGCCAAGTTGATGGATGTTTCTCAATTCCCTTACAACATACAAAGAAGCGAAGCCACGGGAAGGAGTTCATTTGAGTTAGCCACGGGCCAGCAACCTTTGACTCCTCATACATTGACATCTATCCCCAAGGGTCGTAGTTTGGGTGCGGTCAAGATGGCTAAAACATAGGAAGAGCATGCTAATTTGGCCTGGACATGCTTAGAAAAAGCTCGCAAGAAAATGAAGAAGTGGACGGACGAGAATAGGCGACCTCGTGAGTTCATGGTTAGAGACCAAGTCTTTGTGAAACTACTACCGCAACAATTTAAAGCCTTAAGGAGCTTGCACAAGGGCTTGATACGGAGATACGAGGGTCCATTCCCTATAATTGCAAAAGGTGGGCAAGGTGTCCTACAAGGTCGACTTGCCAAGCACATTGAAGATACACCCGGTCTTCCATGTGAGTATGCTAAAATCATATCATGAAGACATGGAGGATCCGAGTCTAGGAGATTCTCACCGAGCACCGCCCATAGTCACAAAGTCTTACGATAAGGAGATAGAAGTGGTGTTTGCATCTAAGATAGTGCGGAGAATAGGAGTTTCACATTCAATGCACTACCTAATCTAATGGAAGGGACTACTATAGTCCAAGGCTTCATGGGAACCAAGGGAAGACTTGTGGCAGTTCCAAGACAAAATCAAGGCATACGAGGCGACGCCGAATTTGGTGGGGGAGGATGTCAAGCTTTGACAAAGTGGACATGCTAATAAAGCTAAGATTTCTAGAAGGTTCCACATTACCCCAAGAATGCATTAGAATTATTTAAGTATATGGAATATTATTCTATAATCCTCCGCCTTGTGTTACACTTGTAAATACCCTAGATATTTCTTAGGGAATATTTTAGATAATTAGATATAGGCCATTCATTCGAATAGATTCTAGCTGTTTATTGAGAAGGTGGATGACTATATAAAGGGGAGGCCCCATTTGGACAATCCATCCAATAACTTGTAAACATTTTTGAGTAATACATAACAATTCTCTCAAACTCTCTCTTACTTCCTTACTTGTTTTGCTATCCAAGATTTTAGCGCACGACAAGGGATCGAATAGGCTGAATTAGCTAATGCGAGGTGAAGAAAATTAGGTAAGGCCGCACAGTTCGTTGTTAAGAGAACAAGTATGTGTGACTGTGTGGTCATATCAACTTCTTCTAACCATTTCCGAATAGAATAGAATACACAAGGAAGGGAAAACAAGAAACAAGAGTGGAATCAGTCAGTCAGGGTAACACGCAACACAACACAACACATACTATGGTTGATGTCTTGATGAGCTGAGTTGTTGGGTTTTGAATAATAATAATAATACCATTACCAATAGCATCATCCTAATAAAAGAATATCCAAATTCAAGAAAAAATTTATCTCAAAATAAATGTGTTTTTTAAAGCAACTTTCTCCCTGCCTTAAATATTTTGCCAAACTTTTTTCAATGTTCATATTATCTATATATATATAAAAACAAAATAGTTTCTAAATGAAGAAAGATACAATTTTCCCGCCAAAATGTTGCTAAAAATAGAATGTTAAATATAAGTATTTCAATTCTGGTACATTGAATAAAAAATTAAAAGTAATAATGATAAGAAAATGAAAAGTTACTTTAAAAGCCTTAACCTTTGGGATCCCATGCTATTTAACTAAAAATGAAACGATGGGTTGTTCTGTGACATAAAAGCAATTATACATCTCAATATTGTGCAGTATAAATAACATCTTCAACAAATGAAACAACAAAAAATCTCAGATATGGTGATACTAAATAAAAAAAGGCAACAGATATATAAGCGAACGCTAGCATTTGGCTGCAGACAATTTTGGGAGCGCAGACAATTTTGGGAGCGCAAACAATTGTTTTGAAATTTTAGACAATTGAAAAAGAAGAAGAAGCGGTGGTGAGCGTAAAATACAATTAGGTGGATAAGCAATCGAATGTAGTCACAAGAGAAGACATCGAAGGAGAGAGAGGTCAGTGGTGGAGTTGAGGTGATTAATCGGGAGAGTTAATTCATTAAAAAATTTGGAGAGTGGTTTGGTAGGGGTTTAGAGATGTGATAGTAGATTGGGGGCAAATATTATTAAGAATGTTAAAGGAGTTAAAGATTGTTAAGGAATGTTAAAGAGATATTTATGAGCCAGCAGTATATTGACATAAGTTTAGGTAATTCTCATTATAGTTTTCGTTTTTAACACTTTCTTTTTCTTTCTAACCTTTTATTAGGCTTTTACTATCTACTATTTTTCTTCTAACTCAACTCATTTATTTATTTTTCCATATTCTCCCTCTCTCTCTCTCTCTCTCTCTCTCTCTCTATATATATATATATATATATATATATATATATATATATACCAAATATTATTTTCTATTTTTTGCCGATAATTAATTTTATTTGTTTTTTTCAAATAAATATTAACATCACTTTTGGTAGAATATAATAGAATATAGACCATGAATTATACCGAGTTATGACGAAAGAAATGGATAATTAAAAAAAAAAATTTCCAAATAAAAAAGGAACCAAGTAACAAAGCTTTCACTCAAAAATGCTCTTCCACAACTACAACCTTTAATCAAATACTTGGGAATATATAATAGTATGGAGTTTTAATATAATGATCACAATGTTGAAGCTCTTAATATTATATTTTTAATGTAAACAGTTGTTAAATAACTGAATATCTTGATATTTTAACCCAAATTCAAATGTGGTTATTGGTTTGATTTTTTGAATTGAATTTCAAAGAAAACTCATCAAAAGTTCATGAAATATATTACTATTAGCAATAAAAAATTCTCTATTATATTTAAATTTGGTGTATTTTTAATAGGGAGGGGCTATTGCCACTACACCTTTTGCTTTTCCACTACGAGATTTTGTAACTTGACAAAATTATCCTTTCTTATTTTTGTAAATAGACATAATCTTCCTTTTGTATTATAAGGAATAAATGAAACATTCCATAAAGGTTTATACCACTATAATTTTATTTATACACTACAGTTTTAGGAAAAAAAAAATCTACTACGTTTACGAATAAAAAATATTAAATAATTATGATATTCATTGAAATACTTATTATTTTATACAGAAAAATAATTAACTTTTAATAATGAATTATTTTTTAAATTTTCTTTTCAGCTTAATTTTTAATTTATTTTAAACCATATTACTACCCTTTTTCAGAATAAATATTAAATTATATTTGATCAATAATTTTTTATTAAAAATGACTTGAAAATAATAACATAATATTAAAAATAATTATCAATGTTGTGAGCTTGACAACATGTTATTTAAAATTAATCTACTTCTCAAAAGTATTTTTATTTTTACCAATTATTTTTATATTTTTAGCAAAAAAAATATATATTTTTCTGAGACTAGACAAAATAAAGTTTTAAGAAATTTTACACCAACAAATTTTATTAAAAATTTAAATAGTTATGCTAAAATTGTGATTGACAAATCTAAAATCTAACATTTTTAACTAGATTTTTATGAGTAAAACTAATAGTTTTACATCGTTTTCAATTTATGACTTAAAACAGTAAAGTTGTGAAATTGAAAATTTAAATTGGTGATTTGACAATTTTTAGCCATAAAAATATTCATTTATAAGTTTACAAATAAAGTTTAATAGTTAATGTATATTTTTCTAATTTGAAATTCCATACTTATTCACCAGCTTTTATAAATTTCATTGCAATCATTAAGGAAAAAATCAAGGTAAAAATATTATTAAATTGAAGTAATATTTTTATGCAGTTTATTGTAAATAAAATCAACTTGGTTAAAGATGAATAATTCTTTTTTTTTAAATAATTTATTATCAATTTTATATTTTATTTATTGATATTTGATATGCTTTTTTTATATTTCTTGACATGATTGAAAATAATTATATAGATGATAATGAAGTGTAAAACAACCTTACCATTTTAAGGAAAATACCATAAATAAGAGGAAATGATTGAAGGGAAATTGAGTCAAAAGATTAAATTGTATTAATGAACGTAGTGGATAAGGAAAATATGTAGTGGTAATAGCCCCTCCCTTTTTAATATTTATTCATTTAATTAGAATATTGGTAAGTTTATTCTAATTCCCACAACTTAAGAAGGGGTACTACTATATACAAGGCATGGTTTTACAAGGCATGCACAAAATGACCAAAATACCCTCATATAAATACTTTTAAAAAAAAATTCTTCCCCTCCCTCTCCATTTCAAACGCCGTGTCCCTGTTCATTCTCTCTCTCGCTCTCAAAACCTAAAGCAAAAAATGACGGTCTCTCTTCTCTCTCTCACAAACGCCGCCGATCACCACCACCGCCGATGAAGACAAACCTCCCTAAAACCGGTGAAAAGTCCGTCTCTTCCTCCGCCGCTCCAAAAGTAATTCGTTTTAACCTAGATTTTAATTTTGAAAACCCTACAACAAATTTATGCCTAAAATGGATTATATAATGCTTAATGTTGTTTAAACGTATCCTAAATGGTTCTAATTGCGATTTCGTAACATTAATTTGGGTTTTTTGTTTGAATCGAATACGAATTTGTGTGCCTAAAATTTGAAGTTGTCGACGTGCGTTTCGTATGAACATATACGAATGGTTACCAACATATCGGGTATTGGCATACGAAATGTAAACTGATTCATCAGTTTACATTTCGTATGACAATACCCGAAATGTTTGTTACCATTCGTATATGTTCATACGAATGGTCACCAACATTTCGGGTATTGGCATACGAAATATAAACTGATTCATCAGTTTACATTTCGTATGCCAATACACGAAATGTTAGTGACAATTCGTATGACCATATACGAATGGTAACAAACATTTCGGGTATTGTCATACGAAATGTAAACTGGTTCTTGAATATTAACTGTCTCTTATTTAATTTTTTATAGGTACGTAAACCTGCTGCGACGGCCTCTAATAGAAAGAGGAAGGCCGAGGAGGCAGCTGCAGGTAAGGTTGAAAAACGGTCCAAAAAGAAGAACGACAAGAATGTCGTGATTCTTTGAGCCGGATGTGGTTGAGGAGAGTGATAGTAGTGAGAGTAGTTATTCTAGTGAGGATTCATCTTCACGTACTCTGTCCCGAGGTGCATCTGTGCAGGAGGAGGCACATTTATCTAGTGAGGAGGAGGAGGAGGAGGAGGCGGAGGTGGAGGCGGAGGAGGAGGCGGAGGAGAGTGTATCTGTGAGGCCTCGCAAGAGGCGGGAGGCACGGGGCAGAAAGGGGAAAGGGGCCAAGGATGACGAGTGGCAGCTGAAGAGTAACCCGGTGGCGGCCCGAGGAGGTTCGGTTGTTGTACGGGTTTGGTCATCATCGAGCCCGTAAGATATGGGAGAACGCCACTTGTGAGCCGGTGTTGAAGCGCCAAACAAGGCAAAGAGATTTTAGATAAGTAAGTATATGATTTTGTTTATTAAATAGCCATTTGCAAAAAATTATCAACAATCAGATGACATTTCGTATGCCAACATACGAAATGTTGGTGACATTTCGTATGTGTCCATACGAATGGTCACCAACATGTCGGGTATTGGTATACGAAATGTAACCGATTCATCGGTTTATGCCAGATGCCAATACACGAAATGTTGGTCACCATTCGTATGAACACATACGAAATGTCACCAACATTTCGGGTATTGGCATACGAAATGTCATCTGAATCTTGAAACAGAGGGAGTATTAATTATAATTTTTTGTTTGGAATCAACAGTTCTCCCATGCTTCTTTACCTGGAGGATGATAGAGCTTGGTGGGCTCGTGTTGAGGGTACCGGCCTCCATTTTCTACATGATGCTACCATTCGCCGGCCTAGCATGGCGCTCCTAACGGCGTTTGTGGAACGGTGGTCTCCCGAGACTAATACCTTCCACATGCCGTGGGGTGAGATGACGATCACTATGCATGACGTCACTCATATCCTAGGTATATTCTTGTTTGTTGTCTATTTTTTATAAATTTCATAAATTTTATCAATTTTATTAATTATTTCATTTTCAATTTGTAGGCATCACTGCTCAGTGGCCCCGTTGGGAAGGCGGTTCCAGCAGCCCGACGTAGCCGCTATCGTGGCACGCCTTGAGACATGTCGGAAGGGGACGACCTACTCTTTAGATGGCCTCCGCCGTTCCTGTGAGTCCCCTTCCGACATGACTGACGATGAGCGCGCTGCTACGTACATCATGTTCCTCCTGGGCTCCACGCCGTTCGTGGACAAGACTCGAGATAAGATGCCCTCTCGACTACCTTTCATTGTGCGTGGATATTGACAGTGGGGGCTCTATCCTGGGGGACAGCTGGGTTGGCATATCTATACCGGGAGTTGGGGAAGGCATCTAGATACGGATGCAAGCAGATTGGCGGTTGTTTGAGTCTTTTGGAGGTAATATTTAACAATCATTTAATAATTACAACATGCATTTATGGTTATAACATTGTTAACTTATTTATTTCATACATTTGCAGGCCTGGATATACGAGCACTTTCCGGTTTTCCGGAGAGAGATTGACCCGTTATGGACGGAGGGCCAGCGAGGGCTCGTAGATGGGTACGTACTGATACGGCTGGTAGGGATATGCCCCATCTATTGAAGTTTCGGCATACCCTGGACACGATGACGGTTGATAGGGTGAGTTAGTTATATTTAAAGTTTTACAAATTATTATTTCTGTTGACGGTGTCTAACAAATTCATTTTTAGGTTTGTTGGACTCCCTACGGCACCACCCCAGAGGCGCTTTTACCGGTCTCATACTTTCGTGGGGTTATACGCTTCCAGATATCACGGAGGCGTATTTGCCCGACCGTGTTACACGCCGGTTTGGGATCCAAAGAAAAATCCCCAGAGACCCCATATCTTGCTCCCCCCAAAATTGTTCATTGATAGCAGGTCAAAAGGGGTACAAGAAGTCCTATGGAGGGCGTGATGATGTATGGGAGGATTGGTTAGAGGACGGCTTGGGGGGTTTCGATCCATTGCGTAGATGGGGCCCGTCCGTGAGCACATCTGATCCTGTTATTTCCACGTATATGCAGTGGTTCCTGGCTAGGACTCATGTTCGGATTACTAATCCGAATCATGATGCCCTAGTTAACGTTCCACCACCACCTAGGATTGTAGAGGCACGAGGCATACTAGTTTCACTGCTCACGGATGACAGTTTATCTGCGGGCTGTCAAAGATAAGATTAGACGGGCCATTGAGCTGATCGGAGACGCTTCATGATTATGTTCATTTTGGTTGTTTATGTTGGTTTGTAAATTTTGGATACAATGTTTGTTTTGGAATATGTTTGAGAATATGTAAATTTTGGATACAATGTTTGTTTTTGGAATATGTTTTGAGATATGTAAATTTTGGATACAATGTTTGTTTATGGAATATGTTTGGAATATGTTTGGGATATGTTTGGGATATGTTCATTTTGGTTGTTTATGTTTTGGAATATGTTTGGGATATGTTCATTTTGGTTTGTAAATATTGTTGGTATTTGTTTCAGTTTGTGTTTCAGTTTGTTGCTCTCAGAATGACATTTCGTGTGCTTATACACGAAATGATTTTACTCATCTCGTATATATACACACGACATGTTTTCTTTTATCTCGTATAAATACACACGAGATACATTACTGGGTAGTTAGTGTATTTCGTGTAATTTTCATACGACAAAAATGAAATAAGTCGTGTATATATATACAAGTTATATATGACATATCGTGTATAAGCACACGATATGGTAGTCTGAGAGCAACATCTCCTGAAACACAAACTGAAACAAATACCAACAATATTTACAAACCAAAATGAACATATCCCAAACATATTCCAAAACATAAACAACCAAAATGAACATATCCCAAACATATTCCAAACATATTCCAAAACTTCATACAAAAAATAATCAATACGCTATACACATAAACTATGGCCTATTTTCTGCAATTCGTGCTTCGTTCGCCATAATTGAGAGTCGGTTGAATGTTTCTATCCGAGTTCTGTATGGCATGATCAGGTTACTTGCGCTTGGATCACGTTTCTCCCCCCAATATAGTGCTACTGATGGTATCGGGTAATCACTATCCGACATGTGCAGCTGCAAAAGTAATAAAATAGTCAAATATAACAAATTTAGAAAATATAGTTAAATGTAACAAATTTAAATAAGATAGTTAAATATAACGCATTAAAGTATCATACCAATATAAAATGGTTTCCCACATGTCCCAACACAAGTGTGTCTGTGGGTGGTCCTGTTCCTTGTGGTACAGTCACTGGTAGGCATGTGAAGCCAGCGGTTTGCGAGTACGAGACAAACACCACATTATACACCGTGGCTATGATGTGCCCTATCTCTGGGAGTATCAACCAATAATATTCCGTACAAGGGGAGGCATAGTGAGTAATGCGACTATAGAGCTCGTCCATATCTCGCCAAGGCATAACTCTCTCATAAAGCTCGCGGCGATGAAGCAGCTCCTTGGCACAATCTGAGCGCACTCTTTGCCACATCTCCTCTGTTCCGTATATTTGCTTGGCCGCTCTTGCTCTATATCCACAATTTCCATCACCCATCACATCTGTGAAGCCATCAATAAATGGGACAATGAGAGGGGTAAGCAACATCCTATGGACAGAAGTATGTATATCATTGACTTGTCCATTTCCACGACCCCGCCCCCGTCCCCGTCCCCGACCTCGACCTCGACTTCGACCTCGACCTCTCCCACGACCTGAAGCAGCTAGTGGTGGAAGAGATGTAGGAGTGGTAGGGCTAGATGGTGTAGTGTTTGAAGCTGATCTCGACATCAAACCTGATTGGGTTGATGCAATAAATGAAGATCTAGACCTGCCGCTAGTGGAGGGTGGTGTAGTGGGGACTCCAAAATGTCTGTCGGTACGCTCCCAATCTGACAGTACTCTACAACTGGTGGTCCGGGGTTTATTTGCCTTTGAAATATGATCCGGCTCAGAAGCATCTCCGGTTTGTGGATGTAACCCTTCATTTATCGTTTGAAATAACCTTCTCTTTACAGGTCCAGGTGCGTTCTGCAGTTCATTCAACACAACTTCAAAATCAGGTCCAGTGGGACAGTATTCTACTTCAATGTCCAACTTCTTCCAAAAATCATGAATCGAGGACAACTCAATCCGGCCCCCAGAGTTTTGTATGCATGCAATCTCGTGACTACATGGAAGTCCATGTGTTCGCCTCAGGTAACACCCACAGCCTGAAGGATCCATGACATTATCCCCACAACGACTCCGCTCTTCTTTGATGATGTCCAAAGCTGTCTTTGACACTCGACCCAATATGTCTTGATACAGATCACATGTCTTCATATCATTTGGAATTCTACTCTTTGATTGCTCCATAGTAGCTTTGATTGTTGTTATTTGGATTTCCATAATCTCATGAGCCTTTTTGAATAATGTGTCAAAAGTAGAAGAAGCACTCCCCAAGGCCTTCTTCAACCTGTTATGCTCACTCTCACTCGTTCGTGGTGTGGGTTCCGAAGTGCAGTAACTGATCTGTGTGCATCGACAAAATATTCGTAGAGTATGGAGCAATCCAAGTCTCGCGGAGGTAGGTCAATAAATCAGGATAAGATCTGAAATGATCGCAAAACGATTGCCAACGGGTGTCCCACTCTTCGCGAGTAGCGGCTGATATTGCTTTATTAAATCTCCTCATGAATGATAGTGCAAACTCATTGCTACCAGTTTTAGCCAACGCTCTCTTTTTAACATTGACTTCGATATGCCTTCGACACAAATGGTGTGCGGTCTCGGGAAATACCATTTGGACAGCATTAATGAAAGCCAAGTCACGATCAGTTAAGAAAACAGTTGGCATGTGGGGAGTATGAAAAAGACTTTGCAAATTCTTGAGTGCCCACGTGTAATTATCAGTCTTCTCATTTTGGAGGAACGCATAGGCAATTGTGAAATTCTTCCCCGTTGAAGTAAATCCTATAATCTCAAGTAATGCCATTCCATAGCAGTTGGTGTTGTAAGTGCAGTCACCTTGTATCAATAAAAAAAATAAAGTTAGAAATGAATAAAATTGCAATTCAAAAAAATGCATACGACTTGTGGAAAACAGATTCAAAAAAATCAAAAATTTACCTTGTACTACATATGGAAAACAGTTAAGCATATCCGATGCTCGTGGGTGAGAGAAGAATATGTCACCGATCATGTCACTCTCGTTAGCTTTCCTCATGAAGAAGGTATATTTCTTATCCTCGAGTGCTTTTATGAACTGTTGAAGCGAGGATCTCCCTTGTCGTTCTTGTGACTTGCATTTTGTGAGGGCATTGTGGACGTGTTTCGGAGTACTCACGTTCTTCTCATCCTTCCTCTTTAACATTGTTAGAATGTTATTTGGACGCACCGAAGACTGACTTGCGCTACACACCTCCTCATATTCATAACTAGTCAATTTACCCAACGGATGACCTTCGGGATACGTTGGAAAGTCGTGATTATGAGAACCATGCTTCACAACGTAACCCCATACCCCATCACCCCTATCTTTGGCCCGGATTTCAAAATTGCACCCAATCTTCTTCGTGCTAGTCAACCTCACATCTTTAGTTTTTCCGGACCTGTACTTGCCACCAAAATGGCATACAATCTTCGCGTAGCCTAGGATCTTGCCACTTGTCTTCCTCGAATCCCCTATAGAAAAGGTTATATTTTGACGGGCCGCGATATCCCGTACGTGTTTAACAAGATCATCCCTATTTGAAAATAATAGGGATGTATCGAATTGATCACCGACATCCGGTCCCTACAACATCAATTAGAAAATTGCACAATAAGCAACAAAGTTTGTATGACATTTCGTGTAGCATTATACGAGATGTTCTGGAACATCTCGTGTAAATGTACCCGACTTAAACCCATTTATCTCGTTATACAATACGAGATAATACACCATAACTCGTGTATAAAAACACGACAAATAGCATAAAACTCGTATAATCTAACACGAAATAGAGTAATATCAATTTAAAAATCCAATCTTGAAAAACAATTTCGTTTCAAGATTGGATTTTTATTGCGACTTTGATCAAAAAAACAAATATAACTTTAAAAACGTACTTCATTGCTGCTTGGATTTTGATTTTGATGTGGAGAATTTGGTGGCAAACCTTCTTCTTCAAAAATATATTCCACAAGCTCAAGATCAATATGATCATAAAAACTTGGAGAATGTTGTGGAGAATCCATACTATGGTGTTAGATGATATGAGAATTAATGAAAATAATGAGCATAAATTTATGGGTGTTAAGAATAGGACAATGGTGTCACAACTTTGCGTGGGTGTACGAGCGGCAACGGTGTTTCTCTGCTTGGGTCGTTGTACGCGTGAATATCGTTTTTGATGTAGTTGGTGTATCTCGTGTGTATATACCCGAGATACTATGGTACATATCGTGCATACAAACACGATATAGTATTTGTTTCTGGTAATTATATCGTATGAACAATACACGAGATGCACCCTGATTACTTTCGTGTATTGTTCATACGAAATGCCTCAGTAAATATCGTGTATTTAGACATGACACACCATATAATAAAATAAAAAATGGTATACGGCTACATCGTTTATTTTTTTTTAATTTTTTTATACATTCTAGATGACATTTAAAGTGTTTTTCATCTACATGAGTTTCCTCAAAATCCAAATGGAGATTGAGTTACAAATATGTGCCATTATTTAGGGTTTTTAGGTTTTATGTGTCCCGATCTTGCCAAAAATGGTTTACGGCTACCTCGTTTATTTTTTTTTAATTTTTTTCTACATTCTAAATGACATTTAAAGTGTTTTTCATCTACATGAGTTTCCTCAAAATCCAAATGGAGATTGAGTTACAAATATGTGCCATTATTTAGGGTTTTTAGGGTTTTATGTGTCCCGATCTTGCCAAAAATGGTATACGGCTACCTCATTTATTTATTTTTAATTTTTTTCTACATTCTAAATGACATTTAAAGTGTTTTTCATCTACATCACTTTCCTCAAAATCCAAATGGAGATTGAATTACAAATATTTGCCATTATTTAGGGTTTTTAGGGTTTTACGTGTCCCGATCTTGCCAAAAATGGTATACGGCTACCTCGTTTATTTTTTTAATTTTTTTCTACATTCTAGATGACATTTAAAGTGTTTTTCATCTACATCACTTTCCTCAAAATCCAAATGGAGATTGAGTTACAAATATTTGTCATTATTTAGGGTTTTTAGTGGTTTTACGTGTCCCTATCTTGCCAAAAATGGTATACGGCTACCTCGTTTATTTTTTTTTAATTTTTTTCTACATTCTAAATGACATTTAAAGTGTTTTTCATCTACATCACTTTCCTCAAAATCCAAATGGAGATTGAATTACAAATATTTGCCATTATTTAGGGTTTTTAGGGTTTTACGTGTCCCGATCTTGCCAAAAATGGTATACGGCTACCTCGTTTATTTTTTTTTAATTTTTTTCTACATTCTAGATGACATTTAAAGTGTTTTTCATCTACATCACTTTCCTCAAAATCCAAATGGAGATTGAGTTACAAATATTTGTCATTATTTAGGGTTTTTAGGGTTTTACGTGTCCCGGTCTTGCCAAAAATGGTATACGGCTACCTCGTTTATTTTTTTTTAATTTTTTTCTACATTCTAGATGACATTTAAAGTGTTTTTCATCTACATCACTTTCCTCAAAATCCAAATGGAGATTGAATTACAAATATTTGCCATTATTTAGGGTTTTTAGGGTTTTACGTGTCCCGATCTTGCCAAAAATGGTATACGGCTACCTCGTTTATTTTTTTTTAATTTTTTTCTACATTCTAGATGACATTTAAAGTGTTTTTCATCTACATCACTTTCCTCAAAATCCAAATGGAGATTGAGTTACAAATATTTGCCATTATTTAGGGTTTTACATGTCCCGATCTTGCCAAAAATGGTATACGGCTACCTCGTTTATTTTTTTTTAATTTTTTCTACATTCTAAATGACATTTAAAGTGTTTTTCATCTACATGAGTTTCCTCCAAATAAATAAAGTGGTATCACTTAAATGTGATAGGTTATATGATATTGTATGATCCAATATGACGTTTGTTCCTTGTCATGTATAAGTGTATAAATTTTGCTCAATTAACAACACAATTCAATAATATAACATAGAATATGCGTATCATTAACATCGTGTCGCAAATCATCGAAGAACACCTTCATTATGATATGTCGTATGGATATACACGATTTTAGTACATGATATCGTGTTGTTGTGTACGAAATTAATGACAGAGTAAATTTAAATTTCGTATAATTTCATTTTACCTATTATTTAACCCAATTAGTTTATGTCGTGTAAAAGTACACGACATGAAGGCTTCTTGTCGTCCTTTCGAGCACGACAGACGAAGGGTAGTTTGGGAATTATTGGTGCCTTGTATATAAGATGCCTTGTATATAGAATTCTCCCTTAAGAAGGTAAAGTTTGTTCTCAAAAAATAAAAGGAATAAACTTTGAATTTTTTTTTCTAATCGAAACCATAGTGAACTTTATTTGATTAAAAAAACGTACTATACCCAGAATATAAGAATGACAATCACTTAGTTCCACTATTAAAGAAGTTTTCATTCGAATTTTTTTTTTTTTGATGTTCTTTTTTTAGCAAATACTGTAAATTAAAAGTTTTATTGGTTACGTGATTACGTAACTATGATTTATCAATCATAAATATATATTATTTTATTATATATCTAAGTCAGTTGGTATAAGTAATAATTATAAATATTTTCTTATATTGATATATTTGCTATTCACTTTTTATTTTTGAATTTTGTAAAAAAAAATGAAATGAAAGATGGAAGAAAATTGGTAAAAAAAAAATATGTTTAGGGGTTGTTTTTTTCAAAATTGATGTTCATTTTGGACATAATTATCTTGAAAATGAATATAATTTGGAACAAATTTTCTTTGAAAATAGATATATGCATTTTGGCTCAAAATATATTTATATTGATACATATGAAGAAGCATGTATTTGCGTTTATTATCGAATGTTTATATCTATCTATGCTTGATCCATTTGGGACAAAGGAGTAGAAAACTAAGTATAAAAATATTCTTATCATAAATCTCAACAATTCATAAAAAAAAATTAGAATGACACATAAATAAATAAAAAACATTTATTTGAATATTCGTGTGATTTGTTACGTGTTTCAATATACTTCGTATTCATATTATTTGTGCATCGCACGGGTGCACTACTAGTTATTGTAAAACTAAGAAAATGGTAAGAAGAATACTTAGAAAAAATAAAAAACACATAATTTTAGACTGTTCCTCGAAAATAAAATTTGAAAATTCATTTAGGGACGGGACGGGACGAAGGGAGTAATTAACTTCTAGTTATATAATCACAAGTCAGTTAGTTGAGTGAATAATCTTATTTACCTGAAGCCAGCCAGATATTTTGAAACGAACGAACAAAGTCCACAACATAAATGAGATAAAACTGAAACAAATGGGTTAGAATAGAAAGAGCTAGCTAGCTGTAGCCCACTTATCATCCTCCCTCCCTGTCCCTGCAAAATCAGTTAGTGGTTAGGAACCCTCTCATTCCAAGACAAATCCATGTGGGCCGTCTCCTCTATCCCCTCGCAGGCATACTGGCCGCCGCCCACCACCACCAAGTCGCCTTGTCCACATGGTCCTGTCACAGTCTCCGCTAAGCCTCGACGGCAATCACCTTCTCTAAACAAAAATTACAACCATTTTGACGACGATGAAGATGAATTGGCTCAATCCGTCAACACCCCCATTTCAAAAAACCCTAAAAGTGAAGGTAATAATGATTCGGATGCTGAAGAAAAACTGTTAGGAGGTTCAGATATATTGTGGGCGTTGCAGAAAGCCTCTGCTCAGAAGCCTAAGGTGAAGCAGAAGAAAAGGGAGATGAAAGATGCTGAAAAGAGAAATGAAGAAGAAAGAGATTGTAGTAAGCCATTGTGTATTAGAAGTGATTGGAGCAAACGGTTAGATGATTTGGAAAGGCGACTTCGGGAGCTTACACATTCCTAAGCTACCTTAACCTTCCCTTTGTTTCTTTGAGTTTTCAAGTTTTTTTTCCATTATGTTGATAACATTCCTAAGCATAACTTGATAATGCAATATTTTTCAACTTGTCGTAATCCTGAAAATAAAGTCAGTCTTGAGAAGACAACTGCGTTTTTTCAAGTTTTCCACCGCGGCTTTCTAAAATCCCCCTTGGCGAAACTCTTTTAAGAAAATGACATTTTTGAGCGATGAATGGTGGAACAACAACAGTGATTGATTCTTCTTTAAAAAAGAAATGGAAGCCAACATCACATCACATGCATAAAAAACCACACCAAATAGAATTAGAATATACCCAACTGACTGAGATGAGGCAAGCAAAGCAACCCCTATAGTATACCATCTCCAGACAACCAGACAACCAAAAAGTAAAACATAATAAGTCATAAATAATCCATCCTCCTCCACATCCGTCTGTTTCTCTTTTAGATTTTTAAAACCAATCCAACTACTAGTATGGTCGATATCGTCTACCACGAGTAGCTTCATCACCTCTCCCTTGGGGCCCACCTGTGCCATTGTTCCTGTCGTTTCTCCTTGGAGGTCGCATAGGTGGTGGCATCTGTGCACCAGGCTGCTGACTGCAAACAATCCAAAGGTGTTACGCTTAATGGTTTTAGCTATTATTGTCATGCACCAAATATGCTAGTAGTATTACGGGAATGATGACTTACAGGACATAGCCGATTCGGCCATCTGGTAGAACCATAGGAACCATTTGCATGCCTGATGGCATTGGTCCCCTTCCGTATATCACCGGCTGTCAAGCATGCAACACCATGAGACGGACATGAAAATTGAATAGCTCAAAAAGAACCAAACTTAATGCTCGTTTGGTACAAACTTGATGATTCTTTTCCATGGTAAAAACATCATGAAACAAAATGGTCATTGTTGCACTACAAAACAATCACTTAATTCATTAAGTACCTGTTGATATCCAGGACTGACACCATATCCAGGCGCTACAGAGGCATACAGGTTTCCAGCAAAACCGCCATAGCCGGGGTTAGGGATGCAATTTGGTTGGGGACCAGCATAGTGGGGATTACTAACATCAAATTTCTTATCACTCTGAGGCTTGGCAAGTACCACTTCCAACACTTGGCCTGCATTGTATTTGAAAATCAGGCTTTTAACTTATTTTTGTCTCTTCATTAGATGAATAGTCAGCTAATGAGATAGAGAGGACGTCAAAAGTTTACCATTGACTTCATACTTCTCACTATCTTTAACAGCCTTCAGAGCATTTGACCTTTCTGCGTAATGGATGAAGCCAAAGTCTCTTTTGCCCCCGGCTTTTGCAGTTGGCATCACAACTTTCGTAACATCTCCATGGCGCTGGAATAGCTCTTTCAGGTGTTCTGATGGAGTATTCTCTGGTATATTCTTCACGTACAAAGCCTTGACCTAGAATTGAGACACATGAGCGTACAAAAAACTCAAGCTCGAGCCTATAAGGAAAGATACATTTCTAGCAAGAGATCTTAACGAAAGCCTTCATGAGCTGACATGCAGTAAATAGGTGGAAGGATTACATAATAGGTGATCAATAATACAATTAATTATAGAGCTGTGACTCGGAGCAAAGTTGTATAAATCTCTGATACCCCCCCCCCCCCCATACGCAGTAAATAGGTGAAAGGATTACATAACAACAAATCTGATGACTTTGAAACTAACTTATATCTACCACTTCCTCGTTAAAAACAAGTGTTCAAGATTTCTTGCTGCATCATTCAAAAATAAGTGTACAATATGTAAACCTTCCTTTTCTAGATTCTCACTTTACAATTATAACCTCAACTGATTCCTCATATTAGCTAGTCGTCTACATTGGTTAACACTGGAAAAGCCAACCCACACTAATATTTTTAATGAAGTCATTATACTTATATAGAGCTGTGGTTGCATCAAACAAGACACATATTTTGAAAGAGTTTAACCTTGCACTGGGGGTAGGAAAGAGTGAAGATAACAACATCTTATGATACGATGTGGATGGAGTGAATTCTGTCTAAATTTGTGTGATATATAATAAGATTTACAGGAAATATTTTATGGGATTGAATGAGTGGGTTTTAGAGCCTTTTGATAGAAAATTCTGAAATAGCATGACATGCAGTCATGCGGTTTCTTTAGTGGCTACTGCGTAAAGAATGAGAATCAACTTTTATAGGCGCCCCCCCCCCAACACACACACATACACTGAAACTTGCATCTCAACCCTTTTCATGTGGATTTTCCCATGTGGCTACATAACTATTTCAGTCAGAACCACACAATCCTAAGAGTGTACCTCAAAGTCCTCCCTCTTGATTAATCCTAGTTAAACTATGAGTCTAGATTTCTCAAGGAAAGAAAATTAGATGATATAGTTTCCATTCTCATAACTCTTTGACAAAAACAGTAATAATTAGAAAATAAAATCATAAGTTCCAAAAAAGATGCAGACACAAGTGAGTTACCCCCAAAATCTAATAATGCAGAGAAGGGCAGTATGCCTTCAGTCGAGACGAAATTCAGCAAGATTCGTTGGGAAATGTATTCTATAAGATTGGAATATCATCAACGATAAGACACACCATGACCTTTTGAAAGTAAGAACTTCATGTGGGCATCATGACTGCAGAAATACTTACACAAACAGAAGATGTTGCCAGAAGAGAGAACCACCATGATTGTCCTTGCACTTGGATAAATATGTCAATATTATGGGCACAATTATCAGGTTCTTGGGATCTAAGATCGGTAAAGGAGAGTTTATTTTGTGTCTCTGTGTTTTTTAATAGTAGGTACAGTCAGCTATTTATGTGGATAAATATGGTGAGAGTATTGTGCAGGTAAAGCCTTGGGGGATTGTGAAGGTTAATCTGGAATCCTGTGACCATAGGATTCAGCTTATTGGCATGCTTTTTTGGAAGGAGTATGATCAAAGACAAGTTACTCTAGTAGGGAGGGTGGTCTATAATGTAGTCGCATTGCATCTGCTGTCAATTTCCTACGCTCTTCGAAGAAATTAACAGCGACAGAGTAATGATTAGAATAGGATCCTTCAGGAGTCTTCGGAGAAAGCCTTCTCTTAACATGCTCAGAAAGATTTATCCTGCAGCTCCAAGATACCATATCTGGATGAAAGAAACAAGGAGTGTGTAAAAGGCAGCAGACACTTAATACTCAAATTAGATGTCAAGTATACACTAGATTTTGCATGAATTACCCTCTCTTCAGTGGCGGAGTCGGAAATTTTTGCAATTGGGGCAAAGATTGCACAACAAAAAAAAAAATTAGCTGTATTTTTGTCAAAGGGGGCAAAAAAAAATCTAGTTAATTATTTCTTTTACCTCGAAGGAGGCAAATTTCAACAAATTGCACTAAACCCTTAAATTTTTGTAAATTTTGCACTGATAAATTTTATTTTTTAAAAGACCAATGGGGGCAATTGCCCACTTTGCCCCCATGGTAGCTCCGCCACTGCCTCTCTTGTACACATGAATACCGATAGGACTTCATACAGAGAGGTTAGCACTAAGCTGATGAGCCCCCGTTATAGATTCAGTATTTTCAACTACACTTGTGGTTTCTTAGCAATCTTAAACTTTGCGAGCAGGTTACTTGTCCTTGCCGAATTTTATATAACTTCACTATAAATGTTTTCTAATGATAAGTTCCATTAACAATCCGTCCATCTCCACACAGGATGTTCACCTGTCACCAGGACTGACAGCTTTTTTGGTGTAATCTCTTCATAGGTGCAGGTGATAAGGAGCCTAACATCAATAGGTCGGAAAAAATAAAAATAAGATAACATAAAATGCATCTTTAGCTCTATAAGGCTTTTGCTGTGATAAGTTGCACTTATAGCAGTAAGAAATTTACTAGATGCGGGATTGATTGATATTATCATTCAACCCAAGCTTTGATATATGAGCAGTCTACCTGGGCGGCAGCAGAATGATCAGGTGAGCTTTTTGGATCAGCCCAAGTTACAGTCGGTGTGTTTCCGTCGAACTTAAAATTAGGGCTAGACATTTTCTGCCTGGAATAGTCAGCACATGCATTGTTGTAATACTCGACAAAAGCAAAACCACGATTACGCGTTGGGGTCTGAGGATCCTGCACTTGCGAGAAAAAAGATACATTAAAATTGAGAGAGTCAGAAAATGTAACTATTCACATTTACGCTTCTGTAAATTTGAGTAAGAATAATTCAATACTGGGCTCAAAATTGCACCTTTATGAGCTCAATGACTTCTGAACCTGGACCAGTCTGATCAATGATTTTTCTGAACTCATCATCAGTCCAGTGCTTTGGTACATTGCCAATAAACAATCTGTACTTGGTTTCAGACAGTGAGCACCTCAAGGTCCTACCCTGCAGAAATATAGAGAGTCATGCAAACGATGTTGACAACAGAAAAGAGAAAAAAGAAATAAAGTCACCTGGCAAAAGTTGTTCCACAGATCACTCTCAAGAAAAAAAAAAAACAAAAAGACTGACATCGAAGGAAAATTTTGACCTTAAAATCTTTGTTATGAAGTTCTTTGATTGCCTTTTGTGCCACATCCTTTGTTCTGAATGCTACAAAGGCAAAACCCTTACTTTCACCAGTATCCCGATTTTTTGTCAACCTTACCTGCAAAGCCATAGAGCGATTACTATTGCTGCAACAGCAAAAACCATAGTGTCGGTTAAAGCACACATATGAGAACTGACCTCAACAATTTCCCCAAAAGATTCACAAAGATCTGTCAGGTCTTCTTCAGTAACCTCTCTAGGAAGCCCACCAATGAAAATCTCAGAACCATGGGGGGGGAAGGGCAAGAAGTTCAGCACGCTTCTCTTTATCCTCGTCATCACCACCAGCAGAAGCAGAAGGCCTTTCTTCCTCATCAACAGGTTCGGGATCAGTGTCGCCTCTATCTTCTCCAGGCGATTGCTCTCTCCCGTTATCATTGTCACCGCTATTTAACTCATGCTGCTCCTCTTCGGAATTATGATCGCCACCTCCTTCAGGACCTTCGTCCTCTATTTGTTCTTCAACGTCATCATCCATCTCTTCATAATTATCATCATCAAAATCCACCCGGTCATCAACTTCCGCACTTTCTGCCATGATTGCTCCAACGTGCAAACTTTTTGCCCCAAAAATAAAGAAAAATTTAACTTATTCACCTTAACACAACCCTACTCGAGGAGATTTTTATGCCACAATCAAACTACATTAGCTAAATTTATAAGTATAGAGATTAAAAAGTTCCAACTTCCAATTTCAATGCAGGAGTGACTTAATCTAAACATTAAAACTGAACCCAGAAAAGATCCAAACCAGCCTGAGCATTAAATATATAGACAAGTGAAAACAGCGAAGTCCCAGAATTGCAAAAAAAAATCATGAAAAGGTCAAAACGGGCAAAAACCAACCAATCCTAAAAACCCTAATGGCGAAATTTGAACCAAATCAGGAAAATTCAAGGATTAGAACGAATAGGCGGAAACCTCCAGAAATTGAAGTGTACATATGAATAGAAGTGACGGATTGAGCTAGGAAATAGACTTATAAACAAGAAAAGCGTATAAAATTCAAATATATGTAAGTATGTGTATGGAAAACAACTAATGAGTTTATGGAGAGGGAAATGGGCATCGATTAATGCATACCGAAATTCTGTTTAGTATTTGGTGGCCTTTGAATCCATCCCCTTTCTATTTCTTCTTTCTTTCTGGGTTCTCTCTCAGTCAGGCCAGTGATGCTCTCACTACATATAACAGCCACATCATCTAAGTATTAAGTATCAATGGATGGTAGTGCTTGCAGTCATTTAGAATGAATTAAAGGGTGGAAATGTAAATTTAAAGTACAAATTGAAACTAAACATTGTGAAGAGAAATACTAGTGAACATTTACAATTTGAGTAAACCTCAGACCATCTGCAGTAGTGATCATGGATCACCCTCTACACATTAGTTGCATGTAATCAATAATCACCAATTTACACTATTTTATCCCTAGTAATAATGGTAACAAAAGCCATAAGTTTCTTATACTTTTTACGATACTCACAATATACTCTCTTTCCTATTTATTTTCATTATAATTATTATAACTATTCATATTATTTATTATTGATAATTATGTTATTTTTGATGAGTATTTTATTATGAGGTGATATTTATATAATAA
Organism: Adenophora triphylla var. japonica; assembly: GCA_022495995.1. Classification (NCBI taxonomy): domain Eukaryota; kingdom Viridiplantae; phylum Streptophyta; class Magnoliopsida; order Asterales; family Campanulaceae; genus Adenophora; species Adenophora triphylla. The sequence goes on along the minus strand of JAFEMH010001698.1, from coordinate 275,344 downwards.
ATTTATGGAAAACTATCATATTCTATTGATTTGTATATGAAAAAAAAAATCACTGTACCAAAAGAAAACAAATTCGCAAAAATCAACGAGAACATGGCTGGATTTTATTTTCAAACATTTTCATTATTTGAGCAGAACAAATGTCAATCAATAAATTATCACAAACTTGCATTTTCAAAAGATGATGTCCACGCTCCATAATGCGTCCTCTCTTTTGAGCGTGTCATTCACGGGAAAGTGGGAGAGTGTTGGTCCCAAAGGTGAAAGAAGGGTATGAAAAATAGCTATAGGAGGTGGTGAATAGTTGTATAAATTTTTTTTAACCCTTTTCAAAAATTAAACTTGACTTACTATTCTAAAAGCGTGGTCAAGTAAAAACCAACTAAAAAGATAGTAAAATGCACATCGCAAGTTTCTAATTATAAAAGTGTAGTAATGAAATGAGCGTGGTCAACCGCAAATAAAAAAGTGTGGTCGATCGCAAGGTTGAAAAATATGCTAAGGCATATTTCTACTATAAACACAATTCACAATTTGGTTGGATATCAATGAATATCAAACACAATAAGCAATAAAAAAAATTTAAAAACAAACAAAGTAAAGTGCAGAAAGTGTTGGATAAGGTATTTGGAGAGATTCAATCGTAAATGATCTACGTCCTTTATCAAGATTGTTAGTCTTGAATTTTCTAATGGGGATAGTATATTTAGATCTTTGAGCTGCTGTTACAATGATTACAAAGTTGAAAATCAATCTCAAATATAACTATCTTTTCTATTAAACTAATCATATACTCTAACCAATGTATCCAAGTAATGCAATCAACAAGATTGATTTCAAGGGATGTGTGTGTGTTCAAAAATTAAGAGCTCTTTATAATATAAGTAATAAAGCTTAATAATCTTGTTCTGTTTACAAGGCTTGAGAGATTTCTGGGTAAATAATATTTCTTGAAGGCTTGAAGATGAAGTGTTTGAAAATTCAAATAATTCTTGAAATCTGAGTATGAGCTTCAACACTTCTTGAGAATTTCAACAACAATATCTCTAGCAATCTTCATGACTTGAACACAAGGCCTATTCATAGCCTTGGTAATAAAGTTGTTGTTGAAAATCCTTATTGAATAAGTATTAAGGAAAATGTGTTGTTGATATCTGATTGGAGCACATTTCCCTTTTGTATTCATAATGCAGAGTTAGTGAAAAGGTGGTGTGTCCTTATTGCATAAGTATTAAGATCCTATAGTCCATGTAAAATTAAATAGGTGATGGTATCAATCAAATCAACTAATATGAGGGGTTTATAATAATCATACCCAACAATATCCCCTTATTTGATTGAGACAATTACCTATTATAACAAAGGCTAATTTATTATACTTGATAAAAATATGTACAAAAGTTAAGTATGGTAACTTATGTCCCAAGTCAATGCACACACTAAACCTAAGTTATAGATTTTTAACTTCCTATAAAATGAAATGAAATTACATAATCTATATATATATATATATATATATATATATATATATATATATATATATATATATCTATATCTATATATATATAAAAAGAGAATAGTGTCTTTTGGTATTCTTTCCTTTCAAAAACAAGATTTTTCCTCCAAAATAGTGACAATTCTAGAAGCTATTGTTAATAGTCTTTTTAATGTTTTCCTAATAAATGTTTTAAAAAAAAAAACTAAAATATCTTGCAAAATAATTGGGCTTATATTCAATTTAACAAGATCCTTTTTATCAATTCTTGATCCTTATCGTCAACCTTTTTTTTATTTTTAACATCAATATGGATTTTTCCCAAAAAGAAAATCAACATGAATACTTTTGACATTATTTATTTAATTTTAAGAAATATATTCTTTCTGTCACACTACAAACTACACACTTTTCTCACAGGGTATCCCACTACAAACTACTCCCTCCGTCTCATCCAATTTAGAATTTTCTCTTACGACACATAAATTAAGAAATATTAATATAATAAGAGGAGAGAATGAGTGGAGGAGGTATTGTGAGTATAAAAAGTAAAATATGAGATAGAACGAGTGAGGGACATAGTAAGGAGATTGTTGTTATTAGTATAACAAGTGATTCTCATTGAATATAAAAATAATATAAACTTGTCATTTTGGAATGTTATAAGTCGAGTGAGACACTCAAAATAAAAAATTATCCTAAGTCGGGTGGGATGGAGGGAGTATATACTTTCTAAAATGGAAATGTTTATTATATTTATATTAATGGGACTCGCATATCATAATTCTCTCTCCAACCTCATTTTCTCTCTCCAACCTCATTTTAGATACTTACAACACTCAATCCACTAACATTTTATCTTAATTTTTGAGTAAATAATAAGTGTGTAGTTTATAATAGAATGAAGGTAGTATAATCTAACTGAACTTTTTTGTTGATCACCCACTTTATATAAATGAAATTTTATTATTCCATGTTTATTTTATTTATTATTTTACTGATTTTATTGATACCCCACATTATATAGATGAAAATATAAATATATAAAAAAGACTTTGCTAACTTTTCGGCTTCACATTTCTAAAAAAAAAAAAAAACCTTCCTGGCGTCATGCACCTTTCGAGGAAAAAGCCATTATTTCGTGTTGATTTAAGATTTTTTTTTGAATTTTATTTCATTAAAAAATTGAATAAATGTTACATTAGTTTTAACTGTAGTTGTTAATTTTGATTTTTGTTTATTTAATTATATCAAAATTATACAAATTATAAAAAATACCAAAAGTCGACACTACAAGAAAACTGACAGATGCCGATGGAAATTAGTGACGAAAATAAATCCGTCACTAATACCGACAGATTAGCGACGAAATAGCAACGAACTAGAGTGAAAAACAAAAAACGAAATTAGGACGAGATTACCGACGGATTTAGTGACGGATTTGCCGACGGATTTCATTTCATCTCTGATCCGTCACCATTTTGACGCCTAAAATTTGCGCACTTTTTTACCGACGAATTTATGACGGAATGGCGACGGATATTTTTACCGACGGATTTGAGTCGTTGCTAAATTATTTAAAATAATTATTAAATTTATATTTTAGGTTAGCGACAGATTAGTGACGGATTTAACTACCGACGGATTAAAATCCGTCAGTAAATTAATTACATATTATTACCGACGAATTTGAGTCATTGCTAAATTATTTAAAATAATCATTAAATTTATATTTTAGGTTAGCGACGTATTAGTGACGGATTTAATTACCGACGGATTAAAATCTGTCGGTAAATTAATTACATATTATTACCGACGGATTTGAGTCGTTGCTAAATTATTTAAAATAATTATTAAATTTATATTTTAGGTTAGCGACGGATTAGTGACGGATTTAATTACCGACGGATTAAAATCCGTTGGTAAATTAATTACATATTATTACTGACGGATTTGAGTCGTTGCTAAATTATTTAAAATAATTATTAAATTTATATTTTAGGTCAGCGAAGGATTAGTGACGGATTTAATTACCGACGGATTATAATCCGTCGGTAAATTAATTACATATTATTACCGACGGATTTAAGACGTTGCTAAATTATTTAAAATAATTATTAAATTTATATTTTAGGTTCGCGACGGATTAGTGACGGATTTAATTACAGACGGATTATAATAGAAGAGGGACGGACAATAGCATATATACTTTTTTAATTTTTTTATATTTTTTTAGATAAATAAAACTATTTGAGATGTTGGTTAGTAGTGATTTTTTTATAAAAAGTTATATAAAAAAGTTAAGAATTTTTAAAGAAATGAAAGTATATAATAGAAAAAATAGAGACGGACAATAACATTTACTTTTATAATTTTTTAAAATTTTTTTTTTGGAAAAATAAAACTATTTGAGATGTTGTTTAGTAGTGAATTTTTTTTTACAAAAAATTATTTAAAAAAAGTTAAGAATTTTTAAAGAAATAAAAGTATATAATAGAAGAGGGACAAAAAATAACATATATACTTTTTTAATTTTTTATATTTTTTTTTGGATAAATAAAATTATTTGAGATTTTGGTTAGTAGTGGATTTTTTTTCAAAAAAAAAACTTTACATTTATAAATAAAAAATTAAAGAAATTTACCCGTTCCTGATTTCTTTATTATACTTTCATTTCTTTATTTATTTTCTAACTTTTTTATATAACTTTTTGAAAAAAAAAATACTAAAAAATGTCCAAAATATTTATTTATATTCATAAAAAATAAAAAAAAAACTATACATTTATTAAAATAATTAAAGGATTTTACCCGTTCCTAATTTCTTTATTATACTTTCATTTGTTTATTTTTTTCTAACTTTTTATATAACTTTTTGAAAAAAAAAACTTCAATACTAAAAAATGTCCAAAATATTTATTTATATTCATAAAAAATAAAAAAAAACTATACATTTATAAATAAAAATTAAAGAATTTTACCCGTCCCTGATATTTTTTTATCATACTTTCATTTGTTTCTTTTTTTCTAAATTTTTTTATATAATTTTTTGAAAAAAAACATCAATACTAAAAAATGTCTAAAATATTTATTTATATTCATAAAAAATAAAAATAAAAACTATACATTTATAAATAAAAATTAAAGACTTTTACTCTATACCCTATACCCTATAATAGGGTATAGGGTATAAAGTATAGGGTATTATAGGGTATAGGGTATAAAGTATAGGGTATAGGATATAGGGTATAGGGTATAGAGTATAGGGTATAGGGTATAGGTATAGTATATAGGAAATAGGGTATATGGTATAGGGAATAGGGTATATGGTATAGAGTATAGGGTATAGGGTATAGTATATAGGAAATAGGGTATATGGTATATGGTACAGGGTATATGGTATAGTATATACTCCCTCCGTCCCGGTAGAAGCGTCGCCATTTTAGGGGTGGCACGCAAATTAAGGAAAAGTGTGGGAAGAAAAAATGTTGTGAGTGTAATTTGAAAATAGGAGAGAGAATTAGTGGAAAAAATAGTGAATTTAAAAAGTGTTGTGAGTGTAGAGGAGAGAGAATTAGTGGAGGGAATAGTTGATGGGTAATAGAATATTAATAAAATATTTCCTTTTTAGGAAAGGGTGACGCTTTAAACGGGACACCCTTTTGTGTAAAAAGTGACGCTTCGGGTGGGACGAAGGGAGTAGGGTATAGGGTATAGTATATAGGGTATATAGTATATGGTATAGGGTATAGAATATAGGGTATATGGTATAGTATATAGGGAATAGGGTATAGGGTATAGCATATAGGGTATAGAGTATAGGGTATAGGGTATAGGGTATAGTATATAGGGTATAGAGTATATGGTATGGGGTATAGAGTATAGGGTATAGGGTATAGGGTATAGGGTATAGGGTATATGATATATGGTATAGGGTATAGGATATAGAGTATATGGTATAGGGTATAGAGTATATGGTATAGGGTATAATATATAGGGTATATAGGGTATAGGATATAGGGTATATGGTATATAGGGTATAGGGTATAGAGTATAGGGTATATGGTATAGTATATAGGGTATGGGGTATAGGGTATAGGGTATAGGGTATAGGATATAGGGTATAGGGTATAGAGTATAGGGTATATGGTATAGGGTATAGAGTATAGGGTATAGGGTATAGGATATAGGGTATATAGGGTATAGGATATAGGGTATATAGGGTATAAGATATAGGGTATATGGTATATGGTATAGGGTATAGGGTATAGGGTATAAAGTATAGGGTATAGGATATAGGATATTGGGTATAGGGTATAGAGTATAGGGTATAGAGATACATGTTTTAAATATTTTTTCTATATTATTATCATAATTTTTATTTATGATATATTATTTAATTATTTTTTATCATCCCTCAATAATATTAGTAAATATTCTTCTTCTTGATATTTGCTTGTTTTATTAATAATGATTATTACTATTATTATTATTAAATATTATTATTTATTTAATTAGTGTTGGTTTAACAAGAGTGACTGAGAAGGGCACGAATCGAAGATGTAGAAATCACAATTTTAATATGGTGAGTTCTTTGATACCATTTCCAAAACCAACAACCAGAGAAATTTTTTGAGGGATTGATGGTGGTTACCGGTGGTTATTGGTAGTGGAAATTTGTGAGGACCTGATCCGAATTTTTAAAAGTTGAAGGATCAAAGTTGAAATGAAAAATTTGTAAGGACTAATTTGAGTATAAAAGAAGTTTAGGGGAGCAAAGTGCAACTATGAAATATTAAGGACTGATTTAAGATAAATTAAAGTTAATGTACTGATTTGAGAATAAAAAAAGTTAAGGGACTTATTTAAATATATATATATATATATATATATATATATATATATATATATATATATATATATATATATATATATATATATATATTTAAATATATATTTAATATATATATTTAATATATATTAATATATAAATATATATATATATATATATATATATATATATAATATTAATATATTTTTTAAATTTATATATATAATATTGTTAATATAAAATGCAAATTTAGCGACGGAAATATTCGTCGGGAAAGTCCTCAATAATTTGGCATATAAAAATAGATATTGATTTTTTTTAATAAATAATAGCAACGGAATGATCCGTCGCTAATCCGTCACTAAATTGGTCCAAAAAATAAAACGACCATTTAAATAGCGACGGATTAATCCGTCGTCATAATGCTTAAAATTGGTCGATTATTTTACGAAATTACCAACGGATTTTAAAACAATAGCGACGGAAAAATTCGTCGCTAAAGTTGATTGAGATCCGTCGGTAATCCGTCGAAAGATTTACCGACGAGCGTTTTACCAACGGAATTTTTCCGTCGGGAATCCGTCACTAAATCAATTTAGTGACCGATTTTTGGTATTTAGTGACGGATTTTTTCGTCGGTAACTGCCGTTTTTCTTGTAGTGCGATACAATTGTTGTCATAATACGGCTACTAAATACGTTGACTAATTAGATAATTTTGTTTTAATTATTACTACTTTGTCTCTTAATGAACTCCAATGTAAGAAATTTTTGTTTTAAAATTGTCTTTTTTATAAAAAGCTTTGTTCTAAACGTTTTTTTTATTAAATTTCTTTCACTGTTTATTTTATTATCGTAAATAAAATGTTTAAAACTGAATAATAAAAATATTTATCTTCTTTCCCAAAGTGAATACTTCAAATTCAAATGAATTTTCCTTTTAGAATAAAAAATAAATGAATATCAAACTTTTGATTTAGGGATATTTTAAAAATATTTATTTGAGCAGAGAGATGCATAAATACACTTGCTATTCCAAATTTTCAATTTTACAATTATATAATGAATAGTAAATTAACAAAGCAGTAAAATAAATCATTTAAGGAAACATATTTTAAAATAACAATAATAATCACTGAAGTTCCTTACATCAAGAAATATGTGTATACAAAAAGCTTCCAAAATTTATAGTATTCATTGTGTTGGTTAAATAATTATAATCTATATATACTTTCATTAGTTTTAACTTTTTATTATAAATTATTTCGGACTCATAATTAATATATATTATAATTATATAACATCATTTAAACAAAATATGTTAATATAACAAAATTTTGCTTATACCATGCAACACATGGGTGCAATACTAGTGGAAGTAAGAAACAAAACATTTAGTGAATTCAAAGATGTTAATATGAAGTGAAGGAATGCTTTTAAACTAAATGTATGAACGTCATGCATAAGTATGAGATGTTTATTATAAGATATATGCATGAGTTAATAAATAATGCAATCATTATTCTACAAGCAAGCAGATTGAATGAATAAGGTTTTCAAAACATAATGATGCATTCAAATTCATTCATAGAGAATAGAAATTGTGGCTTACAGAAGTTTAAACTCAAACAAACATAAGTAAAGGAAGCACTAAAACAAAAAGCTTCCAAAGTTCTTCTGGCTTCATTCTTCATTCTTCAAACTTCAATATCATCAAGCTTCAATGACGGGGAGGAGGAAGAGGAAGGTCAAAACTATCATGGTCTCTATGTTGATGTAGTTGTTGACCGCATGGTCGGCTTGAGGAGCTGGGGTTGGTGGAAGGTCTTCAGGCATGTGAAATGCATAAGCTTCAACACTCTTCTTAGCTCTGCAGTTTCACCATTTGTGGCAGTTTCGACCGCATCCAGCCTATTCTCAATGCTTTGAAAGGCACATGCTGATAAGTTGGTGAGTTCTTCAACCCTTGTTGTCTGATAGTTAATCATTGTAGTATAAATGATCATATTCTCCTTTACACTTCTGAATATATCCCCTATGGCAGTTAGGGATCCATTGATGGATACATCAACTACATCTTCAATCTTCTTGAACTTGTCAACTACCTCAGCCTTGTCTAAGCCAATGGCTCTAGACATCTCATCACCAGCATGCTTCATTTCCAAAGATAGAATGTGCTGAAGGGTTTGGGCCATCACCCTTATTGCTTCCTTAATGAACTCTTGAGAGATAGAGTTATCAGATGTTGGAGGTAGAGGAGCAATTGGGGGTGGAAGAAGCAGCTAGTTGAGAACTTGTGCCTGTTTGGCCAGAAAGGATATCATTCACAGCCTTTGTTATCATGATACTCTCCCCCTTAATGGTATCAATCACTGGGGAGGATAGAGAGTTCACTTGGGCCTGTAGGTTTTGGTTTGAGGCAGCAAGGGCAGTTTGATTTGCTACTAGTTGGGCTAGTTAACTTGGGGTGTCAAGTTGAATGGAAGTGAGTGTTTATAAAGAATAAAAAATTTGGTTGAGTGTTGTTGAGTGGTTTTGCTTGGGGGAAGTGATTGGGCTATGAGGAGGAGTTGTAGTTTTAGCAATCACTTCTGACTCATTGCAGTCAGCCGCACGGTTGGAGCCTTCCTTGGCTATTTCATCTTCTGCATCAAGGACATCTTGGCCACCAACATTCACTTGTTCATCTTCTGCAGCATCAACATCATCTTCAATCACTTTATTTGTAGCCTTATCCCTAGGCTCAGCAAAGGGTTCATCAAGCCATGCACTGGCATCATCATCTGGTCCAGAGAGTTTGTATTTCCTCTTCAAAGGTAGCTGGGGTTGAAGGAGGAATGGAATCAACAAGATCTTCAGAAAGATCTTTATCACTGTCACTCAACCCCAAATCAGCAACTGCTTTTCTAATATTCAAAATTTTTTCCTTCTTCTTTAGAGGGCTAGGATCAGCAGCTTTCTTTCTCTTCTCCCCCTGAGCAGGGGCATCAAATAATTAAGCATAAATGAGTTTTTACTGCTCAGCAGCATCGAGGGTTTGTTTTTGAGGAATGGGAGATTTTGACTTGGAAGATTTGATGTTAGCAGAGGGTTTTGCTTGAGTGGGAGGTTTGATAGACTTGGGAGGATGTAGAGTTGAAGTTTTGGTGGATGGAGCAATTGGCTTGGAAATCTTTGATTTTAGGGGTGCGGTCGACCGTGCAAGTGCGGTCAAGCTGGGGATGATGAAGACTTAGACAATCTATGCTCCTTGAACTTGATTCCACCTGGCTTCCTAGGTGAGTCAATAAACTTTGTTTTCTTCTTGGGCAATTCCTCCGAAATATCTTTGCCTTGGCTCTCCTAGCCATTTCCCTTGGGTATTCCTTTTCAGCTTCTTCTTCTTCTTCTTCAACCACAACATTCTCAGCTTTCTTTGAGCCTTTGGGAGGCACATACTTCTCAACAGGGTCCTTCTCCCATATTTGTCTGTACAGCTCATCATCAAACTTGGTCCTAAAGATTTGCATAGTTTTCATTATTAAAATTTTGATTTGGGGATCTCCTCATGCATTTCTCTATGTCTGTCCACAATTTTGCTAATATCCATGGTTTGGGTAAGCTAAAGAGAGATAAGTCTGGTATGGGTTCTGTACTTTTTATGCCCAGATGTTTCATTTTTCTGGTATTCAAAGATGCTTGTCAGCAGTCTCTGATATATGATCTTGAGCCTTCGAAGATAGCTGCTGAGATTTTCCAACTGGCCATTGTTGAAATTGGCCTGGTTGTCAGTCTTGCAAAAGAGGCAGTGACCAACTATCATCAAGTTCTTTCTTGGTGTAGTTGTCACAGATTTGTTTCCTATCAATGATTTGGCTAGAATGTCCGCATCTTTTTGGTCAAGCTCCATTGGGTCAGCCTTGATGATTGGGAGGCCTAGGATTGTGGCAATATCTATGTAGTCAATGTCCAACGGTACTCTTTGAATTTTGGTTCTTATCATCTTGATGGTTCTACCTCTGTCATCCTTCACCTTTACTTCTCTTTGATAGTGGAGAACTGATCCACTAGAGCTGGAAGTGGAAGGATTGCTTCATATTAAAAAATGGAAGGATTCCACTCTCCTTGAAAGCTTTTAACATAACTCTGCCCAATGCATCCTGTGTTAAGTCTTTTTTATCTATCACCCATCCATGTATGAAGTGGCTTGTATTCTGAAACAAAATGTCAATGTGAGTAAGGGAAAACAAGTTGTGTAAGTACTAAGCTTAAGAGGAGCAAAGAACTTAGCAACTTTTGACAGAGACATGCGTGGTCGACCGTACGGTTGGCATTTAGATGCGATCAACCGTACTTACACACAGAGAAAGTTAAAGGTAAAACATAAAACAAATTACTATAGGCATATTTTTGGATCAAAAAGTACAAATATGATCAAAATGAATCAAAACTCAAAATATAAAGAAATTTTGAAAAACTTGGATGAATACATGATGAACACTTGAAGAACACTAAGAATATCAAGAGGGTATTTCCAGAAATGAACAGAACTAAGTAAAATTTACATTTTCATGTTCTTTATAGCAAGAATTTCATAACAAACAACATTAAACCTGAGATTTCAAGCAAATGGTTTCCCCTTTTCATGAAAGAACACAAATAGATATTCAAAATTTAAATTTCAAAGTAAAGAGATGGAAGTTGCATACCATGACTACGAATTTTGATAAGGAGGAATCGGTGCTTGATTTTTCTAAAACTTTTTCGTTGAATATTTTTTAAAAGGAGCCATTTTATACTAGCGGATTTTAGTAAGAGAAAGTAGAGAGAGAAGAAGAAGACAATGAGCAAGGACAGCAGAGAAGTGTGTGAAGGTGATTGTGGGAAGTGAAGAAGTGGAGTAGTGGAGGGAGAAGTTATGGAGGTGGGATAGTGCACAGTAATGTCCTCTGTGTAAGGGATAGTCTTTTTGTCTTCACCTTGACAACCAATGACGGCTGAATAAGTGTTGGAGGATTTGTCATTTAAGACAAAAATATTTTCCTAATAAATGATTTGAGTATGATACGGTCAACCATGGCCATTGCGGTCGACCGCATGGAATTGATAAAAAGCTGAGGCTTGTCTTAAGCTAAGCTGTCATCCGCATGGTCGACCGCAAGGTGAGCCTGTTCTTTCCTTCTTGAGCCAAAACAATTAGAAACTATATCATTCTAAAGCCTAAGTAACTATATGATGTGGTGGATTTTGTATACATTATTTCCCTAATTTTCTAGACAGTTTATCATTATTTTAATGTATTTTAGAGTAGTTTTGATGTAATTTTGAGTAGACTATGAATTGGTAAGTTGTGGGAAATCTTTGTAATTTTGAGACATATTTTGAGTGACTTTGTGATGTTCCTGCAAAAGTTTATGATGCTGAGGATAAAGCTGTAGTTTTCAGAAGTTCAGGGACCAAACAACAGAGCTGAAGACTTCAGTGACCCAAAATAAAAGTATGAAAAGCTGGGTGACCAAAGTGAAAATCAGAAAGCAAGAATTTGAAATTGGTGTTGCACGTGAAGTTTAATTGCGGCGCAAATACCAAGGCATGAAAGGAGGATCAGTTGACCGCATGGAAGGTTTTGAATTATGTTTTATTTTTCTTTTTGTTTTTTTCCTTTTTCTATTATTGAATTAATGAGGATTTAGTATTAGTTTTAGGATTATTATTAGAGGAAGTATAAGTACTCTTTTTATTTTCAGTTTTAGGGTTCAGCTTTATTTTATTTTTTTCCTAGAGAGAGTTGAACATCCATGGAAGCTTAACTCTTTTGCTTTGGATTTGATTTCCAAAACCCCTATTTATCAATTTGAGGTATTTTCTTTTCTATTTGTTTATCCCTATTCATAATTTTACTTGTGTTGATTTTAGATTTATAACTAGGGTTTGTGAACCTGATCAATTCACTTGTTCTGTTTATGAATCTTTGCTAGAATTCTCTATGACTGTGCCAGTGTAGGAATTCATGAGTAGCATCTTTACGATTTATGCATGTGCCATGGTAAATTGTTAAGTGGGTAAAATTAGGTGATTATTTGTGTGAAACAATCATAGAAAGCATTCTTGATCTTAGTTTCTTAAATCGTTCATCAATTAATTCTGCGATCTAGACTGTGCCAGTTTGATTAATTTATTAATTAGGGTTTCTAGTGAGTGTGCCACTGCTAGTAACTAATCTGAAAGAAGAAACAGAGATTGAAATAAATCTCGTGATCAGGTGAATAGGGTGACATTGAAAAGAGATATCAATGATAATTTCATAATTAGGTGGGGACAGAATCAAATCTGAAGTGTTTCTAAATCATTGTTTTTACTCTTAATTAGTTTAATTTCTGTTCTTAGGAAGTAATTGAAAATCAAACAAAACTCCCAATCTGGTCAAGTGACTGTTCGTAAATAATCACCGTTCCTCGTGGATCGACCCTGACTTACCCTAATTACATTATTAGTGGCCGAGTTTAGGTCTAATTTAGTAGGCGTGCGACTAAGCCTACCAAATTTTGGCGCCGTTGCCGGGGAACGGTGTAATTGTTTACGTGCTTATTCTTTTCTTAATCTATTTCTTTTTCATTTTAATTTTTTATTTTAGTATTTGTGTTATCTGCTAAGTGTTTTACCCTGCTCCCCTGTGGTGTGTAACCGTGCATGGTTCACACCTGTTCTACTAATAATTTACTTGTTTCGCTTGACCCAGAAATCGAAAGATCTTTCAGGAAAGGGCGACAACAAAGCAGGAGAGTCAAGGGGATATTGTTAGCTGAAGAGATGCAGGGTGGAGATAATGCAGGTGGTGGTGAACAAGCAGTTCCACCGCAGACATTGAAGCAAAGAACTGCCCCGAATTGGAATGAGCAACCACATGCCGTCCAATTCCCCGCCTTACCTGCAGGGGTGACATTTGAGTTGAAGCCGGGGCTACTCAATCAGCTACCGCACTTCACAGGGATGCCCGGAGAGGATCCTAATCAGTACATCTCTCAGTTTGTGCAAATCTGTCAGAGTATGAAGCCGGTGTCGATTCCGATCGAGCATCTGTTATTGAGGGCGTTTTCTTTCACATTGAAAGATAGCGCGAACGGGTGGTATTACCACTTGCCCCCCAACAGCATCACGACATGGCAGCAAATGAAAGAAGTATTCTTGGAAGAGTTCTTCCCTCAGGACCAGATTAATGTAATGAAGAGGGACATCAGCAATATGGAGCAAAAGGCAGATGAGACTCTTTACGACTACTACAATCGCTTCCACAAGCTTTGTAGGAGTTGTCCATATCATGGGTTTACTGAGGATCAGCTGATTGTCTATTTTCATGGAGGGTTGACCATTCAGGATAAGAGATTAGTGGATTCATGTTGTGGGGGAAGTATTTTGAATAAGACCACTGATGAAGCTAAAAAGTTGATCGAGGAGCTAGCCAAGAGCACAAGGACCCATGGCAAGAGGTCAACTGTGAGACAGGTTAGCGCAGCGGGTTCTAGCAGTGGGTTGACCAGTAAGCTCGAGACAGATATGGAGGATCTTAAGGGTATGGTAAAGCAGTTGGTTCTGGGACAGACACCGAAGCAGTGTGGGATTTGCTATGACATTACACACCCTACAGATTCGTGCCCTTCTTTACAGACGGGTGAGATGGAGGATGTCAATGCAGTCGGGTTTGCACAGCTGGGACAGCGACCGATGGGTAATACTTATAACCCCAACTGGAGAAATCATCCTAATTTCAGATGGGGTACAGGTCAACAGCAGAATCAACCTGGTGGTTAGGGACAGCAGTTTGGTAATCAGCAGGGTTATCAGCAGCCGCAGTTCGGGAATCCGTGGGGTTTTATGCCTGTTCAGCAGTCCATGCAGTTTAGGCCACCTATGCAGCCACAACAATTTCAGCCGCAGCAGCAGCAACAGCAGGGACAGTCTACAGAAGATATGTTCCGTACACTATCTCAGAGTATGAGCACCTTATCCAGCAGTCTTCAGCAGTATCAGCAGAGGACCAATACGAGTATCAGCAATCTTCAGCAGTATCAGCAGAGGACTGATACGAGTATCAGTGGTTTGGAGAGACAAATGGGACAGATAGCAGATGCTGTGGGTAGGATGGAGGTTCAGAATTCGGGAAAGCTGCCTTCACAGACTGAACCAAATCCAAAGAAGAATGCATGTGCGATCACTCTTCGCAGTGGTAAGGAGCTGCAGGACAGGGTTATAGCAGAGGAACCGGAGATTGAGGTTGAGATTTCAGAGCCAGTACAGAAGGCACCTGATCAGACAGAAGTTGCACCCGAGGTTAAGGCTCCAGTATATGAGCCTGAGGTTCCATTCCCCGAGGCCTTGAAAGAGCATCGAAAGCCAGAGCTTGACAAGGCAATTTACGATACTTTCAAGAGGTTGGAGGTTAATATTCCTTTCTTGGATCTTCTTTAGACTGTCCCGAGGTATGCGAAGTGATGGATGTGGTTTTACCCTTCCAAAAGATATGTTCCTAAGCTTATTTTCTGTTCGAATCCTTGAGAATTTAATGTATATTGGAGTGCTTTGATAGTCAGGGAGTTAGTAAAGTTGGTGAAGCGGAATGGCCAAGAAAGCTGGTGAATCCGCTGTTATGATGGGCGACCGCCCAAGGTACATGGGCGACCGCTCAGGTTGAGGCGCCCCAAGCGTTGAAGTTGCTGTTGATATGGGCGACCGCCCAAGGAAAGGTGGGCGACCGCCCAGGTGTGCTGAAGATTGAAATCCCAAACCGCTGTTTACATGGGCGACCGCCCAAGGCAAGATGGGCGACAGCCCAGGAGTGAGTACGCTGAAGACCAATGTTGCTGTACACATGGGCGACCACCCAAGTCAAGATGGGCGATCGCCCATGTCCCGTTACCAGCAATTCAGTTTTCCTTTTTTAAGGAGGATTTGTTGTTCCCTTCCATTTTGGGGACTCCTTTCTTCCCTAGATAAATCAGATTTCTGGAGAGAACAATTTTTTATGCTTTATTTTCTATTGGAATTGGAGAGTTGAAGGATTGGAAGAATTTCTCATCTTCAATCATTGGTGAAGGTTTATGTTTCTTCTTTTAATTATTGTAATTCTTTTCATGAGCATGAGTAGCTAATCTCCTTTAGGTTTGCGGATTGGTTGAAACAATACATGATCTTTATGTTATAATGTTTTAATTACTAATTCAATTTCTTTCTAGAACAGTAAAATAATTTTAATTTGTTCTAGGGGTTCATTGGACCTAGAACTTGTAGGTATCCATTGCTACGGTAACTCGGGCATAGATACAAGGCTTCTATTTTACTGTTTAAACCTAATTGAGGACGTAACTGAAATCAATTGGTTTAGGTTTTTATATTCCTTCAATCTTCATGAGTTCTTTGATTGTTAAACTTTACGTAACTGGAAGTATAACAAAAGAAGAATATTTGAGTTGCAATTCGCACACCAAACCGTCCCAACTCATGATTTTGTGAATGAACCCTAGAATGTAAATTGATGGCTTTATAAATAAAATGGCATAAAGTGAATGTGTTGTGAATGACCAATCCGTGAATCTCCTCGTTAGAATTCGAATTCGTTATTTGTTTAATTCTGTGATTTTAATCATTAGTTTAATTTATTTGCGTTTCATCATTAGTTTAATCAATCAAAACCAAACCCCCCTTGGTTACTTTTCACCAATTAAATTAACTTCTTAAAACCAACGAGTCTCGGTGGTTCGACCCCTGCTCGTGCATATTGCTACACCGGTAGCGAGTACACTTGCTCGGTAATTTATTACACAGTGGATTTTTGTCCATCAAGTTTTTGGCGCCGTTGCCGGGGACTTGTTGTGATTTTTAACAAGTTTGTTTAATCGGTTCATGCTTGGTCGGCGTTCTTTGAATCCTAACCTGGAACCATTGAACGACGACATTAATAGGTTGGGTCAGTATTTAAGAGACTTATACTTAACAGAGGGCAATCCCCTTGAAAGTGACCGAGAAACTTCTTCCACCGAGGGAGAAGAAGATTTTAATTTTGAAATGGCGGACCAAGTCATGAATGCGTTTGCTAGGCCAAGAGTCGACACATCGGTGTCGTGCATAGTGTTGCCCGATGCAACACTAGCCTATGAAATCAAAGGCCAATATTTTAACATGATTCCTAATTTTTATGGCCTTGCCGGTGAGGATGCATTAGAGTTTTTGAGAGAATTCATGTCTACCGTGAGTGGGTTCCCTATAAAAGAGGGTGTTACTGTAGACACCCCATTCTGAACACATCGGATCATACTTATACCACTCTAAGTCTCGCTTTGAGTCAAGAAGTAGAAATCCACCATTTCGTCATGTTTCGTTAAGTTTTGACTAACCACCGTTAGTTTGGGACTCAACTGCATACGAGATAACGAGGAAAGGACAAAACTGTCCACAGGAGCAATATCTCGCCGCGAGATGGCGTGTCTCGCGCGAGATATCCCCCCTCTGCAGATTGCAGACGACAGTTCCCTCGTCGATTTCAACCTCTTTTCGGGATAAAACTTTATCTCTCCGGCCAACCAATAGAATTTGGAGTCTGGAATCATCTTGAAGTGTTTGATCTCATCTTCAACACTTCCCCAACCCCTATAAATACTTGGTGACTTCCAAGGTTCAAAGGTCCAAGAATTTTCACAACACACACATTTTGTTGGTTTCTCTCCTTGAAAGAATCCTACAAAATCACCCTAAAAACTCACCTCATAGTTTGTTTGTCAACCTTGTTGATAAACAAACATCAAGCTCCAAGTCAAGGATCGAGGCGAAGCTCTGTCCGTGTCAAGAGTCGATTCTAAACTTGAGTCGAAACTCTGCCCAAATCACCTCACGCAAGGTAACCCCCTAAATCCCCTTCTAATTGACTGTTAGAGTGGTATAAGTCCATAGAATCTAGGATCGGCCTAGAGCCTCTCCAAATCATGAAGACGGTCTCGAAGCAATCGATCCTACATTCCGTTTAACCCCGTTAAATGGACCTTTGTTTATAATATTTAAAATCCTTTTTTCTTTTCTTTTGAAAACCTCTCTTTTCTTTAGCAAGACCGATCTCCGGATTGGGTGAAATGGATGCTCCTTGACCTACCCATTTCATAACCTAAGCCCCGAACCCAAATCTCTTTCAAAATGGTTTTCCTATTTTCTCCAATCGAATAATATAGGTGGCGACTCAAAAAGATAAAATTCTTCCTCACAACGCTACAGTGGCGACTCCGCTGGGGATTTAAAATTAAGAGGCTTAAACTTGCGTCAAAATTTAAAGAGAGGTTTTCAAATTTTTTTTTTTGGTAAATTCGAATTTGTTGCTCTCAGATGAGGCATATCTCGCGGCGAGGTATCATATCTCGCGCGAGATATTGCTTCGGCAATCTGGTTGTTTTCTGGTTTCTCCCGTTTGTCTCATAGTCCAAGACGAGAATCGAACATGCAAGGGGGATCCTAGAATTCATTATCTGCAGAGTTCCCGCATCTTAAGGCCTCCCTTAAGGTGTGAAACTCGAACCTTCATTTCCTTTAAATAATTGATTATTATTTATAAAATGCGTGCGATTGGGTTTTATTTAATTAAAGTCCGGTCTATTGGGGATTCGGGAGTTGTAAATTGAATTATTTATCTCTCTTTCTCTCTCTTTATGTGGAACTACGATGGCCTGAGTCTTCCTAATTTGGAAGAAACGTAGGCAACCACTTGGTGCGGCCACTATCTGTTTTTCTTTTGATTTTTCAAAAAAAAAAAAAACTCTCTATTTTACTCTATCACCTAGATTGACTATCACACACGCGCACTCATATTATAACTGTCATTGCACTGCATACCCTCTATAAACCCGGGACCCACACTAAGGACGGATGACGGTAACCACCTAGTCGCCGGTCTCTCCGAAGTTGGACAATCCCACTCCGCGTATTCAATCCACTTAGATTGTCATATCGCGGGGAGCCTAGCCTTCCAGCCCTGCATCGCCACATTCTCATGTAGATTGACCTTTTTAGGATCACTCCGTGACCGGTCGGTTTTGACTAGGTGATCTTTTCTTGTTTTTGACCAAAACAAAGCCATGCAAAATTGACAATAAAGAAGGATTCAGAAAAGTCCCTTCGGAAAAAGTCCCTTCGGAATGACCCTTTCGGATGTCCCTTTGAAAAAAATACATATATGTATAATCCTTCGAAAAATGATCTTACATGGCTTTGTTTTACAAAAATCGGATTGATTGCTTAGTCGTTAGGTTCTGATAAAGGCCTTAGAAACCTCTCAAAATGGACTTTCCGTTCCGACAAAAAATTAGGTCTAAATAAAAATCGACTTTCCGTGTGGTTATCTCGCGCGGGACAACATATCTCGCGCGGGATAATGCTTCTGTTTGCTGAATTTGAGCCTGAGCCATTTTGAGCCTGCTTCCGACTCGTTGGGGCTAGATCCTGATATCTGCATCTCTTCTGTCAGTTTTCCGAAGCTACTCAACTCCAAGACTCCCAACACAATGTCCGACGTCGAAAACATTCCGGGTAACGAAACTCTGTCTGAAAACAACCACAAACTTCTGGAAGAAGCCAATGATCGCCTAGAAGTGCAAGCTTCACAAATCCACACTCTCGTGGAAGAAATTCAAGAGCTTAGGGCTGCACTAGCCAACAAAGAAAAGAAGAAGAAAAACGATTCTTCCTCCGGAGAAGAGGAGTCATACACCAAAAGGGCCAAGGGTCGCCGCAAAAGTAAAGGCAAGAAAAAGAGGTACGAGTCTAGCTCGTCATCTTCCTCATCTGACAATGAAAGCTACACATCCAAGAAAGAAAGCAAGGGGGAAAGCAAGAATGAACCCCTTACCATGGCCATGCTAGAAAAAAAACTTGCATCCCTCGATGTGAGTAAGGGAGCCTCGCTCTCTATTGATTACGATACCCTTCGTCAGTCCATGTCAAAGCTTCCTAGAAAGTACAAGACACCCGACATTGCAAAATTCAATGGCACCACCTGTCCCAAATCACATTTGGAGACTTACTCTTGGGCCATGCTACCTATGGGTGTCGATGACAACCTGTTGGCCCAATGCTTTCCACAAACTCTCGACGGTGCCGCGAGAGATTGGTATATGACCCTTCCACTCTCTACGAGACTCAACTGGCCACTCGCTAGTTGTACTTTCCAAAAGCAATACGAGGACAACTCCACTTATCGCACCACTAGAAGGGATCTTGAGCAAACCAAGCAGCTTCCGAACGAATCCTTCACAGATTTTGTCAAAAGGTGGAGAACCAAACTAACCAAAATTGTTGATAGGCCCAGCCTAGACGAGCAAATTCACATCCTCATACAATGCCTTAGAGAGGAATATCAAGACAAGCTAGCCGGCAACTATTTTCCTAGCTTCGCCGAACTTCACAAGTCGGGCATTCGGTTAGATGACCTCATCAAACAAAAAAGGGAAGTCAAGAAAGAAAGTGGATTCCGTTACAACAAGAGCTCTTCTTCCTCTTCCAATCCCAAGGATGCATCTGTTAATGCCATTGTCTTCAATCATCCCGGAAATGGTAAATACTCTGCAATACCTCCACCACAAAAGAAGAAGAAGGATAGACATTATGACAAGCTTGAAGGAATCACCCAAGAAGAACTCTTCGAAGTGCTTGTCAAGAACGGGAAAATCAAACCAAGAGAAGGTGGGCCTCCAAAGAAAGACCTTCCTGCCAACCATGCTCATCACCTCTTCTGCAAGTACCACAACTTCACCGGTCACGACACCAACTCCTGCTTCCACTTGAAAGATGTCATCCAAGATTTGTTTGACGATAAAGAGATAGGATTACCTAATGTTGTTACTAATCCTTTGCCAAACAATGAGGTCAATCTGATAGAGATAGAAAGTAGCTTCGAGGACCCTACTCGTCTAGCCACAATTGTGGACGAGAGCCCTCTTGAATTTAATAAATCTTCTTTCTGTTATATGATGTCTTGGGAGGAAATCTTAGAACAAAAGGAAAAAGGGTCTAAAACGACTTACTCACACGATCCGGTCGTGTGATCACCAACAAAGACCCAAGGGATGAAAATCCTCCAAAACACGCCAAAGCCTCATCGCCAAGCGAACCGGAGGATGCTCTCTTAACTCAGTTAAAGAAGACACAAGCAAACATCTCAGTTTGGGATCTCATAGGAGCATCTCACAAGCACCGTGAAATGTTGAAAAAGGCATTGGCTCAAATGACCATTTCCTCGGAAGCAACACCCGAAGAGCTCACTCAAATGATTGGCCAAGTGCAATTTGGTAACATCATCAATTTCACTGACTTGGACCTCCCGTCCTATGGGAACAATCATTATGAGGCCCTCTACATAACTGCTAAGGTGAATGGGTACCGAATGCCACGCATTTTGATCGACAATGGTTCTGCAATCAATGTCCTCCCAAAGAAAGCCTTATCATCCTTAGGCCTCACCCACAAAGACCTCAAGCCATCCGGGCATACAGTAAGGGGGTACGATTGTACTGCTAGAACTGCTCTGGGATCAGTCGTGATACCTGTAGAAATGGGGCAAGTCACTATGAGCATCGAATTCCAAGTCATCGACATCCCATCATCCTTCAACTTACTGCTTGGTCGCCCTTGGTTACATGACATAGGGGGTGTACCCTCCTCCCTGCACCAATGCATCAAGTTCAGACACAACAACACGATAGTCACCATACACGGAGAAATGGTTACCGCTAGTCCTATCCTCGAAGTACAACATAGTACTTCTGATTTCCTGTTCAGTGGCTTTGAGATTGAGAAAGAAAGCACTGTGAATGTCATAGAAACTTGCAACGAAAATGACTACTCCAAGGCACTTTGGTTTTCCGGAAGCCTTCCTGTCTGGAGAATGATGCTAGCAAAAGGGTACTTTCCTGGACTGGGGCTTGGAAAGCACTTACAAGGGACAACGGAACCACCACCGGTCCCCCAGCCTCACACAAAGCATGGCCTAGGATACATCATCTCCATCCACGATGAAGATGAAGAAGAAGAGTGGGGCTTCACTCAAATCAAGTGGGAAGGAACCACCTACAAAGGCTACGATGACCTAAAGCCCAAGAATGGCAACCTCAAGCCATATCGAAAGACACTCAATGGCTACTTTGTTCGAGAAGGGGAAAGTATTCCCTACTTTATCTTTTCAGAACCATGGACTGACGATAAAGGAAAGCGCCAACCGGGCTTTGAAATCTGTAGCGGCCGTAATGCTTCTCCAAGCGAATAGAATCCGTCCCACTAATCCCTAATGATTTGTGGGTCGGGAAGACAGAAAATGACAAGTGAGTGGGACTTTGTGTTGGGAGAAGACATGCCGCGACAGTTCCAAGAGCTGTGCCGATTAGAAGACAACCGGATCCATGCAATATCCAAGGGTGACGCTCCAACTACCGACTACACAAGATCGATACGTAAATGTGATGAGCCAATTCTAAATTGGCACGTCACCGGAGGACCAGTTGTTGATGAAGACTTCATGATCAAAGAGCTTGATTGCACTCCCCATCCCCGCAGGAAGATAGGCCCCGTAGCTTTTACATTAGAAGCAGGCTCCACCTCCGATGAACTCACTCAAGAGGAAATCGAGGCAGTGGCTGAACATGTATTCCCTTACTTCCTTAATGAAAACTTTGATCTTTCCGAGTACCCTGAGATTACTAACATCATGAATGATGAATTAACTAATAATAATCAATATAACGAACACGTTAATAATGAATCATACGATGAGATAGATCAAGAAAACGAACAAATCTTAAAAGAATTAGCTAAGCAAGTAGGTCGTTGTGGAAAGAATGGCCCCGTTGACGACGAGGAAATGCAAACGGTTAATCTTGGGACAACGGAAGACCCCAGAGAAACAAAGATCGGCAGCTTCTTCAAGGGGGAAGACAGAGAAACCTTGACACAGCTCCTCAGAGAATATGTCGACGTCTTTGCTTGGTCCTACAAAGATATGCCTGGGTTGAATCAGTCAGTTGTAGAGCACAAGATACCACTGCTACCCAACGCCAAGCCAGTCAAGCAAAAACTACGCAGAATCAAGCCAGAATGGTCAATGCAAGTGAAAGAAGAAATCATGAAGCTCTTGAATGTAGGGTTCATCAAAGTGATTGAATATCCGGAATGGTTAGCAAACACAGTGCAAGTCGCCAAGTCGAATGGGAAAATACGAGTCTGTGTTGATTTCAGAGACTTGAACAAGGCATCCCCCAAAGATGACTTCCCGTTACCGAACATAGACATGTTGGTCGATGCCACAGCTGCATACGAAGTCCGCTCATTCGTCGACGGTTTCGCAGGGTATAACCAAATCCTCATGGCAGAGGAAGATCAGCACAAAACAGCATTCACCACGCCTTGGGGAACGTTCTGCTACACGGTCATGCCGTTTGGTCTCAAGAACGCTGGGGCTACATACCAAAGAGCAGTCACGACACTATTCCATGACATGATCCACAAAGAAATAGAGGTATATGTGGACGACATGATTATTCACTCAAAAGGGACAGATGGTCAACACTTCAGAGATCTCAGAAAATTCTTCAATCGACTGAGACAGCACAAGATGAGGCTTAACCCCGCCAAATGCTCATTCGGAGTGGTCAAAGGGAAAGTCTTAGGGTACATGCTCACAGTAGCGTGGCATAGAAGCGCGTATCCCGCCAAGATAAAAGCCATTACGTACATGCCTCCACCTGCAACACGTAAAGAAGTAAAGGGATTCATGGGCAGGCTTCAATATATCAGTCGATTCATCAATCAACTGACTACGATGTGCGATCCTATCTTCAAGTTACTTAAGAAAAACGCACCTCAAGAATGGACCGAAGAATGTCAAGAAGCATTCGAGGAAGTTAAGCGCTACTTGACTTCCCCACCTATTCTGGTTCCATCGCACAAGGAGAAGCCCTTGAAGTTATACCTCACGGTTACAGACAACGCATTAGGGGCTATGCTCGCTCAAGAATAGCCAGCCTCCCACACAGAGAATGCCATCTATTTCGTCAGCCACAGATTCCAAGGCAGCGAAGTCAACTACTCTCCACTCGACAAATCCTGTGCTGCTCTTGTTTGGGTATCACAAAGGCTAAAGCACTATATGGAAGCCTTCCCGGTCCGCCTCATTGCAAAAATGGATCCACTGAAATATATCCTAGACAAATCAAATTTGTCTTCGAGACTGGCCAAATGGTACTTCATGCTTGCGGGATATGACATCACTTACGTCACTCAGAAATCCGTCAGGGGGAGTGTATTCGCAGACCAGTTGGCCGAATTTCCTTGCTACGAAGTGAAGGGGGAAGACCCGCGATTCCCTGATGAGGACATCATGAGTATAGAAGAAGAAAATAAGTGGCAATTATTTTTCGATGGCGCAGCCAACATGAGAGGGTTCGGCATTGGAATGTTATTAGTAGACCCTAACGACATCTACACTCCACTGGCAATACGTCTTGACTTTGACGCCACCAACAACATCACAGAATACGAGGCTTGCATAGCGGGACTTGAGGCAGCTCTAGAACGCAACGTGACCGAACTTGAGGTATTCGGGGATTCCCAATTGATCATCAATCAGACATTGAAGAAGTGGAGGGTCCAAGATCCAACCCTTCAAAGATACAATGCCCATCTCCAAGAGTTGGTGCAACAATTCCAAGATCTCTCGTTCCACTACCTCCCCTGAGACAAAAATCGGTTTATGGACGCATTGGCCACACTTGCCTCATTGGTCGAAATTCCTAAAGGAAAAGCAGTCAAACCCTTCAAAATAACACGACGCGCAACTCCTGCATACTGCGCCGTTATAGATCTCCACGACTGCAAAGACAAATGGTTATCCGAATGTGCCACTGTTGGGAACTCCGAAGAGAAACCATGGTACCATGACATTTGGCATTTCATCCTAGATGGAACCATCCCACCTGAGACAGACCCGAAGACTCAGATCGCCCTTAAGAGGTTGGCGGCTAATTACGTCATCACCGCTGGCCGCCTATTCAAGAAACATTCCCAAGGGAACCTCCTTTGTGCCACCGAGGAAGAGGCCCAAGAAATCATGGACCATGTTCATCAGGGCATATGTGGAACCCACATGAGCGGAAATATGCTCGCCAAAAAGATCATCAGACAAGGGTATTTTTGGCTGACCATGGAAGCCGACTGTACCAAAATGGTCAAGAAGTGCCACAAGTGTCAGATACACGCCAATCTTCAGCATGCACCGCCTTTCTTGCTGTACCCTGTGACTTCTCCTTGGCCGTTCTCTACATGGGGTATAGACGTGATTGGAAAGGTCACACCCATAGGAGCCAACGGACACTGCTTCGTCCTAGTAGCCATCGACTACTTCACTAAGTGGGTTGAGGCCGCCTCCTACAAAGTTCTGAATGCCAGAAAGGTTGCAGAATTCATCAAGCACAACATCATCTGCCGGTATGGGGTTCCGCAAGAAATGATATCCGATAATGGGTCCCACTTCGAGAAGGAAACCGATCGCCTACTAACCGAATACAAAATCACAAGGCACAAGTCGTCTCCTTACAAGCCTCAAACAAATGGAGCAGTTGAAGCCGCGAACAAAATGATCGAGACTATCATCAGAAAAATGGCAGTCACCGGAAAAGATTGGCCCGACAAGCTACCATTCGCACTATGGGGATACCGCACTTCGGTCCGAACAGCTACAGGAGAGACTCCCTACGCCCTCACATTCGGAATGGAGGCTGTCTTACCGATAGAATTGGAAATACCGTCACTACGAGTTCTCCTAGAAAACCAAGTGAACGAGGTCGACTGGCTAGGAAGCAGATACGAAGAGTTGGCCCTGTTGGACGAAAGAAGGTTGAAAGCAGCCGAACATACTCAAGCTTACCAAAGAAGAATGGCAAGAGCTTTCAACAAAAAGGTCAAGACGAGGAACATCAGAATAGGTGACCTGGTTCTCCGTGAGCACCGTCCTGGACCTTTCAACCCGCTAGGCAAGTGGGGACCAAGATGGATAGGACCCTACATTATGAAGAAGATATTCTCTGGGGGAGCCCTTCAGCTGGTAGACTTAGACGGAGATCAACTACCGAAGCCGGTCAACATGGACAAGCTCAAGAAGTACTTCGCGTGACTTGCCCTCCTCAAAAGGAATCGCTTGCTAGGTTGAAAATCCCGGAAAGGACGGCCTAGGCAAAAATTAGAGCTAGCACAAGAAGAGAAACCCGCTAGATTGAAAAAACCGAAAGGGCGGTCTAGGCAAAAGAAAGGGTGTGCATAAAAAAAAAAAAGAGGAGGCTTATCTCGCGCGAGATTACCCCCAAGCACGCAGCCATATTTTTTCCTTTTCTCAAAAATGAACTACGTTAGACCTGAGCCTCTTATTTAATTGCTGTAAAAGAGGAACGTAGGCAGCCTTCGGGTTCGGTCTAGTCAAATAAATGAATCTACTTTTGTCCTTTATTAATCAAATGCATTTTCATTAATGACAAAAGGGAAATCCTAACCACAACGACTAATTTGCTAAGCTAACAATCTCGAAAAAAAATATACTAATAAAAGCAAAACAATTGATCTATCAAAGCAATCTCTTGGTACTCCTAAAGATCTAGCCTTTCATTGACTTGGTAGGCCGGCGGACATGATCTCCACCGTCGTCGTGATCCTCCTTGCGCTTTGAGCCCCGCAAAGCAGAGCATCCTTCGAGGCGATCAAAAACAGAGTCAAGACAATCAAAAACAGATCCTGAGAGCCTATTGAAGACATGGGGTCTATCTAAAGCTTGCGTCTTTCCAGGCATTCCCTTGCTTCGCCTCTCGTACCAATCCCCATCGAGAAAATCCTGAGTTGGATCAGTTCGCACATTAGCAGGATCAGACTGAGCCTCGCTCCTTAGCAAAATACTGCTAGCTACAAAAGAATCTCCTAGCAGTGAAAGCCGCAGATCATCAATCTTCTCTGCACTAGAGTGACCGGTATGAAGGAACCAATCCAAGTACTTATCAGACAAGAAGATACTTGCATTAAAAGTCCGAAGGTTCGACCAGCGATCCCGACTAGTTCCTTCACCCCATGCTTGAGCTAGCACCTGCGCAAACTCTACACCAATATAAGACACTTCACGAGAAGCTCCTTCGAAAAGATAAGTGTCCTGCTGCTGACCGAGCTGACGGAGCACCCGCTTGGGAAAATAAAAGGAGGAATCTCGCAGACCCGGAAGAACAACCCTGTCAAAACCCTTGGTATTGGCAACATACTTGTTCAACCTCCAATAAGGTGGACACCAAAGAATGTCAGCAGTTTCGGTCTTCGCAATCAACTCAGCCCATTCATCCACTGAAAGATCATTGATCAATAACTTTCGCGTATGATATGTGAAAGGGGAATATTCCAATGGGGGACCCACCAACTTGAGATGCTCCCTAAGCCAAATAGTCAACAGAAGAGGACTCCCTTGAGTCATGGCACCGGTCCTATGCAGCTCGTCAAGACCATGCAAGGTCTCACCCAAGATTAGCGGAATAATGTTCCTAGAACGTTTTCTAGCCTGCAGAACAATTTCCACAAGTTGGGAGTCGACCAAGCCGTCCCTACATGTAAATAGAACATCTCCGAAAAGGAAAAGAGCCAGAAATTTCCGTTTATAGACATGAAAAGCGTCATCATCTGAATCACCGCTGAAGCATCCCAGAAAAGAGGAGCAATCAACCCACTTGCGGTGAACCAACTCATAGCAAGTATCAAGGGGGATCCCTAACAATTCATTCAAAGCTTCCGAATGATTCCTATTGTACTTAGGAACACCAATCTCACCAGTCAAAGGCATATCCAAGATAATGGCAAATTCTTCCACAGTAGGCACCATCTCATTCAAAGAAAAATTGAAAAGATGAATAGAGGGATCCCAAAATCGAACAACACCCTGCAAGAGATTCCAATCCGGTTGGAGGTTCTTCAAGGTAAAAAGGATTCTGAATCCGAATTCTGCAATAAACTTATTGCGAGATCGGTTGCGAAACGACCTCACAAAATCCCTTGATGCTTGCTTGAAAGATGCAATCACTTCAGACGATAGAGAAAAATCATCGACAATCATGGACGTTGGGGCAATCTCCTTGGAAGCCATGGATCGTAGGGTTGAAGAAGAAGACAAGAATTTCACCATAACAGAATATCTCTAGAGTTTGTAAGGCTAGAATGAGGTATCTGGCCGGACTAAAGGGTGATTTTATAGGGAAAACTGACAAAATCCTATTCGAAAAAGAAGAGATCTCTGCCTGACTAGCGTGTCTCGTGCGAGACACCTTATCTCGCGCGAGATATCCCTACGGCAAAACAAAGAACAGCCTCGCTCAAACAACAATCTAGCCCCGACTTGACGAAGCAAGTCTCAAAAAACCTGTGTGTACAGTTCATAACATGCAGTAAAAACACCAAGATGAGGGCTCAAAATTTTGGCCTAACGGCCATTCCATTCCATTTCCAAAAAACATGGAAAGTCGAGAAAGTTAATTAACTAACTAATTAGACCTAGGATTAGGGGTTAAGAAAAACCATTGTTTATGCTACCTACTTGTTCCTAACAGGTACCAAAAGAAAAGAAAAATTGTCTGGGCCCACCCGGCCAATATGTACAGATCATCAGAAATCAGATAAAGAGAAAGGGAGGGGATCACGCCATCAAGTCGCTTGAGCCGCCGACACCTCCGCCATCACCACCACGGGGGCTACCATACCTCCTAGATCTCTTGGCACCGCAAGTCACGGAACGAGCCAAACGTGATACCCGCACGATCGCCCGGTACGGCACCCGTCGCCCGAAAACCGAGTGGTCCAAAGATCAACTCAATCCACATGATTCAGAGCCCAGAAAGGTGAATCATCAAAGAAAAAGCCCGGTCCAACGCCCAAACAGGTGGATCGTCAAACCAAAAGCTCGGTCCAACGCCCAAACAGGTGGATCGTCATCAGAAAAGCTCGGTCCAACGCCCAAACAGGTGGATCGTCAAACCAAGAGCTTGGTCCAACGCCCAAACAGGTGGATCGTCATCAGAAAAGCCCGATCCAATGCCCAAACATGTGGATCGTCATCAGAAAAGCCCGATTCAATGCCCAAACAGGTGAATCATCATCCCCAACAACAAAAAGCCCGATTCGGTGCCCAGAAATGCGAATCGTCACAAAATCGACAGGACTCAGGGGACCGAACAGGTAAGCCTTTATGTTCTAACATAGTTTCCACAGGTTCGGAGCCCAGACAGGCGAATCTTTAGACAGGCAGGTATATTCAGAATTGGGTCTTGATTTGATTCCTCAGTATGAATTTACCTTTTCAAAAACAAAATCTCCGCGATTTTCAAATGATTTTCAAAATACCTAAAGTAGCCTTTTCGTGTTTTGGAGTCGAACTACGTCATGGTCTGATTCTCCGATAGAGATACGTAGGAAGCCGTGCGGCCCGACCATCCCGATGTTCAGAATGATGTCTTTTCTATCGTCGACATGACTTCTTTCATAAGACTTGTCGCCGAGGGGCTCTGTAGACACCCCATTCAGAACACATCGGATCATACTTATACCACTCTAAGTTTCGCTTTGAGTCAAGAAGTAGAAATCCACCATTTCGTCATGTTTCGTTAAGTTTTGACTAACCACCGTTAGTTTGGGACTCAACTGCATACGAGATAACGAGGAAAGGACAAAACTGTCCACAGGAGCAATATCTCGCCGCGAGATGGCGTGTCTCGCGCGAGATATCCCCCCTCTGCAGATTGCAGACGACAGTTCCCTCGTCGATTTCAACCTCTTTTCGGGATAAAACTCTATCTCTCCGGCCAACCAATAGAATTTGGAGTCTGGAATCATCTTGAAGAGTTTGATCTCATCTTCAACACTTCCCCAACCCCTATAAATACTTGGTGACTTCCAAGGTTCAAAGGTCCAAGAGTTTTCACAACACACACATTTTGTTGGTTTCTCTCCTTGAAAGAATCCTACAAAATCACCCTAAAAACTCACCTCATAGTTTGTTTGTCAACCTTGTTGATAAACAAACATCAAGCTCCAAGTCAAGGATTGAGGCGAAGCTCTGTCCGTGTCAAGAGTCGATTCTAAACTTGAGTCGAAACTCTGCCCAAATCACCTCACGCAAGGTAACCCCCTAAATCCCCTTCTAATTGACTGTTAGAGTGGTATAAGTCCATAGAATCTAGGATCGGCCTAGAGCCTCTCCAAATCATAGAGACGGTCTCGAAGCAATTGATCCTACATTCCGTTTAACCCCATTAAATGGACCTTTATTTATAATATTTAAAATTCTTTTTCTTTTCTTTTGAAAACCTCTCTTTTCTTTAGCAAGACCGATCTCCGGATTGGGTGAAATGGATGCTCCTTGACCTACCCATTTCATAACCTAAGCCCCGAACCCAAATCTCTTTCAAAATGGTTTTCCTATTTTCTCCAATCGAATAATATAGGTGGCGACTCAAAAAGATAAAATTCTTCCTCACAACGCTACAGTTACGTCGGAGCACTTGAGACTGAAGTGCTTCCCTTATGCATTGAAAGATAAAGCCAAAACTTGGCTATTGTTACTTCCTCCCCGTAGCATCACTACTTGGGATGCTTTACATGATGCTTTTCTTACTATGTTTTACCCTTATGATGCATTAACAAATTTTAGGGTGAAAATTATGGGATTTGCACAGGAATCGGGGGAAGCCTTCCACGAGGCATGGGATAGATTTAGGATGCTACAAATTCAATGCCCGCACCATAATTTTCCTGCTTCTATGCTGCATCAAACATTTTATGGGGCTTTATCCCCTGAATACCAATCAATGGTTGATAATGCAGCAGGAGGTAGTTTGGGTACCAAGACTGTACAACAATGCCAGGAACTGTTTGAGATGTTGAGTGCTAATTCTCAACAAAAGGGTTCTAGGGGGACAACAAAGGGAGTGAATGAGGTAGGGCTAAACAATGAGTTGGCTAAGCAGTTTGCACTACTGAACCAAAGATTTGATAAGTTAGCTTTGCAAAATGCTTCTTCTTCTACTGTGCCTTCCACTGCTCATCTTGTGAATGATTTTTGTGCTAATTGTGGTCCTAACACTCATGCTACTAACGTGTGTCAAAGTGATTTGCTGTTTATTCTGAACAGGCACATGCAATGCAAGGATTTGGCCAGCGGTTCCCTCAAAACAATAATCCTTTTTCAAACACATACAACCCGGGGTGGAGGCAACACCCAAATTTTTCATGGGGAGGCAATCAAGAACAAAATAAGCCTCTCCATCCTCAACCTCCACCGGGACAGTATGAGTAGAAAAGGGAACCGTGGGAAGTGGCCATGGAGAAAATGCAAGCTGAAAATAATCAATTGAGGGCGGAAAGTCAACAAGCTTCCAAGAACCATGAAGCTGCCCTTCAGAAGTTGGAGACTCAAATTGGGCAATTAGCAACCGCCCTACAAAGTCATAAGACCGAGACATTTCCTAGCCAACCACATCAAGCAAATGCCATTATCACTCTTCGAAATGGCAAACAGGTAGGTAGTGAGGTAACTTCTCCTTCATCTTCTCTCCCCCCTCCTGTTGTAGATAAGAATGCTAATGTGGATAATGATGATGTTGGTTGTGATAAGAGTACAAGTGACATGGGGGAAAATTCTAAAGTTGATTCTCCATCCCCATGCCATATGTACCTCCCGTACCGTTTCCCGGAAGGTTTTTAAAACATAAATTGGATAAGCAAATGTCGGAGTTGATGAACATATTTTCTAAGGTGAACATCAATATCCCTTTACTCAATGTGATCAAAAACATTCCTGCTTATTCCAAATTTTTCAAAGAATTAAATTCCAAGAAACATAGGTATGGGACAAATGAAAGAGTAGTGATGAGTGAAAATGCTAGTGCAGTGGTACAACATAGTCTTCCACCCAAATTGAAAGACCCCGGAAGTTTTCTGATTTCTATTACTATGGGGGAGTCAAAGAGGGTAAAAGCTATGTTGGATCTTGGGGCTAGCATTAATTTGCTGCCCTATTATCTGTATGAGGAGTTGGGTTTACCCGAATTAAAACCCACCACAATGGCCCTACAACTTGCGGATCGGTCCATTAAAAGACCTGTGGGCATTGTGGAGGATGTTTTAGTTCAAGTAAATTCAATCATTGTGCCTGTTGATTTTGTGGTGCTTGAAATGCCGAAAGGTGAAGGAAGTCGCCGTGATTCACCCATATTACTTGGGAGACCTTTCATGGCGACGACCAACACCATTATTAATGTGAGGAATGGCAAATTGTCTATGACAGTGGCGGGTGAGAAAATTGAAATTTCTGTGTTTGATGCCATGAAACATCCTAGTGATGATAGTGAGGAGTGTTCATATGTTGATGATTGTGGAGTTTTGTCAATTGATGGTGAGAATTCTAGGGATAGTGCGGGTTCCCACTTGTGTGCCGTGAAAAATAAGGTGACAATCTTGGTTCTTGTGATGGCCCGTATCACCCCCTAGACCAATTCCAAAAGGGGTCGGTGTCCCCATTAAAATATTTCTTTCCGCTTAAGTCTACCAATATTGATGCATGTGATAAAATGGAAGAGTGTTGTTCTCTTGATATTTCTGATACTTTGTTTGTCAAGATGCATGTTCAGGATGCTTGCGATTTTGTGGAGGAAAAGGAGGTGCATGATTGTGATAAGAATAAGGCACCAAATGAGTTTGGGGGAGAGGCTCTCAAGAAAAAGAAATTGAAGAAAAAGAAAAAGAGCAAGAAAAAGGTTAGAAAAATCCCTTGGGCTCCACCCGAGTTTGTAAAAAAGGGTGAATTCTTGTGGAAAGTGGTGGGCATTTGTGCCCGAGAATGTGCGAAGTGGGCCAATGGAAGGAAAGCCAAGGCCAAAGGGAATGTGGTCACATTAAATCCCATTTAGTTGGGAGCAATGGTCGGGCTAACGACCTTAACCAAATGCGCTAATTGGGAGGCAACCCAAGTAGGTACATTTTTATTGCTTTATTTATTTGCTTTGTGTGTCATATCGGCCTTTGAACTTGAGGCATGTTGTTGTTCTCTTTGCTATGAGGACATAGCATGTTTTGAGTTTGGGGGTAGATATCTTCCTGAGTTTGTGGGTTTATAGGGGAGTGTATATAGTGTCACCCTACAAAAAATTAGAAAATTTTAAAAATTTTGTTCTCGTTATATGTTTGGAAGTTGGCCAACGTCCGTGATGATTTGAGGGATTTTGATTGAGTTTTGCTATGTTTGTGCCAATTTGAATTTGTTTTTTATAATTGCATTTTTACATGTAAAACACAATTGCACCACCATTCACTTCCATCATATTTCTTGATCATGGTCTTTAATTTAGGTGTCATTTATGGGTTCACTTTGACATTCTCGGGGGTCCTAGAACATGATTGCATGCTTGTCAATAACAAATCAATAGGTTACTTGATATTTATGGCTTTTATTTCTTTGTCAACCCTCTTGTGAGCCTTCGAATTTCTCGTCACTGTTTATATAAATTGTCACTTGATCCCTTTTGAGACTGTTTAGAAAGAATGGAACATCTAGACCACCATCCGCCTTCATTTGACGCCTACTCCCTAGCCCTTGACACCTAGAATAGGTTTATCCTACCTTTGCAAGATTGTGAAATTAGAAACGATCAGTTTGGGGGTTACATGGGGAAATTACGGGAATGAGTGAGGAACGTCAAAAGTTGAGAACATGATGTATATTGTAAAAAAGGGGGCAAGTAAAAAAAAAATAAAAAATTTTTTTTCCCCCTAATGTTGTGAAGTATATTTGATTAGTGACTTATTTTGAGAGAGGGAATGCTTTCAACCCCAAGTGTATAAAGTATGAACAAAGTTCTAGTTTGGGGGTTGAAGCATTGGGGAAACAAAGGTGAGCAGAAAAGTTAAAATTCGGGAAAGGAGTATTATGCAATGGAAGGTTTTTAATTCCACATTCTTGTGTTTGTATGTCTATTCCTTCATTTGTACCCGTGAGCCTAGCCCCACATTTGTTGTGGACTTAACTTTGAGCCATATTTTTGTTCAATATTGAGTAATCGGGTTGACAAGTGCGTAATCATGCATATGAGTATCCTTGTGTACGTAACTGTATTGTTATTTGTGATGTAGAGCATGTGTTAGTGAACCCATAAACAATCTTATCTTGGTGATCATGATCTCCCATAATTCATTCATCATTCAGGCCGAGGTGGAAAATTGTGGATTAGATGCATTAATGTAATTGTAATTGCATGTTCTTATTGGCACTTGGTTAGCATTTTTTTGTGAGAATCTGAGACTGCTTTGGCCGACAACCTTGTATATATTGAGAACATATCAAAAATATTTTGTGTTTATTGTTTTTATTTGTTAGGGTAGTTTTGTTTTTGTTTAATTCTTTTGTTTTACTCGGGGACGAGCAAAAGGTAAGTTTGGGGGTATTTGATGGATGTGGTTTTACCCATCCAAAAGATATGTTCCTAAGCTTATTTTCTGTTCGAATCCTTGAGAATTTAATGTATATTGGAGTGCTTTGATAGTCAGGGAGTTAGTAAAGTTGGTGAAGCAGAATGGCCAAGAAAGCTGGTGAATCCGCTGTTATGATGGGCGACCGCCCAAGGTACATGGGCGACCGCCCAGGTTGAGGCGCCCCAAGCGTTGAAGTTGCTGTTGATATGGGCGACCGCCCAAGGAAAGGTGGACGACCGCCCAGGTGTGCTGAAGATTGAAATCCCAAACCGCTGTTTACATGGGCGACCGCCCAAGGCAAGATGGGCGACCGCCCAGGAGTGAGTACGCTAAAGACCAATGTTGCTGTACACATGGGCGACCGCCCAAGTCAAGATGGGCGACCGCCCATGTCCCGTTACCAGCAATTCAGTTTTCCTTTTTTAAGGAGGATTTGTTGCTCCCTTCCATTTTGGGGACTCCTTTCTTCCCTAGATAAATCAGATTTCTGTAGAGAACAATTTTTTATGCTTTATTTTCTATTGGAATTGGAGAGTTGAAGGATTGGAAGAATTTCTCATCTTCAATCATTGGTGAAGGTTTATGTTTCTTCTTTTAATTATTGTAATTCTTTTCGTGAGCATGAGTAGCTAATCTCCTTTAGGTTTGCGGATTGGTTGAAACAATACATGATCTTTATGTTATAATGTTTTAATTATTAATTCAATTTCTTTCTAGAACAGTAAAATAATTTTAATTTGTTCTAGGGGTTCAATTGACCTAGAACTTGTAGGTATCCATTGCTACGGTAACTCGGGCATAGATACAAGGCTTCTATTTTACTGTTTAAACCTAATTGAGGACGTAACTGAAATCAATTGGTTTAGGTTTTTATATTCCTTCGATCTTCATGAGTTCTTTGATTGTTAAACTTTACGTAACTGGAAGTATAACAAAAGAAGAATATTTGAGTTGCAATTCGCACACCAAACCGTCCCAACTCATGATTTTGTGAATGAACCCTAGAATGTAAATTGATGGCTTTATAAATAAAATGGCATAAAGTGAATGTGTTGTGAATGACCAATCCGTGAATCTCCTCGTTAGAATTCGAATTCGTTATTTGTTTAATTCTGTGATTTTAATCATTAGTTTAATTTATTTGCGTTTCATCATTAGTTTAATCAATCAAAACCAAACCCCCCCTTGGTTACTTTTCACTAATTAAATTAACTTGTTAAAACTAACGAGTCTCTGTGGTTCGACCCCTGCTCGTGCATATTGCTACACCGGTAGCGAGTACACTTGCTCGGTAATTTATTACACAGTGGATTTTTGTCCATCACGAAGTTTTTGAAGGAGTTGTGTACTCTGAAGCGGAGTCTGAAGGCGAGAAGTATGAAAAAGGGTAAGGTTAGCGAGCACGTGTCTGCGATGTATCAGCGGAAATTGCCTAAGAAGTGCAGTGACCCAGGGATGTTCGTGATTCCAGTTACTTTGGGGGATGCTTCTGAGCACAAGGCGATGTTAGACTTGGGGGCGTCAATCAACGTCATGCCCTATTCGATGTTTGAAACTCTGAAGTTGAGACCACTGCAGGATACCAGAGTTGTGATACAGCTAGCGGATAGGTCGAATGCCTACCCGAAAGGTTTGGTAGAAGATGTTCTTGTTAGAGTTGGGAAGATGATATTTCCTGCAGATTTCTATGTGCTAGAGATGGAGTCGGATCCCAAGGCTCCCATACTGTTGGGGAGGCCTTTTATGTCAACTACTCGGACAAAACTTGATGTGGCTAATGGTTCGTTGACAATGGAATTTGATGGCCAAGTGATGGAGTTCAATATCTTTGACTCTATGAGATACCCTAAGGATACAGAGTCTCTGTGTTTCATTGATGTGGTCGAGCCCTTGGTTGAGGAGGTATTTGAGGTGCCCAGTGGAGATGATGATCTCAAGACCGCATTAGAGAATGCTTTGGGGTATGCCAGTTTGGAGTTTGACATCTCAGATTCGATGAAGGAAGCAGTTATGGGTCTTACAGAGAGTGCCATGTTTGCTACAGAATCGGGTCATGGTCACATGAAATTAGAGGTTCCAGTGAAGAAGCTTGTTCCATCTATAGAGAAGGCACCGGAGCTTGAGCTGAAGGTTCTCCCTGAGCACCTTAAGTATGTTTATCTAGGTGAGGGAGAGACGCTTCCGATAGTGATTTCTAGCAGTTTAACTGAGGATCAAGAGAAGAGGTTGATTGAGGTGATCCGGGAGCGAAAATTTGCGATTGGTTGGACTATTTCCGATCTCAAGGGCATTAGTCCATCTTTGTGTATGCACCGGATCAACCTAGAGGAGGGTGCGAAGCCAGTGAGACAACCGCAGCGGAGACTTAACCCGCCAATGATGGAGGCGGTAAAGAAGGAGGTCCTGAAGCTATAACAGATGGGGATCATCTATCCCATCTCCGGCAGTAAGTGGGTGAGCCCCACACAGTGTGTGCCTAAGAGGGGCGGGATCACAGTCTCCCGAAATCAGAAGGGAGAGATGGTTTCAACCCGGGAGCAAACGGGGATTCGCGTGTGCATTGACCTCCGATGCTTAAATGAGGTAACTCTTAAAGACCACTTCCCCCTCCCCTTTATTGATCAGATGTTGGAAAGGTTAGCCGGAAGGGCGTATTTTTGTTTTCTTGATGGTTTTTCCGGGTATTTTCAATTACCTATTGCCCCGGAAGACCAAGAGAAAACTACATTTACGTGCCCCTTCGGCACTTTTACCTATCGGAGAATGCCATTTGGATTGTGTAATGCACCTGGAACTTTTCAACGGTGCATGATGAGTATTTTCTCCGATTTTATGGAAAGATTTATGGAAGTTTTCATGGATGACTTCACTGTCCATGGAGACTCTTTTGATGAATGCCTTGCTCATTTAGGACTAGTGTTAGACAGATGCATTGAAACTAATTTGGTCCTAAATTTTGAAAAATGTCATTTTATGGTCGAGCAAGGCATCGTGTTAGGTCATGTTGTGTCAAAAAGGGGTATTGAAGTTGACAAAGCTAAGATTGATGTCATTTCTTCACTTCCTTACCCTATCAACGTGCGTGAAGTCCGGTCGTTTCTTGGTCATGCCGGATTTTACCGGAGGTTTATAAGGGACTTTTCAAAGATTGCTTCACCTCTATGCACCCTGTTGCAAAAAGAGGTTGATTTTAATTTTGATGATAATTGTAAGCAATCTTTCAATGAGTTGAAGTCTAGGTTGACAACCACCCCCATTATTCAAGCACCTGATTGGTCTCGTCCATTTGAGATCATGTGTGATGTTAGTGATTATGCTGTGGGGGCGGTTTTGGGTCAAAAAGTGGAGCGTGCCTCGCATGTGATTTATTATGCGTCTATGACCTTGAATGGGGCACAAAGAAATTACTCCACTACGGAAAAAGAGATGTTGGCGGTAGTCTTTGCATTAGAGAAATTTAGGTCCTACTTGTTGGGCACTAAAATCATTGTTTACACCGACCACGCTGCTCTTAAATACTTGATGTCTAAAAAAGAGGCTAAACCGAGACTCATTCGGTGGATTCTCTTGTTGAGTGAGTTTGATATAGAGATAAAGGACAAAAAGGGGGCTGAAAATTTAGTTGCCGATCATTTGAGTCGCCTTGTTATGGAGGAGGACAAGCCTTATAAACAAGCCCCAATCCGGGGTGAGTTTCCTGATGAGGTTCTTTGGGCAGTTAATTCAGCGGCTCCTTGGTATGCGGACTTGGTCAATTTTCTTGTCTCTAATAAATTCCCTCCGGGGATGTCAAAATCTAAAAGAGACAAAGTCCGTAGTGATGCCAAGTATTATGTGTGGGATGAGCCCAACTTGTGGAGGCATTGTGCCGACCAAGTCATTCGGAGGTGTATTCCCGATAGTGAGGTGTCCTCTATTCTCAAATTATGTCATGTGCATGCGTGTGGCGGTCATTTTGGTGTGAAAAAGACCGCTAGGAAAGTCTTGGAGTGTGGCTTCTTTTGGCCAACTTTGTTTCGGGATGCGGCCACTTTTTGTCAGTCGTGTGATAGGTGCCAAAGGGTTGGTAAAATTGGGCGCCGTGATGAAATGCCACAAACCCTCATTGTGAATTGTGAAATTTTTGATGTATGGGGGATAGACTTTATGGGTCCGTTCCCTAATTCTTGTGGGTTTGTGTACATTTTACTTGCGGTTGACTATGTGTCCAAATGGGTGGAAGCCATCCCTACCCGCACTGACGATTCAAAAGTAGTGGTCAACTTCCTTAGGAGCAACATTCTATGTCGGTTTGGGATGCTAAGGGCCATTATTAGTGATAGGGGGACACACTTTTGCAATAAGACAGTCGAAGCTCTAGTCAAGCGATATCACATCACCCATAAGGTGTCGACTTCTTATCACTCCCAAACAAATGGCCAAGCCGAGGTATCCAACAGAGAGATAAAATCCATCCTTGAAAAAACTGTGAACCCAAATAGAAAGGATTGGAGTCAAAGGCTTGATGATGTGTTGTGGGCCTACCGGACTGCATATAAGACACCGATTGGTATGTCATCATATCGGTTGGTGTTTGGTAAACCTTGTCATTTACCGGTTGAGCTTGAACACAAGGCCTATTGGGCGATCAAAACGTTCAACTTCAACTTGGAGGGTTCCGGTGAGGAACGAAAATTGCACTTGAGTGAGTTGGATGAGATTAGGAGGGATGCGTATGAAAATAACCTCCTTTATAAGGAACGAGCGAAGATTTGGCACGACAAAATGATTATTAGAAAGGACTTTAAGGTTGGTCAAAAGGTCCTTCTTTTCAATTCCCATCTTCGTTTGTTTCCGGGCAAGTTGAGGTCCCGCTGGACCGGTCCTTATGTGGTGAGGGAGGTGTCCCCGCTTAGGACGGTAGTAATCTCAAGTCCTAATGAGGACAAAGGATTCAAGGTGAATGGTCAACGGTTAAAACCATATTTTGAAAATGAAGTGGTGAATACCGCGAGTTTGGAGGAGATTGATCTCCAAGACCCGGTATATGTTTGATAACTGTGGGTTCGAGTCTTGTCAAAGACTTTAAAAGTTGATGCTAGCTGGGGGCTTACCCGGCATTTGGTCTACCTAAAGACGGTAAAGAAGGGCGGCTAACCGGGAGGCAACCCGAGATTTAATTGCTTATTTTTTTGGTCATTCTATACATTATGTTTTTAATTTTTGTATTTGTTTTTATGTCTAGAATTGGTGCAACTGAAGGTGTTTGTTTTGTGGTGTTGTGCAGGGAAACGCATGAAAAAGGAGCAAAAACGCCTGGGACTGTTCAAAAAAAAAAAAAAACAAAAAACATTTGGAGTCACTGGAAATCGGGAGCGCCGGCTCCAAAACTGAGGGAGCAACTGCTCCCAAATTGGTTCAAAAGATTGGAAGTTGCTGGAAATCGGGAGCGTCGGCTCCAAAAAGGGGGGGAGCACCTGCTCCAAATTGGGCCAAACCCAACATCAGTTTCTGGCAAGAGGGAGCGTCCGCTCCCAGGCCAGGGGAGCGTCCGCTCCCAAGAGGCAGAAGGTGCATCTCCTGGGCGGTTTTGGGATAACAAAAGGGTTATTTTCTTACCCCTTCATAACCCACCGCCTCCCCCTCTTTCTCTCTCTAATACACCGGCCCCCTTCTCCCCTCTCTCTAAAAATCCGGCCAAAATCTTCCAAATCCTTGCCCCATACCCTCAAAATCAAGCAACCCACCCCCTAATCCTTACCCAAAGCCAATTTCAAGCCTCCACCTCCATTGAATCCGGCCATTGTTGAAGGAATTTTAAGATCTCAAAGGTTAGATTTTTGGGTTGAAAGCTGTCTTTTTGGGGTGATTCTTGAAGGAAGTAGAAAGTGGGGAAGGTTGTGCTATCTAAGGGCGTGTTTTTAGTGTCTTCTTCTCCAACTCCGGCAACTTTCCGGCGGAACTCCGGCGACAATCCGGCGACCCTGTTCCGGTAATCTTTATCTGTTTTTGAGCTATTTCTTTGGTTCATCATGGGTAAAAGGGGTAGAGATAAAATTGTTCCCCCTCCCCCGGTTGTGGAAGAACCCCAATATGACGGACATAGGTTTGTTTCCGAAAAGGCGGAGAAATTTTTCAATGATCATCCTGCCAATGCTTTCAACGTAGAACGAGAATTCGATTGGGCAAGTTGTAATTTAAAGGATATTTTCACGTGTTATAAATTGAAAATGCTTGCGTCAAACCCGAACACTTTGGGATTGAATAGAATAGTTCAGGAGTTCTATGCCAATGTGTGTGCTAGAGGTGATACACCCAATTCTTATATGCGTGGGTTGGAGGTTCCGTACACTAGCACGGTGATAAATAGATATTATAGCATGCCCGCTAATGTGTCGGAGGAGGATTGTGCGTATCAGAAGTTGATAAGGGAGATGAAGACAAAGGAGGATATATTGGGCCACCTCCCAGCATTCTCGGTCACTCTTGGGGTGGACATTGACCCTACTTGGTACACGAAGGGAAATATAATGAAGACAAGGTATCTGAGTGAGGAGTTGGCCATTTTACACCGATTTATCTGTGAGCGGATTATGCCCTCATCACATTATGGGGATGTTAGCTGGAGAAGGGCGGCACTGATGCATGTTGTGGTTTCGAGAAAGAGAATAAACACCGGATTGATTATCAGACATGAGATCATCAGATTGGCCAACAATATGGGGCGGTCAAACTATAACTTTCCGATTCTTATCACGGAGTTGGCAGAAAATGCAGGGCTAAATATAAGAGGGGAAATCCGTAATCTGAAGCCGGGGTCGAAGATTGATAAGTTCACGCTCACCAGCTTCAATCGAGCGAGGGTAGGACCACAGTTAGGCCATGGAGTTGATGATGAAGGTGAGGTAGAGATGCACGACATGGACCCTACAGAGGCTGCTTATTATTTGGCTGGGCAGGTAGAGATGATTGAGGAGAACGTGAGAGGATTGAGGTTGGAGTTTGGGCAGTTTCAGAACCGGGTGGAAACAGAGATTGTGACTAACCAGCAGTGGAGAGAGAGAATGGAAGGGAAGATGGACAACGAGATTGGGCAAGCTCAGGCATTCAGTGAGGAGCAGATGCGGATGATGCACTTGATGATGGAGAGACTACCCCCTCCGCCGCATTACTCTCCCCATGGCCAGTATTCCCCCTACCGCCATGACTCGCAAATAGATGGAGTGGCAAAGACGGCCTGGGGTGAGAGTTCGAGCCAGCTAGGTCCATGGGACCACCATTTTAGGCCGCCCCATCAGTGAGATGGTTGAGGTATTTCCTTCCCCCTCCTTATTTCATTTGGTCTGTAGTAATGCATATGGGACTATGCATGGTTTGGTGAGGGGGTGGGGTACCTGTATGTTGTTTGTATGTAGTTGCCTTCTTCATTTATTATAAAAAAAAAATAAATAAATAAAAATAGAGTGGCTAAGTGAAAACCCGAGAGGGCACTTAGGCAAAAGGAGAGGGTGTGTAAAAAAAAAAGATGAAAAATGAGAGGCTAAGCGAAAACCCGAAAGGGCGCTTAGGCAAAAGGTGAGGAGTTAAAATTTGTGACATCATGTATATCACCGGTGAGGAGACATAAGGGAGGATTGGAGCGTAGGGTAGGATTGATCATTATTGGCGTAGGAGGTTTGGTTTAGAGACGTTAGGCTAGAAAATCCTCGTTCTTTTCTGGAGATATAAGGGGGTGTAGGTGTTTTGTTACGAGGTAAAGTTTTGTGCTTAATTATAAAGTATACAGAAAACTTTAGTTTATGAGGGAGATTGTAGTGTGAGATAAGCGTGGGGGAAAATTAGGACATGTTTAGTTCCCCTTGGCTTTTTGATGTGTGGGCCTTAGCTTGGATGTCCCGTTTTTATATATTTGGAGTTGGGGTCGAGCTAAGGCCATTGATACCATTGTTATTGTTGGAGTGATAAGGAGCGGAGTTCCATTCTCCGAGTACGTTGATTGAGTTTGTTGATTTTTGATTGGTGGTTTAGAGGAGATTAGGGATCATTTTTCTCCCATGCTATCTGTTTAGACCGGTGCTTCG
The DNA here is from genome assembly GCA_022495995.1 of Adenophora triphylla var. japonica. NCBI lineage: Eukaryota > Viridiplantae > Streptophyta > Magnoliopsida > Asterales > Campanulaceae > Adenophora > Adenophora triphylla. The sequence goes on along the minus strand of JAFEMH010001698.1, from coordinate 233,429 downwards.
AGTGGGGATAGGATATTACTCAGGGACGAGTAATGGTCTAAGCGTGGGGGAATTTGATGTGGTGGATTTTGTATACATTATTTCCCTAATTTTCTAGACAGTTTATCATCATTTTAATGTATTTTAGAGTAGTTTTGATGTAATTTTGAGTAGACTATGATTTGGTAAGTTGTGGGAAATCTTTGTAATTTTGAGACATATTTTGAGTGACTTTGTGATGTTTCTGCAAAAGTTTATGATGCGGAGGATAAAGCTGTAGTTTTCAGAAGTTCAGGGACCAAACAACAGAGCTGAAGACTTCAGTGACCCAAAATAAAAGTATGAAAATCTGGGTGACCAAAGTGAAAATCAGAAAGCAAGAATTTGAAATTGGTGTTGCACGTGAAAGGAGGATCAGTTGACCGCATGGAAGGTTTTGAATTATGTTTTATTGTTCTTTTTCTTTTTTTCCTTTTTCTATTATTGAATTAATGAGGATTTAGTATTAGTTTTAGGATTATTATTAGAGGAAGTATAAGTACTCTTTTTATTTTCAGTTTTAGGGTTCAGCTTTATTTTTTTTTTCTAGAGAGAGTTGAACATCCATGGAAGCTTAACTCTTTTGCTTTGGATTTGATTTCCAAAACCCCTATTTATCAATTTGAGGTATTTTCTTTTCTATTTGTTTATCTCTATTCATAATTTCACTTGTGTTGATTTTAGATTTATAACTAGGGTTTGTGAACCTGATCAATTCACTTGTTCTGTTTATGAATCTTTGCTAGAATTCTCTATGACTGTGCCAGTGTAGGAATTCATGAGTAGCATCTTTACGATTTATGCATGTGCCATGGTAAATTTTTAAGTGGGTAAAATTAGGTGATTATCTGTGTGAAACAATCATAGAAAACATTCTTGATCTTAGTTTCTTAAATCGTTCATCAATTAATTCTGCGATCTAGACTGTGCCAGTTAGATTAATTTATTAATTAGGATTTCTAGTGAGTGTGCCACTGCTAGTAACTAATCTGAAAGAAGAAACAGAGATTGAAATATATCTCGTGATCAGGTGAATAAGGTGAAATTGAAAAGTGATATCAATGATAATTTCATAATTAGGTGGGGACGGAATCAAATCTGAAGTGTTTCTAAATTATTGTTTTTACTCTTAATTAGTTTAATTTCTGTTCTTAGGAAGTAATTGAAAATCAAACAAAACCCCCAATCTGGTCAAGTGACTGTTCGTAAATAATCACTGTTCCTCGTGGATCGACCCTGAATTACCCTAATTACATTATTAGTGGCCGAGTTTAGGTCTAATTTAGTAGGCGTGCGACTAAGCCTACCACTATACTATAAAAATGGACTTTAACTAAAAAATTAAAGTGTAAAACTTTATACATAAGATTCTATAGTCCATGTAAAATAAAATAGGTGATGGTATCAATCAAATCAATTAATTGAACGGGTTTATAATAATCATACCCAACATAGAGGGCCCACTTTATAGCCACGCCAACGAGTTGTTCCCCAGCCCATTTTTTAACTCAGTCATCAAAGCTCCGGAACAAAAGTCACCACTGTTGGAGGCTTAAAGTCCACGTCGGCCCATGACTTGAAGAATTGTCACCACTGTGGGTTCTCTTATAAAATGGACATCAAATTTTCTCCCTTGTATAAAGAAAAATTCCTGCCTCTATGTCCAGATTTATTCTCTTTTTAAGAAACATCCTTTCCTTTATCAAAGAAAAAAAAGTTTTCCCAAATTATATTCCCCTCACACCCCTCACCTCACATCCCTACTCTCTCTTCTCATTTTTTTATCTCTTCCTTCCCTCTCTCTCTCTATAACTCTGCCCACCCCCTTCTCCAGCCACTTCTCCTCCGTCCACAGCACCGACCTTCAATACATCAGCGCCTCTTCATTACCATCGGCGACCTTCATCTTCTGTATACGAACCGACACCACCTCCCTCCTCTCCTTGCTATGAAACCCTATATCGACGTCCACTTTCTTCTTCTCCCTTCGTCTTCCTCATCTCTGATCGGTAAGATCTACACATTTCTGGTTAGATCTGCGCATTTCCCGTCAGATCTATGAAATCCCTTGAAGTGTACTCCCTTCTTTTTTGTCACACTGGTCAGCGTTTTCCCCTCCCCCCCATAGTCCACTTTCCGGCACCCTCACACCGCCTCCTTCTATCCTATCCCTTTTACACCTCCAGCCAACCATCGCCTTCCTAATTCGACGCCTATTCCTCATAGGACTCCTCAAATCTGACCATATCTTCAGATCTGTGTCTAGATTTGTCGATTTTGCTTTCTCTAGCCCACAAACAACAGATTGGGAAATATTTTTCTGAGGCCAATCTCAGTCAATCCATTGTTCAAGACTGACATGAGTTTATACTTTATTTTATTATTTTCTTCTTTATCACACTGGTCAGCGTTTTCCCCTCCCCCCATAGTCCACTTTCCGGCACCCTCACACCGCCTCCTTCTATCCTCTCCCTTCTACACCTCCAGCCAATCATCGCCTTCCTACTTCGATGCCTATTCCTCATAGGACTCCTCAAATCTGACCATATCTTCAGATCTGTGTCTAGATTTGTCGATTTCGCTTTCTCTAGCACACAAACAATAGATTGGGAAATATTTTTCTGAGGCCAATCTCAGTCAATCCATTGTTCAAGACTGACATGAGTTTATACTTTATTTTATTATTTTCAATGAAAAAATGTCTTATAATTATATTATAAGAGGTGAAATGGTATTATAATTAAGCTATAAGAGTTGTATTTGTATATTATGAGATTATTCGTTGTTCTTATTGAAATTTCGAATTTTTTGATTTAAAAAATTGTTTTATAAGTCAATTATAAGAGCTGATTTGATCTTATAATTAAGGTATAAAAGTTGTAATGTGTAAATTTTGAGATTAAATCGTCGTTATTATTGAAATGTTTGATTTTTTGGTTGAATAAAATTTGTCTTATAATTATAAGAGACGAAGTAGTTTAAATAGGGAAGTTGGTTTTATAATTCAGCTATAAGAATTGAAATGTGTAAATTATGAGATTAATTAATTGTTACTATTGAAATTTTTTTATTGAAAAAATTATTTTATAAGTCAATTATAAGAGACGAAAAAGTTTTATAAGATACGTATAAAAGATGAAATAGTTTTATAAGCCAGTTATAAAAGTGTGAGGAGTGTATGTGAAATTTTATATCTAATGCGTTATTCATTGGGTTTAAATCTCGCTATATGGCCATTAGAGAAAATGACCCCATATATAACGAGTAGTATACTTTTAACCCCGAAAAAGAGAAGAAAAGAAAAGTTTTGGCACTGAAGATTATGTGAGATATAACATGTAAAACACATTTCATGTTTAAAACATCATTTGCCACTGCATCTCCATCCCCAAAACATGAAATTGATGAACCTAACATTCAACGATGATGTCCTCTCGGTCGATTTTCACGAAGCAAACAATCCTCAGCCAAACTAAGCCAACTCCTCCGTTAACGTGGGTACGAATCTACTTTCCATTGATTTTTCTTCCTCCATAAATATAAATAACTATCAGAAATTAAGGGTGAAAGGGGGATCTGAATAAAAAATTGTAGATTGTAGGATTTACAGATTTGAGAAAGGGGAAAGAAGATGAAAAAGACAAAAGATGAGATAAGCATCGGGCGTCTGAGTTAGTTGTTTGATTATTTCTATTTAGTTTGCTTCTTTTAGGTTGTACAATATGAAGAGATTTTAGGTGTTGATCAAATGTTGAAGATGGGGGTGGAGATGGATAAAATGGGCTCAAATTCGTGGGAGGTCCGCACGGACCGTTGCCCACGGCCCGTTTGGCCCGCGCCCGTCAAGTTCGTGGCCCGTAGTTCGCCCAGCCCGCTTTGCATACGGGGCGGGCTTAGATCAAGGAAGTCCGCACGGATTAGGCTTTGGCCCGCGAATCGGAAGATCCGTTTTGTCCGTGTCCCGTTGACCTGTTTACAATGATGTCCGCACGGACCTATTTGTCAAATATAGGTTTTTTTTTAATCTACTAAATAATTTATATACTATAAATTGTTTAGTTTTTTATCCTTTTTTATATACCTATTTGTAACAAATATCAGTAATAAAAAAAAGTCTAAATATTATTTCTTAGTCAATAAAAAATTAATAAAAAAAATAAAAATAAATAAAGGATAGTCCATCCCTCTTTTCTTATATACAATTTCATTCGTTTAGTTTTTTTTTTTTTATCTTTTTTTATATACTTTTTTGTAAAAAATATCAGTAATAAAAAAAGTCTAAAATATTATTTCCTAGTCAATAAAAAATTAATAAAAAAATAAACACACATTTATAAATCCTAAACCCTATATATCCCATACCCATACCCTAACCCTAAATCATATATCTTAAATCATATTTATACCACTCACTAAACACTAAATCCTAAACCCTATATATATCACTCACTAAACACTAAATCCTATATATCTCATACCCTAACACATACTCTCTCCTCCCGCCCGAAGGGGCAAAGTTTTTGCCTTGCACGGGAATTAAGAAAAGTGATGTAGGAAAGAGAAAAAGTGTATAGTGAAATAAATGTTCTGAGTATGAAAAGTGATGTACGAAAGAGAAAGTGGGGTATGAAATAGTTAGTGAATATTTATTGGGAGTATGAGAATTGAGTCCCACAAATAAAAAAGTACTACCTCCGTCCCACCTCAATTGATCCACTTTCTTTGGGACGTCCCACCTCAATTGATCCATTCCTTAAATGGAAAGTTTTCCATATATTTATACCCTTATCATCTCCATATATTTACAAAAAAACCATTCATTATACCCACTTTAACTTACTATTCCTCCCACTCATTCTCTCTCCTATTAAATATTTTTAACTTTTACATTTTTTCTCCTATTCCCTACCACACATTTAACTTTTACATTCTCTCTCCTCTAATTTCTGACCACTTTAATATTTTTTCTTAAAAACCGCGTTCCACCTCAATGGACCAATTGAGGTGGGACGGAGGGAGTAATAAAAAACTTTCCATTTTTGGGTTGTGCCCCTTCAAATAAAATGGGACGCCCAAAAAGGAAATTTGTGCCCCTTCGGACGGGACGGAGGGAGTATACCTTAAATCATATTTATACCATATACCCTAAATCATATACCTAAACTCTAAAGTATATACCACTATACCTTAAACCTTATAGTATATACCACTCACTAAACCCTAAACCCTGTATATCCCATACCCTAACCTCTACTCCCTCCGTCCCGCCCGAAAGGGCATTTTTGTGTCCTTGCACGGAAATTAAGAAAAGTTATGTAGGAAAGAAAAAAAGTGTATAGTGAAATAAATGTTGTGAGTGAAAGGTGATGTATGAAAGAGAAAGTGGGGTAGGAAATAGTTAGTGAATATTTATTGTGAGAGTATGACAAATGGGTCCCACAAATAAAGAAGTAATAAAAAACTTTCAATTTTTTGGTTGTGCCCTTTCAAATGGGACACCCAAAAAGGAAATTTGTGCCCTTTCGGGCGGGACGGAAGGAGTATACCTTAAATCATATTTATACCCCGTACCCTAAACCCTAAACCCTAAATCATATATCTAAACTCTAAAGTATATACATCTATACCGTTAACCTTGTAATATATACCGCTCACTAAACACTAAACCCTATATATCTCATACCCTAACTCATATACCTTAAATCATATTTATACCCTATATCCTAAACCCTATTTCATATACATAAACTCTAAAGTATATATCCCTAAACCCTAAACCTTATAGTATATACCACTATATACCCTAAACCCTATAAAGCCTATAACCTAACCCTAACCCTAACCCTAACCTTATACCTTAAATCATATTTATACCCTATACTCTAGACCCTAAATCATATACCTCATAACCCATATTCTAAACTATATGCCATAGCTAAATCATTTATCATATATCTTATACCCTAAACCCTATATTACATATCCTAAACTCCATGTGTATCCTAAATCATTACCGTATATGCAAAGAAATGTTTACTAATATTATTGACAATTGAATATTACATAATAGTAATAATTAAGAGAAAAATATTTAATAATAATAATAATTTAACCTTTAAAAAATATTAATAATGCTTTTAATTTATCTCAACTCCTAAAATTCACACTAAATCCTAAAGTATTTACCATATTGCTCAAAGTTTCTTCTGGCAAACAAAAAAAAAAACTAAAAATCTTACTCTAGGACGGAGGGAGTAAAAAAAGTCTAAAATATTATTTCCTAGTCAATAAAAAATTAATAAAAAAATAAAAATAAAAAAGGATTGTCTGTCCCTATTTCTTTTATATATAATTTCATTTGTTTAGTTTTTTTTTTATATCTTTTTTTTATATACCTATTTGTAAATAATATCAGTAATAAAAAAAGTCTAAAATATAATTTACTAGTCAATAAAAAATTAATAAAAAATAAAAATAAATAAAGAATAGTCTGTCCCTCTTTTCTTTTATATACTTTCATTTGTTTAGTTTTTTTCTATCTTTTTTTATATACAATTTTGTAAAAAATATCAGTAATAAATAAAGTCTAAAATATTATTTTCTAGTCAATAAAAAATTAATAAAAAATAAAAATAAATAAAGGATAGTCTATCCCTCTTTTCTTTTATATACTTTCATTTGTTTAGTTTTTTTCTATCTTTTTTTATATACATTTTTTGTAAAAAATATCAGTAATAAATAAAGTCTAAAATATTATTTCCTAGTTAATAAAAAATAAAAATAAAAATAAATAAATACTAGTTCGTACGGACCTTATTTAAAAAAATAGGAAAACTCGGTTGGCCCGTGGATCATCAGATTTGGGCCAAACGGGCGGGCTTGGACAAGAGAAATGGGCCGGGTTTAGGCCCGTTTCATCAAACGGGCTGACGGGCTTCAACCCGTCCCGCCCGCAGGTTGATCCGCACGAATCGGGTTGGGACGGGCCGACCCGTTTGGCCATCACCAGATGGGGGTATATGAGTTATTTCCTATTTCAAATGCATTAGTTAAATTTTGATTCATTTTATTGATGAATTAATTAAATATTTAACAGGTGTTAGTTACGTGATGACACATGACCCTCGCACGTTAAATAATTGATGATTCAATTAAAGAAGTGAGGACATTACAAAAAATTGGTACTTGAATGAGGGTATTGTAAATGAGAAAATTGGAAAAACATGGTTTCTTTAGTAACCAAAATATGAATTTTGCCTAACCCCGAAGAGGAGAAAGAAAAGAAAAGTTGTGAGGGTGAAGATTACGTACATAAATTTTTTATGAATAATCATTTCCTCACTATGATATAATGAAAGGTTGAAGGGGAAATATTGCTCATGCAAGTTGATTATGATTCAATGTTACCTCTCACTACAAGGAAAATCGATTTTAGAGAGGGCAAATTTCGTAGCTAAAATGAAGATTTCGTAGCTAAATTGTGTTTAGAGACGGATTTGTTCCGTAGCTATTTCGTGGGTGCAGGTTCGTCGCTAAATTGGGCGTCGCTGTTTTGTAGCTGTTTTAGAGACGGATACGTCCGTCTCTAAATCAGAGACGGATACGTCCGTCTCCGATTTAGAGACAGATACGTCCGTCTCCGAATTAGAGACAGATACGTCCGTCTCCGATTTAGAGACAGATATATGTACGTCTCCAATTTAGGGACAGATAAGTACGTCTCTAAATTAGAGACATATATTAACATTTCTGTCTCCAAATTAGATGCACATTTTTTTAATTCTAATTTGGATACAAGATTGCTAATCTTCGTTTAGAGACAACAATTGATAACTAACACAACTTGAAACAAAATATTAACATGCATAAAGTTACTTGTTTTACAAGAACACATCATATAGTAGTTTGCTAAAAACATACATGAAAGTAGCTAGGTAATGATAAAAAGAAAGTTTAAGTCATAATGTTGTACCAGCCCAAAATACAAAATTAGAAGAATTTAAGAACCAAGTTTTGACCTCATGAATTCCTCCATTGCATTCAATCTTTCTCGCATTTCCTCATAACCTTTACGAGCCTCTTCTGCAGCACGGTGAGCCTCATCAATCATCATTTGAGCCTCTGGAATTATAAATGGAGCAGCCTTGCTAGACACGCTGGAAGCTGAAGACCCTGTTACTGCCAAAAGGTCCTTGCTGTTCCAACACCCAAAACACAGCCTTTTTTCACACCCCCAACACTCTCAATCCACTTATCGCCTTCAAATGGAATGCTGGTGACATCTACCGCAACAACTCCTTCTACTCTTTCACCTTCTTCACTCACAGGTTGAACATCAACTTTATATTGCTCTTAAAACCATTAATTATTTCATACTAACTATAAAAAAAGGCCGTAGTGAAAAAATATTTGACTAAAACAATAATTGAACTTACAAGAGCTTCCGTGAGTTGTTTGTTGGCAAAAATCGGATTTCCATTCTCGTCCTTTTGAAGAGATCCATCACGAGACTTTTTTCCATTATATTTGATGATCTCTTCTAGAACATGTATATCCTCACCGAGTCTTTTTTGCTTCTAGGTTCAGTCAACAAAAAGCAATAAGAAACAACAAGTCAAAATCATCGACTTAACTTTCTTAAGTATCATATAATGCATATGAAATAACAAATTATCATCAGGTGTATTGAGTGGGTGTGGTTGTGGATATGGATTCCCTGGCAGGTTGTTTATATTGGAAGCTTCAGCAAAACAGCTTCAGCAACATAGCTACTGCCAGTGAGGCGGCCGCCTGGGAATATATGAGGCGCCAGCCTCACTGGCAGTAGCGATGTTGCTGAAGTTTGCTGAAGTTGTTTTGCTGAAGTTGGCTGAACATTAGCAACAACTATACATCTGTTAACTTATAAACAACAAAAACATAAAAAGTTTAAGATTTTCGACAACCACATTCAAGGAGTACGCATGCAACCAAAATATATGACTAGATTGGCAGCTGTAAACTAAATTAATTCCAACTGAGGTCTGATATAGGAGGAATGTTATGTGATGCAAATAAAAAAATAACACCTTAACGTGTGCACCTTGCTTCGAAACCGTTTACAGATAATAAATAGCAGCTCAAACGCTCATTCAATACATGATGTCAAACTTGAACACCATACTTATTGTGTGAAGCAGGCAAGATGAGTTTGAATTCAACTCGATCCGTACAGGTTTTTTTACCCTACCTCTTGCTATTTCAACCAACTTGGCATATAACCTTTGTGCAATGAGCCGTTAAATGTTGGTATGTGAATGCTAATGCACAAGAGAATCCAAATACGGAAACAAGGGGTTTCCCCAATCGACAACCATCCCTATGGTCAGGCTTGCACTCTATAAACAAAGCTATGCCATGTCCAGATCACTTGGACTAAAAACACACAGAAAAATTAGGATCCATTGATTAGCCTATCAAATGACTAACAAATTGCCATTATCACCACAATTGCCCCTCAGCTAACAAAGACCACCATTTCATGGCGAGTTAGGAAAGGTCATTTAATTCATTTTGAAAATACACCCTGTCTTATAACAAGTGGGACTTATTTCCCTTTTTGGTCCATCTCATGACAAGTGAGAATATCAAAGATAGCCAACTTATATCAGCAGAATATAATCAACCACGCCATATATCTGAGTACTTATCTGTTGGTCCCAAAGGTGGCAACAAGGGTGAAAATACAGCTAGAGGGGGGGGGGGTGAATAGCTGTTATAAATTTTTTGCCCTCTTTTAAAAACTAAACCTCTTGCTTACAAAATCTCTTGCAGTTGATAATAGACTGAAGTGAAGATGTAAAATGCACAGCGGAATTATAGAGTATAAAGCAGTTTGATAGAGGCGGTTTGTAAAGCGGTTTGGTAATGCGGTTTTGGAAAGTGCAGTTTTACAAACACTTGTATTTTTGACAATGTTAACTCCAAATACTATTTCACAATAATGGATAGCTAAATAAAGATCAAACAGAGACAAAGATAAATAATTAGTAGTCACAGGAAATATAAATGCAGAAAGTAAGAACACGTGATTTGGAGTGGTTCAATCGATAAACGGTCTACGTCCACTACCAAGATGGTTAGTCTTGGATTTTCAAGAGTGATTTTACTATGAGTATGAGAGATTACAAGTTACAAAGATCAATACTCAAATCTAAAATCTATTCTATGAAGATCAAATCCTAAGACTATAACCAGTGTATCTCAAGTGATTAATCTATGTGATTAAACAAGTGAGGTGTGTGTGTGAGAACAAGATCAAGGCTCTTTAAATCTATGAGATGTAGAGCACAATGATTCTTGAATGTGTTAAGGATTGATTTCTGGGCTGGGGAATATTTCTTGAAGGTAGAAGATGAAGATTAAAAGGGTTGAATAATTTCTAGGCAGAGCTTCAGCTTCTATGAACACAACACTTTCAAATTTCTCAAGCAATCTTCAAATGGTGAAGATTAGGGGTATTTATACCCAAGCATCAAGAAACTAGCCGTTGGATACAGCTGTTGCAAGGACAGTACTTGATGCTTTCCCATTGGTCCACAATATCCACTTTTGTCCTTTGGTACAGTTGCTGCAGAAAAAGCTGATCAGGCTCCAGCTGCAAGCAATGAGGTTAGGACACCTGTCACCTTTTCAAGATCCTTGCAGATCTTCTCTGACATTGAATCACATGACAAGATTTAGTGGTTGACTTTTGATATTGCTGACGTGGATTCCAACGGTAAAAAGTGGTTCACTTCAAGTCTTCAATCATTGGATGCGGTTGGTGTGATGCGATTGATGAAGTGCGTTTTGCTACACAAGGAGGTTGCACAGAGCGGTTGCAGATGAACTGCAAAGGTGCGGTTCATAAGCGGTTGCACTGTAGTTGGTTAAAGGAGCAGAATCAAAGGAATCATACATGCGGTTGCATGTGCGGTTCTGAGGGGCGGTTTGATACTGCTGAACTGCAACACTCCAATCCAATGAGTCTTGTGCTAGTCTTCAAGCCTATATTTAACCTATTCTATAAAATGGACTTAGCTAAAAAATTGAAGTCTAAGCTTCATTACATAGGGTCCTAAAGTCCTTAAAATAGACAGGAGGTTATGGTATCGATCAAATCTAATACAAAATAGGAGGGTTAAAACATGCATACCCAAAAATCTCCCCCTATTTGATTGATGCCATTACCTACTATAACTAAAGCAAACATTGTACTTGGTAAAAACATGTCCATAAGAATTAACATGGTAAATCATGTCCCAAGTAATTGCACACACTTAGCTTATGCTATAGATTTCTATACTATCTGAAAGATAAACATTTACAATATGGATAGTATAGAAATGCATTCAGTGCACTTAAAATATGAGTTTTAAGTTCAAAGTGCGGTTTAAACTGAATGTTTACCCTTCATTTCAAAAATAAGAATTTAAGTTAGAAAATATTTGAATGAGGTTATAAACCATATGCGGTTTCATTGTTCTACAAACAAGCAGTTTGATATGAACAAAATTTTGGAACCATGATGCAATTTCCATTAATTCCTAAAGTGATTACAGTTACAGGATTGAAAGAAAATTGCAGGGTTACAAAAACAAAAAGTTGGACAAAGGAAATACATGAAGTGCGGTCCAACAAAACAAAAAGGAGTTCAGCAAAAAGGAAAGGAATTACAGAGAAGAGCGATCCTAATGCTGACGCGGTTGGTGATGATGCTGATGCGGTTGCTGATGGCGCGGTTGATCACGTCTCTGGTCGACTTCTTGATTTGGCACTTGTGGTCCAGAAGGTCTGAAGGCTGAGCTTTCTCCTCTGATAATTCTTCTAAGAGATCTGACATCTTCAGATTGTCTTCCAAGGGTGGTCTCAACTGCTCTGAGTGAGGTCACGGATTGAGTAGCGGTTGAGCCTACAGCATCAACTGATCTGGTGTTGGCAGCAACACTTTCCTTGATCTCAGTTGTGAAGGCTTCAATGCAGGCCTTAAGGGAATTGTAGAATGTGAAGATCTCATCCTGAATGGTCACAGTTTGAGTAGATAGAGCATCTCTCAATGGTTCCAGATCAACGGTAACATTCAGGTTGGACTTTAATTCCTTGATAGAGTTGTCAAGCTTGAGGTTGAAGCCTGCCTTGAGGTTCTCAAATCTAAAGGAAATGTCATCATCAAAAGATTTAATTTGCTCCTTGAGACTGTCTCCCACAATGTTAAGATCAACATTGATTCTATCTTTTAGGGAGTCCAGCTCAGAAAGAATCTTCAACTCCAGGTCATCAAGAGCGGTTTGAGAAGGAGCGGCTGAGGTTAAGGCTTGATGCTGTTGGGTTTCTTGAAGGGTTTTCATGAAAGATAACAGAGCAGAGTTGGTGGAAGAGACAAACTTATTTGAAAGCTTAGAGAGCATCTCATGAAGTTGGGTCTTTGAAACAGCATCACCCATGGCTCTAAGCACTCCTCTGGCTAAGTCTTCTTTAAAGCCTTGAAAATACTCTGTAGCTGGGGTTTTGACAGCTTCAGCGGTCTGGGTTGCTGAGGCGGTTTGAAATGTGGAAACTCTCTCCCCCTTAATGGCATCAATCAATTGGGCTTTTAGATTGCCAGTTCAGTGGCTTGAGAGTCCACCTTGGAAAGAAGAGTGCGGTTGGAGGCTTCAAGGGATGAATTGGAGGCAGCCAGGGCAATGTTGGATTCAGTAAGTTTTAACATGTGCCCTTGGTTTACAACCAACTGTGATTGAATAAGTTGGAGGGTTGACAGAATTTGGAGGTAGTCAGCAGGGGCGGTTGGAATGGATGGAATTTGGGTAACTGAGGGAGGCGGTTGAGATTGAGTTGGAGGGGCGGTCTGAGGTAATGGATTTAGAAGGGTTTGGAAAAGGCGTTTGACTGGGACTGTATAAGGTGAAGCGGTTGAGGGAGGTATAGGAAGTGTTTGGGGTAAAGTAGTAGGTGCGGTTAAGATTGGGATGGTAGGAATTTGTGCGGTTGGAATTGGTGCGGTTGGAGGAGGTGGAATGTTAGAAGTAGGGATTCCAGAAGTAACAGGGTTAGAATTAGAGGAGGAGCTAGTAGTGTGAACTTCAACAGAAGGGGATTTCTGTTGAAGAGGGGAAATTTCAGGGATAGGAGAATTTGGAGGAGGTGGAGTATGAACGCGGTTTGGAGAAGGGTTTCGGTGTTGTTGGGGAGAATTTTCAGTAGGTGGAGGAGGTGTATTGACGCGGTCAGGAGAAGGGGTTGGATCACGGTTTAGGTTAGAAATGGAGATGGCTGGAGTGTGATGAGAATAAGGAGGTGACTGAGCGCGGTTGGAATGAGGAGGGGAATTTGAGCGGTAGGAACGTTGAGGTGAGGGAGTTAGGGTTCTGTTTTGGCTAGAGGAAGAATGGGATTTGGTAGATGAATGGGATAGGGAATGGGAAGTAGAATGGGATGAAGGTGGAGAAGGAGTAGGTTGTTTGGCTAATCGGTGCAGAAACCGTTTGGGTCCTTTGGTTGGGGTCTTTTTATGGGCTATGTGTTTGACCCTTTTTGTCTTCTCCCCCTGAGCGGTTGCAGCTCTGCGCGGTTGAGGAGGGGAAGGTGGTCTAGATGATGGGGATTTGGCTGGGGAGGAATGATGAGAGTGGACAGGGGATTTAGAGGGAGTTGGGTTAAGAGGTTGGGTTTGGGGCGGTTGAGAAGGAGGCGGTTGGGGAATGGGTTCCTTGGATTTTCCTTTAGCTGCACCCTTCTCAGCTCTTTCTTTCTCCATTCTTTCAATCTCAGCCTTATAGAAGGCGATTAGGTCTTCATCAGTTATCTTAGCCAAAGTCTCCTTAGTTTGCTTGGCTTTCTTAGCCCTGGCCACCAAAGGAGGAATGGTATTATCTTCTTCTTCTTCTTCAGCAATCTCATCCAGAAGAGACATCTTATCTTTCCCTTTCTTACTAGGTCCTGCATCAGTTGCACCACGCGGTTGTGTAGGTGCGGTTTTGGTTGGCTTAGGAAGCGGTTCTGCAGGAGTCTTCCTTTTCCTTGAAACTTTCTTGATAGCTTTGCCAAGGCCCTTGGATGCGGTTGCAGGAGTCATCTCCACATAATGATCCTTGGGATGAAAGGTATCAGTATCATATAGAGCCTTGTTGTCATCATTGCCAAATGAGAATCTGAAGGAGTGGCAAGCCTTGAGTCCAAAAGATTCTTCAACTCCCCAATGAAAACAGATGTCAGGAGTAGTAGTTCTCATGTCTTCCAAATGCTGGTAGTTGGCAAAGATGGCGGTTAGCAATCTACCAAAAGGTCTCCATCTGGTATGCACATCCTTAGTCTTCAACTGATAAGCATCAATGCTGCTGGCAAGCTCTCTCATCAAAATCTTGGGCCAATGGAGCTTCATTCCATTGTAGATGGCACATCAATACTGCCACTGCTGTGAGGTGAAGTTGTTGTGGTTTCCAGTCTTGCCACATACAGACTTCCCAACCAGATAGCAAAGATGGCTCATCAGCTCTCCAAAATCTCTCCTTGGCTTCTTCTTGTAATAACCAGAGAGTGAATCAAGGGTTCCAGTGAGGGTTGAGCAGGTGGCATCCTGGACTTCTTGGGAAACTTCAATTGGAGCACCAGAAACATGAAAATCATAAGTGCTTCTGATGTCCAGGTAATCAATGGACACCTTGAATCCTTCAACAACTCCAACTAAGCTGGGTATCTTCTTCCCATCTGATAGCTCTCTTTCCCCACGCACTGCGGTTGCATAAAACTGGTCAATGAAGAGGGGAATGGTGTAGGTTTGCTGTTTGTTGAAAAGGGGAAGGATTCCAGAGGCTTGCATCTTCCTGATCATCTCCCTTCCAAGAGCATCAGATTTCAGTTCTGGTTCATTGATCTCCCACCCTGGTAAAAAGTATTTGGTATTCTACAAAGAAAACATTCAAGTTAGAACATTTTAATAAATTCACAGTTTACAAGCGGTTTGGTGCACACATGCGGTTGGCAATAGTGCGGTTTTGGAAATGATAATTTCCAAACCTCAAGGAAACTGTGAATACAGGTAGGAAAACAGATAGGAAAAGTACAAAAGTATATTTACTTAGTACGTGGCATTGTAAGCCAAAGTTATCCCACACTGCAAGCGGTGCTTAGAGAGGAAGTTCTTGGTTTCCAGCCTATATACTTAGTAAAACTTAAGTAACTTCTTCGCATGCGGTTTCAAAGTAGCATGCGGTTTACAATGAAGCGGTTCAAACATGCAAATCAAAATCCAAAATTTTCAAAAATTTTCTAAGCTAGGAAAAAAACAAGATTGAAAGTTAGGTCAAACCAAAACATAAGAAATTTTCTGAAAATGAGGATGAACAGTCACATGAGTGCATGAAGAACACGAAGAACACCAAGAACAGAGATTTGATGAATGTTAACCAAAATGAACAAATAATATGTCAAAATGATCACATTGAGCAGTAGATCAATAATATAACAATAAAAATATCTACTTTACTCAAAGTCACCCAGAAAATGCAAAAAATCAGAAGTGGGTTTCGAAACTTAAAAAGTTTAAAGTTTAAAATCAGTACCCAAATCAAGTGTTGATCATGAAATAAAGTTAATAATCAGACATATAAGCATAATTCGAGCATAACCTAACTAATTTCATGCAAAATGATCAAGAAATGAAGCATATATGAACAAAAATTAGGTTTTGGTGTTCGAAGCTTGAAGAACATTCATCAATGGCAGTTCAAGCGTATGATTTGCAGAAAGTCTAAAGATAAGGGTTAGAAATCATACCATATCAAAGATAGGTTGTTTAGGTGCCATTAACTTGAAGAAATTTACAGCTTTTAAACACAGTTTTGAAGAGAGAGAAGAAAGGTTTGGTGAAGAAACTGACACTTGAAGGTACAAGTTAGAGAAGACAGTTTGGAAAGTTTGAAAAGGTGGGTTATGTCTTCTATTTATAGGAAAGGTTTTAGGGTTAGGGAAGTTGAAAGGACAGTTTCACTAACCAAAGCAGTGAATCATTGCAATGTTGCACCCTTTCAGCTTCCTTACATCAACCAATGACGGCTGACATGAAACCCATTTAATGCCAATGTTCCCTTGCATTAAATGCATTCAAATTTTAAAATTTTGTGGGAAAACATTTGCAAATAAACCCTTAAAGAAAAAATAAGGGCGAAAAAATAAATAAAAGGAATTTGAACAGTTTTTTTTTTAAATTAAATAAACATAAGCAAAAATTAGAAACTACTCCAAGTTGAAACGCGGTTGAGGTCCAAGCGGTTGAGCTGCAGCACGCGGTTGAAATGAAGCGGTTGGCTGCAGGGCGGTTGGACTATATGCGGTTTGGTACACGCGGTTCAACAAGGGGATTTGAAACTATACTTAACACACAAGTTAGCAAATAGAAAGAATGGATTCATTTGAGTTCAAGCATACCCATTTCTCCTCTAAGGAATGAAAACCTCTTGGAGTCAAGAGCCTTGGTGAGGATATCAGCAATCTGGTTGTCTGTCCCCACGTACTCTAAATGGATATTCCTCTTCTCCACATGGTCTTTGAGGAAATGATACTTGATATCAATATGCTTGGTCTTGGAATGCATGACAGGGTTGTTGGAGACTAAAATTGTTGAAGTGTTGTCACACATGATGGGGCAATTCCCTTCATGGATTCCATAGTCTACCAACTGCTGCTTCATCCAAAGGATTTGACAGCAACAACTACCAAAGAAGAATATACTCGGCCTCCGTGGTTGACACTGAAACTGATGCTTGCTTCTTGCTGGCCCAAGCAACTAGTCTATTCCGGAGGAAATGACAAGTCCCACTAGTGCTTTTCCTGTCAATAGTACAAGCTGCATAATCTGCATCTGAATAACCTACAAGATCGAAGTTCAAATCTTTGGAATACCAAAGTCCAAGGTTAGTGGTTCCAGATAAATAGCAGATTATACGCTTGACTGAAATAAGATGTGCTTATCTAGGATTAGCTTGGTAGCGAGCACATACACAGACACTAAACATGATATCGGGCCTACTAGCAGTTAAATAAAGTAATGAGCCGATCATACCTCGATATAAAGTTTGATCAACTTTCTTACCTTTGAGATCTTTATCTAGCTTATTTCCGGTGGCCATTGGAGTATCATATGCTTTAGCATTTTCTAAATCAAACTTCTTTATTAGCTCCTTGGTGTATTTGGCTTGGCTGAGGAAAATACCTTCTTCGCATTGCTTGATTTGAAGCCCGAGGAAGAATGTTAATTCTCCCATCATGCTCATCTCAAACTTGCTTTTCATTAGCTTCTCGAAACGCTTACAAAGTAACTCGTTAGTAGAACCAAAAATGATATCATCAACATATATTTGAACATGTAAAGTATGATCATTATATTTGGCAATAAAAAGAGTTGTATCAATTTTACCGCGTTTAAATCCTTTTTCTAGTAAAAATTTAGAGAGACTCTCATACCATGCTCTTGGAGCTTGCTTAAGTCCATACAAAGCTTTCTGGAGTTTGTAGACATGATTGAGAAATTTGGAGTCTTCAAATCCAGGCGGTTGGGCAACATACACGGTCTCTTGCAGTTCACCGTTGAGGAAAGCACTCTTCACGTCCATTTGATATAACTTGAAACGCTTGAAAGAGGCATAGGCTAAGAAGATTCTGATAGCTTCCAATCTTGCAACTGGAGCAAAAGTTTCGTCATAATCGATTCCTTCTTCTTGCCTATATCCTTGTGCAACCAACCTTGCTTTATTCCTAGTAATGCTTCCATTCTCATCCATCTTATTCCTAAATACCCACTTAGTTCCTATTACTCCTTGATCTTGAGGTCTAGGCACCAAAGTCCAGACCTTGCATCTTTCAAACTGGTTGAGTTCTTCTTGCATAGCAACGACCCAACTGGAATCTTGGAGTGCTTCATCAATCTTCTTGGGTTCAATTTGAGATATCAAGGAAGTATGCTCGTCATAATTTGATCTCCTTGTTTGAACACCGGAAAACAGATCACCAATCACATTAGAGAGAGGGTGACTGCTGACTTCACGAACCTCTGGGGGTGAGTCTGGTTGGACTGAGGTTTGCTGAAGATCTTCAATTGGAACGTCGTTAGATCCTTCAGCGAAGTCATGGAAGGTAAGTTGACGAAGAGGTTCTATAAGCTGGATAGGGGAATTCTCAACTTCTTCTTCCCTAGGAGTTGCATTTGGAGTAGGAACTTCAGGTGCGGTTTCAAAAGTGCGGTTTGAGGGAATTTCAGTTGAGGGTGCTGGATTTTGCGGTTGAGGTTCAGGTGCGGTTTGAGAGGGTTCACCTGTTTCATTATGCTCAACAAAATCATCAGCAACATTTGGAGCCAAATGTGGCTCAAGGAGAGAATGCTCATCGAAAGTAACATGGACAGACTCAACTATTTTTAAACTAATTTTATTGAAAACACGAAAAGCTTTTGAATGTTTAGCATACCCAACAAAAATAATTTCGTCGGCCTTGGCTCCGAATTTACCTCTATTTTCTCTTCCGTTGTAGAGGACAAAACATTTGCAGCCAAAGATCTTGAAGAATGCAATGTTGGGGGTTCTTCCTCGCCAAAGCTCATAGGGAGTCTTGTTATAGGTTTTGTTGATGAGGGAGCGGTTACGAGTGAAGCATGCTTTGTGTTGATTGCTTGACCCAAAAATGCGAGGCGGCTTCGCTTTAGATATCATTGTCTTTCCGGCCTCAATCAACGTCCTATTCTTCCTTTCCACAACCCCATTTTGTTGTGGAACACCGTGATTGAGAAATTGTGATCAATTCCATGGTCATCACAATACTGAGCAACACCGTTGTTCTTGAATTCTGTTCCATTATCTGATCGAACACTAACGATGTCGTCTTCTTTCTGAGTTTGGAGCCGTCTAAAAAGTGCGGTGAGAATATCATAGCAATCGTCTTTGGAAATCATCATCTCAACCCACGTATATCTTGAATAATCATCCACCACCACTAAAGTATATCTACTTCCTCCAATCTTTGGCGGTGGTTACGGGTCCAAACAAATCTATGTGAAGCATTTGTAAGCATCTTGAAGTTGATGGAGCGGTCTTCTTTGGTGAAAGACGACGCAGACGCTACCAAGCTGGCATGCACTGCATTTCTCTGGATGATGGTCAGCCACTATAGGTAAACCACGAACGAGGTTTTCCCTACCAATCTTTGCAAGATACTTGAAGTTCAAGTGGCTCAACCTCTTGTGCCAAAGCCAACTATTTTCGCTCACATTTTTAGCTACAAAACAGAGATTAGTAATACTACATGCAGAATTTAGATCAATAGTGTAAATATTACTCTTACGAATCCCTGTGAGTAGGGTGACTCCAGAAATGCTATCTTTGATAAAGCAATTTGATGACATGAAGTTGCAAAGCATTCCTTTGTCACAGAATTGAGAAATTGAAAGGAGGTTGTGCTTGAGTCCTTCAACAAGAGAAACCTTCTCAATAGTTAGGTTTCCTCTCCTTATAACACCATATCCAATGGTCTTGCCTTTGTTGTTGTCACCAAAGGTTACAGACGGACCGCTTGCTTCAACGACATCTTCAAGTAATGATTTATCTCCAGTCATATGTCTTGAGCAGCCACTGTCAAGATACCATTCATTATCCTTGGAGTGACCAGCCATTGCGAGAGGACTGAAATGTAAACATTAAGAACGAGGTCCCCCTTTATTCCTTGGGTCCTGAAGTTAGCAACCCTTCACGACCCACACCTGTTTGACAGAAGGAGGTTTACTCTTCCTGGCATTGGATGTGAACCGCAAAAGGCATTCTGCAGCCTTGTGACCTAAACCATCACATACAGAACATTTATAAAAGCTACAAGCATCATGAGGTTTTACTAACTCCTTACTCTTCTTAGGAGTTGCATGCGGTTTTCGGGGAGCGGTTGCAGCCTTGACAAAGGGAACTGGCTTTGGTTTGACCACGTATTTTCTAGGAACGCTATTCCTGCTTTTGAAGGCAGGAGGAGCAGTCGAAGAAGAAGCGCGGTCATCCTTGGAGTTGCTAGTACCACCTTTTCCACCAGAAGCGGTTGGAGCAGGGATACGACCAATTCCATAAGCCATTTCCTCTGAAGCTATACTCTCAAAATCCTTTGGCTTCATCTGAGAGTTCTTCCCATATTGCTTCCCTTTTGGGTAGACATAATTAATTTGTTGTCCTTTACCCTTGCCTTTAGCATGCTTCCCCTTAGGAATTTCTTTAGTTAGTTTCAAAATGTCCTCATCCTTTTCCTTTGCGGGATGCACACTTCTCTTCTTCGGCGAGATCCAAATCCTATACCCTCGGTAACTCCATTGGGTAATTGGGTATCTATGATTTGTTCTGCATAAGATTTTGACTTGAGCCACCCATCAATAATTTTTTGACGATCGTTGAGTTGGGTGACCAGGTCATCATTCCGGAGTTGAAGTGCAGCAACCTTAGTTTCAAGGATGCGGTTTTGATCAGCAAGAGGAGTCATCTTTTTGATTTGGTCCTTAAGATTTGAAATTTCGGACCTCATCACTGTTTTCTCCGTCTTGTACAGATTAAGTTCATCATGAGCTAAGCTTAAGGCTTTCTTAAGATTAGAGAATTGATGGATCACCATTTCAGCTTCCTTAAACATCTTTTCGTGTTTCGAGGGAGAAACTTCTTCCACCACCTTTTTCAAAACTTTCTTATTTGGAATTGCTTTTGAAGGTGGAGCATTTTTAGAAGAGAAAATGGGACGTGAGTACGAACAATTTCCTATCTTAACGCTAGGAGTAAGTTTGACATTGTCATCCAACTTAAAATTTGGAAGTTTTGTAGAAATCTCTTCTTCCTCCATATCTTGCAACTCGACTGACTCAGAATCTGATTCATCGGAAGCATCCGCAACTAAGCAGAGATTAACCTCTTCGGTTTCTTCGTCACTTCCATCATCAGAATCTGTTTCAATCCAAGTTGCTAATTCCTTGGAATTCTCTTCCTCCTCAGCAAGCATTCCATTGCGATGAGAAAATTTCGCAGGAGAGGTTTTCTTTTTCAAGTATTCATATTTGGGCTGTGGACACTCAGATGCAAAGTGACCAGGTTTTCTACAATTGTAGCAAACTAGATCACTCTTTTTCTTTGTATCTCCAGCCTTAGAAAATGTTGCAGGAGGTTTGCCTTTTGAAAAAGTTTTTGTAAAAGGTTTTGAGGATTTTCTAAACTTTTGAAATATTTTTACAAACATGGCAAAATCATCATCATCCATCTCGATGAGTGATGAGGTTGATATGGAAGGATCTGCAGTTTGATTGGATGTAGATGGTTTCTCCTCTTGTTCCACAATGGACATGGAAAGCGATTTGGTTTTCCCTTCAATCTCTTCAATATGATTTAATTTAAGCTCATAGACTCTAAGGTTTGCATACAAGTTACTTAACGACCAAGTATTCAAAACTTTTGAGTCTTCTAGAGAGGTAGCCTTATTTACCCATCTAGAACCTAAAGCAGCGAGGAAAGTCATATTGATTTCCTTATCGGTTAAAGTTTTGCCAAGAGATCTACAAGCATTAACTACCTAAACATATCGGTCGTAGGTTTGACGCAAGGTTTCGTTGGATTTTCTGTTGAAGTTGTTGTAAGATCTTTCAACAGCATATAATTTGCTTTCCTTGCACTCGTCATCACCTTCGAGGTAGCTCTCTATGGCATCCCACATCTGCTTAGCGGTTTTGAGGTACATCACCTTCTGAAGTGTTGAAACTGGAAGGGTTCCTGAAATGATGTGCCTTGCCTTGCTGTCCAAGGCAACTAATCTCTTCTCTTCGTCTGACCACTCATCTTTTGGCTTTTTGACCTCTGGAGTTTCTGTATTGGTGGTTGCATCAGTGTTGGCCTTCATGGGAACAAACGGACCATTGATTACGCACTCCACCAGCATCTCATCAATTGTTTCCAAATGAATGAGCATTCTGCACTTCCAGATGTCGAAGTGGTCTTCGTCCAAGATTGGAATGTGTGAATAGTTAACAGTAGTCATTGTCTTTGTATTTTCCATATTGAATCAGCACACAAGCTGTTAGGCTTGAAAAACAGTGGTTTTAAAATGTGTTGGCTCTGATACCACTTGTTGGTCCCAAAGGTGGCAACAAGGGTGAAAATACAGTTAGAAGGGGGGTGAATAGCTGTTACAAAATTTTCGCCCTCTTTTAAAAACTAAACCTCTTGCTTACAAAATCTCTTGCAGTTGATAATAGACTGCAAGTGAAGATGTAAAATGCACAGCGGAATTATAGAGTATAAAGCGGTTTGATAGAGGCGATTTGTAAAGCGGTTTGGTATTGCGGTTTTGGAAAGTGCAGTTTTACAAACACGTGTATTTTAGACAATGTTAACTCCAAACACTATTTCACAATAATGGATAGCTAAATAAAGATCAAACAGAGACAAAGATAAATAATTAGTAATCACAGGAAATATAAATGCAGAAAGTAAGAACACGTGATTTGGAGTGGTTCAATCGATAAACGATCTACGTCCACTACCAAGATGGTTAGTCTTGGATTTTCAAGAGTGATTTTACTATGAGTATGAGAGATTACAAGTTACAAAGATCAATACTCAAATCTAAAATCTATTCTATGAAGATCAAATCCTAAGACTATAACCAGTGTATCTCAAGTGATTAATCTATGTGATTAAACAAGTGAGGTGTGTGTGTGAGAACAAGATCAAGGCTCTTTAAATCTATGAGATGTAGAGCACAATGATTCTTGAATGTGTTAAGGCTTGATTTCTGGGCTGGGGAATATTTCTTGAAGGTAGAAGATGAAGATTCAAAGGGTTGAATAATTTCTGGGCAGAGCTTCAGCTTCTATGAACACAGCACTTTCAAATTTCTCAAGCAATCTTCAAATGGTGAAGATTAGGGGTATTTATACCCAAGCATCAAGAAACTAGCCATTGGATACAGCTGTTGCAAGGACAGTACTTGATGCTTTCCTATTGGTCCACAATATCCACTTTTGTCCTTTGGTACAGCTGCTGCAGATAAAGGCGATCGGGCTCGGTTTGCAAGCAATGAGGTTAGGACACCTGTCACCTTTTCAAGATCCTTGCAGATCTTATTAACATTGAATCACGTGACAAGATTTAGTGGTTGACTTTTGATATTGCTGACGTGGATTCCAACGGTAAAAAGTGGTCCACTTCAAGTCTTCAATCATTGGATGCGGTTGGTGTGATGCGGTTGATGAAGTGCATTTTGCTACACAAGGAGGTTGCATAGAGCGGTTGCAGATAAACTGCAAAGGTGCGGTTCATAAGCGTTTGCACTGCAGTTGGTTAAAGGAGCAGAATCAAAGGAATCATACATGCGGTTGCATGTGCGGTTCTGAGGGGCAGTTTGATACTGCTGAACTGCAACACTCCAATCCAATGAGTCTTGTGCCAGTCTTCAAGCCTATATTTAACCTATTCTATAAAATAGACTTAGCTAAAAAATTGAAGTCTAAGCTTCATTACATAGGGTCTTAAAGTCCTTAAAATAGACAGGAGGTTATGATATCGATCAAATCTAATACAAAATAGGAGGGTTAAAACATGCATACCCAACATTATCAATTCTCAAGAAAACATTTCATAGTACATCATATCTATGTAAAAAAATATGCACAATTTTAGTTGTCCTCGTCAATTTACACTGGAAATTTAACAATATCGAGTATTGACATATTGAAATAAGCAAGACCAATTTCAATAATCGTAAGAGTATACCTACATTGAGCATAAGTAAAGCAAGTTGCAATCTCCATATGTATTGACATATTGAAATAAGCAAGAACAATTTCAATACATGAACGCAATGAAAGTTACCTCCTTATGTATATGTTGCTGGAAGGATACAGAACCTCCACCATGTGTGGATTTTGCTATGCCACCTTCACCTCCACATCAGTTGTTCTTTGTAATTTTAGATTTTGACACATTCTCAGCAACTGCCCAATGTTCCACCCACTTCTCCCAAAGGCTAGGCGGCATCCAGCTTGATTTTTTTTCAAACTCCCATTTTTTCTTCATCTTGTTTATGTTGTTCCTATAAGTATTGGTTCCATGGCTAAAAAATTCTTGATAAGCCTGCTGTTGTGTTTGTCCAGCATGAGAGTACAAGCGCTATTCACAAAGTACACAAATATATACTCATATATTAATGCAATAATATAAATCAAATATAAAGAATAAGAAACATTTACTTATGGGCTTTACCAAGAACTCAGCAAACCACAATTTCTTGGTTCTTTCGGGGACACTAGACCACCTTGGATAAAAATGATCTTGATCAGAGCAATTCTTTTTCACAGTCCTCCAAAATTCTCGTGCATGTTTGTTGTACAAGTAGCTATAGATATGAGAAATAGAGAAAGAGTGAGAAGCAATTACAAAAAACAAGAGCAAATATGTATGGACAAGAACTAACAAAGATATATGAACCTAATTATAGAGCAAAAATCATGGTATTTTTGTAAAAAACATTTGATAATAATTAAAAAACAAGAACCAGATAACACTTGCCATCCACTTTGCGATAATGCAGCTATTTCTTTGTTGGTATCAGTATCGACCTCGGGTAATAAGCGGTATACTTGAGTGCCAACAACCTGGATGATAGAGTTTTGTGCCTCTGAAGGAGATTGACTAGGTTGTTATGTGTTACCATTTGAGCTTCCAGATGCATGTGTGTTACCAATTCCTATTGTCAATGTGTTCCCATTACCTGTTTAGTTTTCTGATGAATGCGAAGGTGAAAACCCCTGAAAGAGCTCTTTGTATACTTGACTGTGACATAGTTTTATCTAGGGAAAAAATATATCAGTACAATTGTAATATTTATATAAGTAAAACTGAGTATATAAGAAATTGAACATAATGAGTATACGTTAAATAAATAAGATATGATTGCTAACAATTCGTAATACTAACTTAGCATACTGAAAGTATAATTAAACAGAATACAAAACAAATGAAGATACTCAAACTTCGTGATTATCTATATGATCATACTGGCAATCAGAAGAACATGAGAGTCCATACACATTTTATTAAACTTGCAACTACATAAAGCTAAAATGGCAAGTGAACATTGCAAATCAGTGCACAAGGGCATCCTCATCATCTGACTCATATTCGCCATCCTCTGAATCATTGTAACCTTTATTATCTTCTTCGTCATCGTCATCGTCTACTTCTTCTGCACCTCTTCTTCCTCTTCAGATTCTTCATCGAGGTTAATGTATGTCTCCTCGTCATCAACTCCAGTGTGAAGGATGGGATTATCCAGGTCCGCTCCACCATCAGTAACAGGGGTAATAACAGGCATAATACTTTCTTGGTAAAAGGCATCAGGTAATGACTCTTCGCTGTCCATAGGAATATTTTTTTTGCAGGGTACATCAATTCTACCTCTAGCTTTTGTCTTAAACCGTAGGTGTCTTTACCTCTATATTTCAAGTTTGAATTGACATCCACAATTACACACATTGGATTCAGTTTTATACCTCTTCCAATTGTTGAATCAAACCACTTGCAATTAAATAGAACTACCTTTTTACCACCCAAATAGCCTAATTGAATGACCTCCAGTAATTTCCCATAATAGTCAACATCTGAGCCTTTTACAAACATGCCACTATTCATTGTTGTCCTATTTCCACCATAATCTTCCGTATGAAAGGCATATCCATTAAAAAAGTAGCCATTAAAGCGTTAGACATCAAGAAGACTTGGACCCTCAGCCAAATGAGTAATACCATGATACATCACTTCATCATTTGGATTTTCCTCGATCTATCAATAAAAGAAATAAAGCAGCATTCAAGATTTTTCAAAGTTTGTTAAGGATACAAATTATTTATGTGAAAGACCTTACTTACATGGCATTTAAACCATCTGTAAAATTCATTATCTTTCTTGACCTCTAAGAGTTGGCGACTAATGTTTGGGTCCTCCTTCCGCACATGTGCTTCGAACAACCTATAATAAATTAGATTTAGGAAAACTTACAGTATAAGTGTGTATTATACATATGAGTGAACCAAGAAGATGTTTTAAGAATAAGAACTTACGGAATATATGTTTTTGTGACCTCTTCACAGTTAAGGAGTACGAATGTGCGAGCATTATGAAATTCAGATTCCGTCAATTTGATATGCTTTTTTTATTTGATTGGTTTTCCAAGAAAGCGACCAGGATATTTGAGAACAGAAATGTCTTTGTTATTCAGAAGCACACCGCCATCATTGTTCCTACCAACACTTGTTAACTTGGTGGAAACTTCATCATCGAGGTAGTAGCTACAAAAATAAAATGCTTCACGCATCAAGTACCCTTTCACAATTGAAGTCTCCACTCTTGCCTTGTTCTTAACCTTCCTCTTTAAAGTGTTTAAAAACCTCTAATATGGGTACATCCACCGATATTGTACTGGACCAGTAACCCTTGCTTCATATGCCAAGTGAACAGGTAAATGCTCCATTTTTTTAAATAGTTTTAAACCTTTTTTTTCCACTACTCACACACATACACACACATGCACGCACAAAAGTTCGTAGGAGATAAATCATACGAAGAGAAAGCCTTCCCTCTAACTTCTAGGGGGATCGAACCCATGACCTCTAGGTTGGAAGCCATGAGCTCAAGCCAGTGGGCCAAATCCCCATGTGCAGGTAAATGCTCCATTGAATCAAAGAATGCTGGAGGAAATATCTTCTCAAGCTTGCAAAGCGTAACAACAATGTTTTTCTCAAGAAGCTTTATATCCTCCTCACGTAAAACACTAGAGAATATGACTTTGAAGAATTCACTCAACTCGGCTAGGGGAGCTAATATGGCATCAGGCAACAAGTCACGGAAGGCAATTGGAAGTAGCCTTTCCAAGAACATATGGCAGTCATGACTCTTCATCCCTTGCATCTTTGAAGTTTCTAAGTTAGCACATCTAGCCAAATTGGAAGAGTAACCATCTGGTAACCTCAAAGTCTTCACCCACTTTAACACCTTCATTTTATCTTCTCGTGAAAGTGTGTACTGTGCCTTAGGCTGAATAGGCTTTCCCTTACGATCCAGGGTCAAGTTTAAACCTCGACAATTGCAAAGCTTTTCCATATCCATCCGAGCCTTTTTATTATCTTTACTCTTAGCCATATCCATAATTGTATTAAATATGTTATCAAAAACATTTTTTTCAATGTGCATCAAGTCAAGATTGTGGCAAACAAGGTTTGTCTTCCAATAAGGCAAGTCCCAGAATGTGCTACGCTTCTTCCAGTTGTGAGATTCCCCAAAACAGGGTGATTGAAATTGGCATTCGATGCACCCCACTTATCTTCCCATATATGTGAAAGTCTTTCTAATATCTCATCACCTGACAAACGGGGAGGGGCTTCATCATGCTCGAATCTACCCTTTGTAAAATGTTGCGAAGAATCTCTGAATTGATGATTTTGGGGTAAAAATTGCCGATGACAATCAAAGAAACATGGTTTCTTCCCTTTGATAAGCCTGAATGCCTTCGTAAGATCCATACAGTAAGGACAAGACAATTCTCTATGTGTACTCCAACCAGAAAGGTATCCATATGCAGGGAAGTCACTGACTGTCCACATTAAGGCAGCCTTCATTTGAAAATTCTGCTTTGTTGATGCATCCCAAGTTTCAACACCAATATTCCACAAACCTTGTAACTCCTCGATCAATGGTTGAAGATATATGTCTATATTCTTACCCGGTCCTTTGGGACCAGGCACAAGCAACGTAAGAAACATATATTCTTCATTCATGCATAACCATGGAGGTAAATTCAAGGGAGTTACAATAACAGGCCAACACGAGTAAGCCTTTGCTGAGCCACCAAATGGATTAAAACTATCAGATGACAAGCAAACTCTAACGTTTCGAGGATCAGCAGCAAAATCTGGATAAGTCTCATCGAAATGCTTCCACGCCTCACCATCTGATGGGTGTGAGAGTTTTCCATCCTTACGAGGACAATTTTATGCCATCTCATATCAATAGCCCTCCCTTTAAAAGTATATAATCGCTGCAATCTGGGGATCAATGGAAGGTAACGCAATTGATTATACGGGATTGGTTTACGCATTCTCTTACCATTGCCTCTAGGTTTATACCTATCATGATTGCAAATACTACACTTTGTATCATTTTCTGTGGTATTACGGTATAATTGGTAATCATTAATGCACGCATCTATCAATTGGAACCCCAACCCTATCTTTTTAACAATCTTACAAGTGTCATCCCAACTTTTGGCCATCGTATTTTTTTTTCTGGTAGCAACTTTTGAATGAAGTCCATAAACTGGTTATAAGTTCTCTCACTCACATTACCCTCCGTCTTTATGTTCAAACACTCTGCAGCAGCTTCTACAATTGACGGCTTGCTACATTCAGAAACAGGTTCACGTGCAGCATTTAACATATCTAACCACTCTTGTACTACTTTTGTTGGTTTCTCAGTCGTGGATTCCGGATCCCAAGAAAAATTTGGCCCTGCAGCATCCATAACCATTTCAATCATACCAGGAACCTTTTTATCCATGGTCATGGATGCCCCCTGTTGATCAACAATGCTAGGATGAACATTTTGCTCAAAACTTCTATTAGGATCATCTACCATTGATTCACCATGTGATGTCCACACTTCATAATTTTCTTTAAAACCATGCTTATAAAGGTGATTGTACAATTCATGTTCCAGTAAAAACTTGTTATTGTTATACCCGACACGAGGTCTCTTTGCAGCTCTATTAGAACTTGTAGCACAGGGACATCTTATACGACCTTCAATAAGATGTTCTTTCCTAGACTTCGCATATTTTACAAATTTATCCAACCCCTGTAAAAATTCTGGAGTAATATTCCCACTTTCATCTAAACATTGATACATCCAACTCCTATTCTTATCTAACATTTCAAAGATGGATACAACAAAAGCTAGTATATTGATCCACACAAAACAACCAATAAATCAATGCAACAACTAGTAGAGTAAACTACACAACCATATGATCTAGAAGTGTTCTTGATATCTTCAACAATCTAACAGCAATATATAGTTAAAATCAAAGAAGAAACTCTTGTATGTGAGAGAGGACAAAGATGGACATTACACTGAACCGAAGAAACTGATCTTGTCGCAGTGGAGGAACAAGTAATCGAAGAGCACTGATGGCTTAGCGGTAGAGAGAGAAGGTAAATCGTATTTTTTGATTTTTAGGGAAAAGAGGGTTTTTGACGGCTTGCGTTCTAATTTGGAGGGCTAAAAGGGCGTAGTAATTTATTACTGGAAGGGGAGGGGCACTAATTTGGGGGGGGGGAGGGCGTAGTAATTTTGGGGGAAAATGGAAGAGGCGCCAAGGTTTAAATATTGGGAGAGGTAAGGGCGGGAATTGGAAAAAAATATTGGGGCGTTATTAGTTTATTACAGAAGTGAGGCGCCAGCCTGAGATGGGGCCAGGCGGCCGCTTCAACTTGGCCAAACATGGGCATTATTACTGGACGTGAGGCGCCAGCCTCGGATCGGGACAGGCGGCCGCCTCACCTTGGCCAAAAAATGGGGCATTGTTAATTTGTTACTGGAAGTGAGGCGCTAGCCTCTGTAGTCCCGGATCCATATGTTTGATTTTGATGTAATTTAGATTAGTTTTTGATGTAATTTTAAGTAATAACTGGCATTTTTCATCTTTTCTTAAATCATATTCTACCCCTAAACCCTTATTTCTATATTATTCATCTTTTATATACTTTCGTTTCTTTTAAAAAAGTTATGTTTTATTTCTTTCAAAATTCATAACTTTTTTTATATAACTTTTTGCAAAAAATGTATGTAGTAAACAAAAGTTTAAAATAGTCTTCTTTATCCAAAAAAAATAATTGAAAAAAAAAGTTAATATACAGTATACAAATTAACAAAAACTGTTAAAAAGTTAACAAATTTTTCAAAATACTGTTAAAAAGTTAATTTTTTTATTAAAAAACCGTTAAAAAATTAAAAGGGTAAGGTTGGTTGTCCGTCTCTTTGTAATTTTATTTTAATCAATAAAATTTAAGGGTACCGTCCCTTTTTTCTTTTATATACTTTCGTTTTTTTTAAAAAAGTTAAGTTTTATTTCTTTCAAAATTCATAACTTTTTTTATATAACTTTTTGCAAAAAATGTATGTAGTAAAATAGTCTTCTTTATCAAAAAAAAAAATAATTGAAAAAAAAAGGTTAATATACAATATACAAATTAACAGAAACTGTTAAAAAGTTAACAGATTTTTCAATGGTATTGCTGTACTGATGTCTCCTAAACCCTAAACCCTAAACCCTATATCATATATACCTATACATTATACCCTAAACCCTATACCCTAAATCTCATATATACCTATACATTTAATGATGTTTCAGGATACTAAGTTGATCGTAATTGTTTTGGGACAGATTCAATGGGTTGTTTGGCTGCTGGGATCTGATTTTGGTTTGCTGCTGAAGTTTGTTGCTGAGGTTTGGATCTGCTGCAGAGTATGGGTATGCCGTGCGACATTAGTGGCCAGGCTAGGAACGAGTCGTTACATTGGGGATGACTCGTTCCATTTTGCCTTGGGAGTTTCTGAATTGTGGGAGCGTCCGCTCCAAATGGGTGGGAGCGTCCGCTCCCAACTGGTTTTTGGGTCGGATGGTTGGGCCTTGGGTGTAGGGATGGCCAAAACCAGTTTCGGGCCCGATTCCGATTCGCAATCGCCGGTTCCGGTTTGGCAAAAGCGTGAACCTTAACCGGCCCTTGCTTACCCCGGATCCGGTTTCGGTTACCACAATCCGGTTCCGATACGGTTTCGGCGCGGTTCCTGTCCGGTTCCGGTCAATAATGAATAAAGAAGCTAAAAATTATTGAAAAATAAGGAATTTTCGGTCCGGTTCTGGTTCACCATTTATGTGAACCTTAACCGGCCCTTATCCAAAACAGTTCCGGTTACCCCGATTCCGATTTTCGTGGCGTTACATGGCGGTTCTGGGCTTTTTCGGTCCGATTTTTTCCGGTTCTGGTCCGATTCCAGTCCGGTTTGGCCATCCCTACTTGGGTGTGGCCCAATGGCCTGGTAGATGGGGCAGTTAGCCGGCATTTTGGGGCCAAAATATTGGCTGGCCTGGCCATGAAGCTTTTAGGATAGATGTGTTTAGTTTTAATTACGTTGGTTTTAGAATTGGGCTTTTTAATTCCCATTCATTGATGTAATATTTTTCTTTCATTAATAAAAGCTCCCAGGTGATGTCCTGGTTCTTCAAAAAAAAAAAAAAAAACCCTAAACCCTATACCTTAAACCTTATACCTTATACCTATACCCTAAATCCCAAGTCGTATACCTATACCTTATACCCTATACCCTATACCCTAAACCTTATACCTATACATTATATCTTATACCCTAAACCCTATACCCTAAACCTTATACCCTATACCCCAAACCCTAAGTCCTATACATTATACCCTAAACCCTAAGCCCTAAACCCTAAATCATATATATACCATTACATTATACCTTATACTCTAAACCCTATATCCTAAATCTTATACCCTAAACCCTAAGCCCTAAGCCCTAAATCCTAAACCCCCACCCTAAAACCTAACCCCTATACCATAAACCCTAAGCCCTAGACCCTATACCTTATCCCTTATACCATAAACCCTAAACCCTATACCCTAAACCTTATACCTTATACCCTAAACACTAGCTAAACCCTAAATCATATACCTATACATTATACCCTAAACCCTAAATCCTAAACCCTAAACCCCCACTATAAACCCTAACCCCTAAATCCTAAACCTTATACCATATTCCCTATACCCTAAACCCTAAGCCCTAAACCCTATACCTTATCCCTTATACCCTAAACCCTAAACCCTATACCCTAAACCTTATACCCTATACACTAGCTAAACCCTAAATCATATATCTATACATTATAACCTAAACCCTATACCCTAAGTCGTATACCTATATCTTATCCCTTATACCCTAAAACCTATACCCTAAACCTTATACCTTATACCCTATACACTAAATCCTAAATCATATACCTATACATTGTACCTTATACCCTAAACCCTAAGTCATATACCTATACCTTATCCTTTATAACCTAAACCCTATACCGTAAATCTTATACCTTATACCCTAAATCATATACATATATATTATACCTTATAACCTAAACCCTATACCCTAACCCTTATACCTTATACCTTATACCCTATACCCTATACCCTAAACCCTAAGTCATATACCTATATCTTATCCCTTATATCCTATACCCTAAACCCTATAACCTAAACCTTATACCTTATACCCTATACACTAAACCCTAAATTATATACCTATACATTATACCTTATACCCTAAATCATATAACTTAAACCTCATAACATTCAATGGTATTGCTGTACTAATGTCTGAATTGTTGGGCTTCTACATATGGCCTAGTCTGTCACTTATATTCCGTTCAACCCCTACACCCTAAACCTTATACCTTATACCTTATACCTTATACTATATACCATAAACCATTTATCATATACCTTATACCCTAAACCATTTATCATATATCTTATACCCTAAAAAATAAAAATAAGTAAAGGATAGTCCGTCCCTCTTTTCTTTTATATAATTTTGTTTGCTTAGTTTTTCTATTTTTTTTTTCTATACCTTTTTGAAAAAATGTATGTAGTAAACAAAAGTCTAAAATATTATTTCCTATTCAATAAAAAATTTATAAAAAATAAATAAAGAATCTGTCGCTAAATTAGAGACAGATTTTGAACACGTCTCTAATTTAGAGACAAATACTAAATCTGTCTCTAAATTTTAGAGACGGATTAAAATCTGTCTCTAAATTTTAGAGACGGATTAAAATCTGTCTCTGATTTAGAGACAGATTCAACATCTGTCTCCTAAATTTAGAGACGTATTCTGAATCTGTCTCTAATTTAGAGACGAATTTTGAAGCTGTCTCTAAATTAGAGACGGATACAAAATCTGTTTCTTAACTTTGGAGACAGATGTTGAACCTGTCTCTAAATCAGAGACGGATTTTGAATCTGTCTCCAAATTAGAGACGGATTTTGTATCTGTCTCTAATTTAGAGACGAGTACAAAATCTGTCTCTAAACTTTGGAGACAGATGTTTAATCTGTCTCTAATTTAGATACGGATTAAAATATGTCTCTGATTTAGAGACAGATTCAACATTTTTCTCCAAAGTTTAGAGACAGATTTTGTATCCATCTCTAATTTAGAGACACCTTCAAAATTCGTCTCTAATTTAGAATGCAACTAGGTATTAAATTTAATTGTGGGCAAAAAAACCCCCTTCCCTTTATTGGAAGTTAAATTTTTTAGGGATTTGGTGTGGCGATTGGTGCAGGGAAACTGGTATTCAGTAAGATTGGGAGGTGTCTCACATGGTTTCTTTGCTTCTTCTAGGGTAGTGAAACAGGGTGATCCTCTATCCCCTTTATTATTCATCATTGCGCAAGAGGTTTTATCAAGAGCCATGCACAGAGCGCCTTGGGAGAATACGTTTCGTCCTTTTGTGCATGGGCGAGGTGGAGTCCAGATTTCTCATCTTTTATATGCAGATGATATGTTGATTTTTTGCAATGGCCGGAGGGGTTCGATAGAAGGTCTGCGGGGTGTTTTGTCTAGATATGAGAGGGAATCTGTAGCGTTGTGAGAAAATTTTTGTCTTTTCATCTTTTTGAGTCGCCACCTATATTATTCGATTGGAAACATAGGAAAACCATTTTGAAAGAGATTTGGGTTCGGGGCTTAGGTTATGAAATGGGTAGGTTTAGAAGGCATCCATTTCACCCAATCCGGAGATCGGTCTTGCTAAAGAAAAGAGAGGTTTTCAATCTTTTTAATAAAATAATTAAAGAAGAACAAATAAACCCTAATCAATTTCTTGATTAGGAATGTCGGATTGTATGCTTCGAGATCGCCTCCATTGACTGAAGGGACTCTAGGCTAATCCTTTTGATGGGATTACACTACTCTAAAATCAATAGAGAGGTTGAGAAGAGAAACGAAAGTTTAAAGGATGATTACCTTTTTGAGGAGGGATGCGGACAGAGTTTCGACTCGAGTTTAGAGTTGAAACTTGATACGGACAGAGCTTCGCCTCGATCCTTGACTTGGATCTTGATGCGGACGGAGCTTCGCCTCAGTCCCTTGATTCGGGCTTCGATGTTCGTTAATCAACAAGGTTGATGAACAAACTTTAGGTGATTTAGGGTGATTTTGTAGGAATCTTTCAGGGAGAGAAACCTACAAAATGTGTGTGTTGTGTGAAATTGTCGACCTCTGAAACACTGGAAGTCATCCAGTATTTATAGGAGGTTGGAGAGGTGAAGGTGGAGAGGGAAATTACCCTAGGAAGGTTCCAGAACTCAGTTCTGATTGGATACCCGAATTGATAAGGTTTTATCCAAAAAGAGAGTTTGAAACGGAGAAGGAGAGTGATTTCTGCACATCCTGTCGAGGGGATATCTCGCGCGAGATATGATATCTCGTGCGAGATAACTAGTCATTTGACTATTTTGTCCTCTTCAGTTGTTCCGTTAGTCAGTTAGGTCCAAAACTAACGAGGTTAGTTAGAAACTTAACGAAACATGACGAAACTGATATGCTTTCATCAAAACACAAAAGAGAGATGAAGAGTAGTGTAATCATGTAGTTATTAGTTCAGAATGGGGTGTCTACAGAGCCCCTCGGCGACAGGTCTTATGAAATAAGAAGTGTCGTCGATAGAAAAGACATCATTCTGAACGCTGGGATGG
The DNA here is from genome assembly GCA_022495995.1 of Adenophora triphylla var. japonica. Classification (NCBI taxonomy): domain Eukaryota; kingdom Viridiplantae; phylum Streptophyta; class Magnoliopsida; order Asterales; family Campanulaceae; genus Adenophora; species Adenophora triphylla. Next base: position 198,502 of record JAFEMH010001698.1, on the reverse strand, counting down.
TCGTGCCGCATGGCTGCCTACGTATCTCTATCGGAGAATCAGACCAAAACGTAGTTCGACTCCAAAACACGAAAAGGTTGCTTTAGGTATTTTGAAAATCATTTTTTTTTTGAAAATCGAGGAGATTTTATTTTTGAAAAGGCAAATCCATACTGAGGAATCAAATCATGACCCAATTCTGAAGATACCTGTCTTTTGTGGAAGTAAGGTGACGATTTTGGCGATTCAAGACCGGGCTTTTGTTGAGGTGACGATCCTGGCGATTCAAGACCGAGCTTTTGTTGAGGTGAGCACTCGACATACTACCTGTAGATGCTTGACGCATCTTAGATGCTTGACACACCTAATTGGTGACGATCCTGGCGATTCAAGACCGAGCTTTTTGTTGGTGAGTACTTGACATACTACCTGTAGATGCTTGACACACCTACTTGGTGACGATCCACCTGTTTGGGCGTTAAATCGGGCTTTTGTCAAGGTAAGTATTTGACATACTGACCCTAGATGCTTGACACATCTATTGGATGACGATCCACCTGTTTGGGCGTTGAATCGGGCTTTTGTTGAGTAGTACTCGACATACTACTTGTAGATGCTTGACACACCTACTTGGTGACGATCCACCTGTTTGGGCGTTGAATCGGGCTTTTGTTGAGTAGTACTCGACATACTACTTGTAGATGCTTGACACACCTACTTGGTGACGATCCACCTGTTTGGGCGTTGAATCGGGCTTTTGATAAGGTAAGTATTCGACATACTGACCCTAGATGCTTGACGCATCTTAGATGTTTGACACACCTAACTGTTGACGATCCACCTGTTTGGGCGTTGAATCGGGCTTTTTGTTGGAATATGCTTGACGCATGGCACTTGACGTGATGGATGCTTGACGCGATGGTTGCTTGACGCGATGGTTGCTTGACGCAATGGTTGCTTGACGCTTGAAGAGATGCTCGATGCACTTAATTGACATATGGGGAGGTAGATGGAATCCAAACACTCAACATGTTTGATCTAATTTTTGAAAGTAGGCACTTGACGTACCTTACGCATTTTAATTCCTGCAAGAGGGTTAGTGAAAGCATTCACTTAAGTATTTGTTTGATCAAGACGATCAATGTGCACTCGACTCCAAGAATCGGCGGGGAGAGTGAGTTCTATTATGTGAGAATTGAAAATTGTTTGTGATTTAGATTTTGGTTTTGAAGACCAACTCGTGAGGTCCATCTGAAGATCGAATGAGACAATCGTCTAATAGGATTCCGTTGAGATAACTGAAGTTCAACACTAAGGTTCAGGATACTTCAAGGATTTTTTCGTTGTCATAGGACTTTTTTTTCATCGTCAAGCCCCTAAGTTTCTCGTGTGATGATCATTGACTGAACAAGGTCTAAACCACTCCAATGGCTTTTGCTATGTAGAACTTATGGTGCCTAATCCAAAGCACGCATTTTCCAAAGGCTTCTCTTGACACCAAGCCCCAAGACTTCTTGTATGTTGTAGATGACTTCGTGAACAGGCTTGTGAGGCTGCGTAAATTGAAGAAGGATCCCCTCCTTTTTCCCTTTGATTTTTTTTTCTTTAGTGGCGCACCCTGGTTTTTGCCTAGACCGCCCTTTCGGGTTTTCAATCTAGCGGGCATCTCTTTTGCGTCTTTTGTTTTTGTGCTCTAACTTTTGCCTAGGCCGCTCTTTACGAGTTTTCAACCTAGCGAGCTATTCTCTTTTTTTTTTTTTGAAAAGTATGTGTACTCGAAGGCGACTCAGTTGGAAGAATCTCATTAAGGAAAAAGATGAGATCTCAAGTTTAGTTGAGGAGAGACGGACTCTATTTTTTGGAAGATGATCCAAGCATTGACTCTTTTGGGGGAGTGTATTCTCTAATGATGAGAGTGAGAAGCGTAGAGGAGAGCCCCTAATGCAGATTTGATTACTCTTGAGAGTTTGAGTAGAGATTGACTGGGGGAGGAAAGGTTCGGAAGCCCCAGCTTTGATGCTTGGATTTTAAGAGTGTGTATGAGAATGGCTAAGAGGAAGCCCCTAGACTCAACAAAGAACGCTATATGGCTCAAAGGTCTAGAAAAGTTGCTCTACTTTTAATGGACCTTGTATCATCTAGAAATTTCTTAACGAATTTGAAAAGAAAGCCAATCATTAGTATGAATTAAGGCTAAACATTTCTCTTTATGAATTGATGTTGAAAGTCTTCTTCATTTGTGTTGCCATTCGGGCTTCATTGTAAGAGGATGTTGAGGGATCCTCTTTTCTTCATTGATATCACTTGACTCTTCTTCTTTGCGGGAGAGTCCTTCTTGCCTTTGTTGAAATTTCATTCTTGTTGTGGGGCGATGAAGGCTTGAGAGTTTTTTCTTCTTTTTTTTTTTCATTTTTTTTTTGATGCTCTATTTTTGCCTAGGACGATTTGAGGAGTTTCGACCTAGCGAGCTTTTTATTTTTGTACTCTCAAAGCCTTGAATTGAGTAGCCCCACTCTTCTTGGGATGAATGTTGATAGCAGCGCATTTGGCTTCCTTCGTTTGTTGATCTTCGACTTTCAGCAGGAGTAATGTTTAGCCTTAAGCCTTCTAATGATAGTTTTCATTTCAAACTTGTTTAGAAGTTTCTATTTTTCGTGATGATTTAAGGAATGAGGGTCCACTATTCAACATAGATCAAATGATACTCATAAAGAAGAACAACTCTTGGGAAAGTGTTTAGGGTAAAGAGATAACTTTTATTGATAAGGAAATTCGAAACAGACTCGATAGTTTACTTGACACAAACTAGAGAGGATAGAGATGTACTAGAAAGACAGAACGACTCTTCGAGAACATACTAGGAAGTTTACCTAATCTATATTTTTATTTTTATTTTTTCTCTTTTTTTTTCAAAGGAAAAGGGAGAGGACAATCGGAGCCCCAAGGTGGTGATGCTTCAGTTGATCTTGCCGGCTTCATACAAGTCTTGGATTACATCCTTCAGATGATGGCAGTCATTGGTGTCATGGCCACTATAGTTGTGAAATTTACAAAACAAGTAGGGATCATGATCAAGACGAGAGCTTTTTCCAAGAGGATTTCCTTCTCTAGGCTTAACTTTTCCTTCTTCTACAAGGATGTCAAAGAGACCTTCTTGGGTAATTCCTTCAAGTTGGACATATCGTCTATCTTTTCGCTTTCTTTCTGGATGGGGAGCAACAAATGACTTAGGATTGGTGAATCTACTAAGGTCATGGAGCCTTTCTTGGTTGGATTCCTCAAAGTGAGCATGATCTCCATATTTTCCTCCCTTGTCGTGTCGAGACCTTTCCTCGTTGAGTTCGACCATTTTGTGAAGTATCTTGATCTTTTCTTCATAGTACTTCTGTTGTGCATGCATGTAGGCTAGACATTCATCCTCGATTTGGGCCCTTAATTCGACTTCCACTCGGGCTCTTATGTTGGACTCCATTTGGGAACACACATTAATGATACATGCCTTAATGATTGACTCAACCTCTTTATGCTCATGCTCCTTGCTTTGAGTGTGCTTGTATCTTGGATCCGTGGTCTCCATGATTTCTAGCTTGTTGAGTTTTGTCTCGAGGGTGGCAATTTGTTGAATATGAGCCATTTTTTCTTGCTCGAGATGGTTCTTGAGAGTCTTGATTTCTTCGGATGTGAATTCTACGACTTGCTTATCCTCTTTGGGGGTGCCACTTGCATAGAGAGTAGACGGAGTAGTTGCCATTGGAGAGGTAAGGGAGCTTGACGACCTTAGAAATGAACTAGAGATATCCTAACGAAACGTCTTTTCGAATATTAGCCCCAAACGATCCTAGATGGAGAAAAGGATGATGGTTAAAAATACCTCACGAGCGATTTTTTTTTTGAAGTTTTATTTTTGTTAGAGACGGAGTTTTGACTCAAGGAGGGAGCGCACATCGATTATCAATCACAAACACAAATTCTGCAAATAATATCTCGCGCGAGACAAGGTCATCTCGCACGAGATAACCATTCGAAGAGATGGATTTTATTCCTTTTTATTTCCTAAATTCATGGTCGGACGGACAAAGATCCGTTTTCTATCTAGCATCCTAGGTAAATCTTGCAGGTATACGTAACTCGAACCAAACCTAGGGACTCGGTAATTGACCATTCTTTGTAAAGTAAAGCCACGTAAAATTGACCGGAAGGATTTTTTCTTTAAAGGGACTTCCGAAAGGGTCATTCCGAAGGGACATTTCCGAAGGGACTTTTTCTTTTTCCGAAGGGACTTTTCCGAATCCTTTCTCGATAGTCAATTTTACATTAACTTTATTTTTGTCAAAGACAAGAAAGATTACCAAGTCAAAACCGACCGGTCACGGAGTATTCCTAGAAAGACAATCTACATGAAGATGTGGCGATGCAGGGCTGGAAGGCTAGGCTCCCCGCGATATGACAATCTAGGTGGATTGAATACGCGGAGTGGGATGATCCAACTTCGGAGAGACCGGCGACTAGGTGGTTACCGTCATCCGTCCTTAGTGTGGGTCCCGGGTTTATAGAGGGTATGCAGTGCAATGACAGTTATAATATGAGTGCGCGTGTGTGAGAGTCGATCTAGGTGATAGATAAAATCGGGGGGTTTTTTTTTTTGAAAAATCAAAAGGAAAACAGATAGTGGCCGCACCAAGTGGTTGCCTACGTTTCTCCCAAATTAGGAAGACTCAGGCCGTCGTAGTTCCACATAAAGAGATAAAGAGAGATAAATAATTTAATTTACAACTCCCGAATCCCCAATGGACCGGACTTTAATTAAATAAAACCCAATCGCACGCAGTTTATAAATAATAATCAATTATTTAAAGGAAATAAAGGTTCGATTTCTACACCTTAAGGGAGGCCTTAAGATGCGGGAACTCTGCAGATAATGAATTCTGGGATCCCCCTTGCATGTTCGGCTCTCGTCTTGGATTACGAGCTAAACAGGAGAAGCCAGAAAACAACCAGACTGGAGGCCATATCTCGCGCGAGATAATGATATCTCGTGCGAGATATCTCCCATCTGAGAGCAGAAAAATTCGAATTTTTCAAAACAGATTGAAAAACCTCTCTTTTAATTTTGACGCAAGTTTAAGCCTCTTAATTTTCAGTCCCCAGCGGAGTCGCCACTGTAGCGTTGTGAGAAAATTTTTGTCTTTTCATCTTTTTGAGTCGCCACCTATATTATTCGATTGGAAACATAGGAAAACCATTTTGAAAGAGATTTGGGTTCGGGGCTTAGGTTATGAAATGGGTAGGTTTAGAAGGCATCCATTTCACCCAATCCGGAGATCGGTCTTGCTAAAGAAAAGAGAGGTTTTCAATCTTTTTAATAAAATAATTAAAGAAGAACAAATAAACCCTAATCAATTTCTTGGTTAGAATGTCGGATTGTATGCTTCGAGATCGCCTCCATTGACTGAAGAGACTCTAGGCTAATCCTTTTGATGGGATTACACTACTCTAAAATCAATAGAGAGGTTGAGAAGAGAAACGAAAGTTTAAAGGATGATTACCTTTTTGAGGAGGGATGCGGACAGAGTTTCGACTCGAGTTTAGAGTTGAAACTTGATACGGACAGAGCTTCGCCTCGATCCTTGACTTGGATCTTGATGCGGACGGAGCTTCGCCTCAGTCCCTTGATTCGGGCTTCGATGTTCGTTAATCAACAAGGTTGATGAACAAACTTTAGGTGATTTAGGTGATTTTGTAGGAATCTTTCAAGGGAGAGAAACCTACAAAATGTGTGTGTTGTGTGAAATTGTCGACCTACGAAACACTTGGAAGTCATCCAGTATTTATAGGAGGTTGGAGAGGTGAAGGTGGAGAGGGAAATTACCCTAGGAAGGTTCCAGAACTCAGTTCTGATTGGATACCCGAATTGATAAGGTTTTATCCAAAAAGAGAGTTTGAAACGGAGAAGGAGAGTGATTTCTGCACATCCTGTCGAGGGGATATCTCGCGCGAGATATGATATCTCGTGCGAGATAACTAGTCATTTGACTATTTTGTCCTCTTCAGTTGTTCCGTTAGTCAGTTAGGTCCAAAACTAACGAGGTTAGTTAGAAACTTAACGAAACATGACGAAACTGATATGCTTTCATCAAAACACAAAAGAGAGATGAAGAGTAGTGTAATCATGTAGTTATTAGTTCAGAATGGGGCGTCTACAGAATCCGGTCAGCTTATAAACTTAGAAAAAAGTGGTTTTTATGTGGGGAAGAAGTTGAGAAACTTCGAGATTGAGAACATCCGGAGGTGGTCAGGGTGCACGCATTAACAGTTCCCGTTGAAGTATCTTGGTGTTCCCCTGTTCAAAGGAAGGATTCAACGGGTGCATTTTACGGAGTTGGAGGCTAAAGTTATGAAGCGAGTTAACGGATGGAAAGCTCACCTTTTATCTTTTGGAGGTAAGCTAACGTTATTGAAATCTGTTCTTTCTAGCATTCCAATATATTCCATGGGAGTTTTAAAGGTTCCTAAGAGTGTGATAAGGAATTTAGAGGGTATTATGGCTAATTTCCTATGGAGTAATGGGGGTGAGAAACGTCCGCAATGGGTGGAATGGCAGGAGGTGTGCAAACCATTTCAGGAAGGTGGCTTGGGGGTTAGATCTTTAAAGGAGGTTAATGATATGATGCTGGCCAAGTTGGCTTGGGCGGCTGTATATGGTAATTCTCTATGGTCTACTTTCATTCGTGAGAAGTATGGGTGGAAGGCAGCGGAATCCAGTTCTCATGTTTGGAAAGCAGCAGCTTATTTTCTGCCACAGATAGAGGAGTGTAGTAGATGGATTGTTGGTAAGGGAGACATCATCTTTTGGGTGGATAATTGGTGTGGTGAGCAGATTGGGGGTCCTCGTCCGGTTGATCATGGTTTGCTAGTTCGTGATGGGCTGATGGTGTTAGATGAGTTGCTTCCTCACATTCCTATTCATTTGCATGATAACATAAGGAGGGTGTCTATTGATGAGAATGAGGTTGATAAGATATCATGTACTTTGACTCGCTCTGGGGCTTTTGAATCTGCAGCTTGGTGGGAGCATCATAGGATTCACAGCCCGCTGGTAGATTGGGGTATTAAGATTTGGCATAAGCATATCCCCATTAAGGTTAGTGGATTCTGGTGGAGGCTTATGCATAATGGCCTTCCGGTGGATGCTCGATTGGAGGAAAGGGGGTTTAGTATTCCTTCCCGTTGTGTATGTTGTCAATCTGGGGGTAACAGGGAGACTAGGGAGCATTTATTTCTTCATTCGACCATGGCTATTTCCCTGTGGCAGCGTTGGTCATCTTACTTTGGGTTCGGTTTTCACTATACTAATTTCCAACATTTATGCGAGGTTTGGTGTGGGGGACAATCAAAAAGAGCTCAAATAGGTCTGGTTCGAATGGGAATAATGATGTTTGTTTGTTGGGGGTTATGGAAGGCGCGATGTAAAATGATTTTTGATGGAAAATAGATGGAGTGCGGGGCCATTATTGACGGTGTTAAGAATTCTTTAGTGGATATGTGTTCATTTATGGTTCCCAAGGTAAAAACTACAGCAGCAAATCGTATCATTTTGGTCAGTATGGGTTTAAGGGTAGCTGAGGTGAAGATTAGGAGGAGTCGAAAATTGAGATGGGAGTCTTCGTGTGATTATAGTTATATGCTCAACACGGATGGTTCTTCGATTCATGGAGAGTGTTCAGAAGGAGGGGTGATTAGAGATTGGAGGGGTGGTTTCATTTGTGCTTTTTCTAATTTCTATGGGATGGGCACAAACATGCAAGCGGAGATTTTTGCACTCTGCGATGGTTTGAAGCTATGTCGGGATCTTCAGTTAACCTCGGTTCAGGCGGAGTCTGATTCGTTGGTGGCAGTGGGGATATTGAGAGGTCAGTTTTTGGGCCCGTGGCGTTACACTTATGAGCTTCGGGAGTGCAGAAGTTTAATGGGTGGTTTCGGTGTTAGACACGTTTTAAGGGAGGCAAATGGTGTGGCGGATAGGCTTGCAGCGAGTGCTCATGTTCATCGTCAACATATGAGGTTTGATACGGTTTTTGCTTTGCCGGGGGATGTGATTAAGGCATTGAGATTTGATGAGTTGGGAATTTACTTAGTTCGTAGTTAACATGGGGAAGTTTTTCTGGGTATTAATGGTTGTTTCTATGGGTATTAATGCATTGGAAAAATGGCTGGTATTTTAAAATTGGTTGTGCAATGCCTTGCTGGTGTTTGTTTGGAGGTTGGTTTTGGTTTGCTGGTGTTCTGGTGCCAATTTTTGATTTTCTGCAAATAGAGTGATATGGCGTGCGACTTACATGGCCTGGAGGAGTCTTGGGCGATCGCCCAAAAGGCTTGTGCAGTCGCCCTAGTGTTTCGGCAAGACATGTGTGGCCGCCCAAAGGGTTTGTGCGGCCGCCCTTTTGCCAAGGTTTGATTTGGCCGGCTGCCCTTTTGCCAAGGTTTGATTTGGCCGGCCGCCCTTGTGGCTTGTGTGGCCAACCTTTCTGGGCTGGTTACGGAGCATGGGCCTTGGGCTGATGTTTGGGCTGGTTTGATGGGGTTTTGGTTTTGGGCTATGCTATTTTGTCTTGTGGTTTTAGAGTTGGGTTTTATTCCCGCTCATCGATGTAATTTTATTATTTATCATTAATAAAATTCCCAGGTGTTGTCCTGGTTCGCCCAAAAAAAAAAAACAAACCCTAAACCCTATACCCTAAACCTTATACCTTATACCCTAAACACTAGCTAAACCCTAAATCATATACCTATACATTATACCCTAAACCATTTATCATGTATCTTATACCCTAAAAAATAAAAATAAGTAAAGGATAGTCCGTCCCTCTTTTCTTTTATATAATTTTGTTTGTTTAGTTTTTTCTATCTTCTTTTCTATACCTTTTTGAAAAAAATGTATGTAGTAAACAAAAGTCTAAAATATTATTTCCTATTCAATAAAAAATTTATAAAAAATAAATAAAGGATCTGTCTCTAAATTAGAGACAGATTTTGAACACGTCTCTAATTTAGAGACAAATACTAAATCTGTCTCTAAATTTTAGAGACAGATTTTGTATCCGTCACTAAATTAGAGACGAATTAAAATATGTCTCTGATTTAGAGACATATTCAACATCTGTCTCCAAAGTTTAGAGACGGATTCTGAATCTGTCTCTAATTTAGAGACGGATTTTGAAGCTGTCTCTAAATTAGAGACGGATTCTGAATCTGTTTCTAATTTTTGGGTCTGTCTCTAATCTGTCGCCAAATTAGCTACAGACTCCATCCGTCTCTAATTTTCCGTCTCTATTTCCGATTTTCCTTGTAGTGTCTACTTCATGGCATATTTTGCAATAGTGAATTATAATAATTTGTTTTCAAGTTTTCTTTACAACTTTTTATGGAAACATGAAAGGAACAATAATTACTATATATTGATAACAATATTTTCAAAGATTCATTAAAAGAACATAAATTACGTACCATCACAATGCAAGCATGAACTAACGAATATGAACATAGAACAATACAAATGAAAATCCCCAAATATGAAATCCTAGGTTCTGACTAAGTAAATGAGCCTAGTATTGGTTATAGTTTTCACCTTATGCCCAATAGCGTTGTGGATTTTGAGAAAGTGCAGACCCTTGCATCCTTGTATACTTTTCCAGGTCTGCAAAAATATCCCTTGTTTGGGGCACAATGAATGTCCAGTGAGCACACACACAAGCCTTCAATGGCACAACCCTCTTTCATTACACTTACTTCTCCTTTTAGTCACAATACCTGATCTGTTCATTTACACACACAAGCCTTCAATGGCACAACCCTCATTGATCAAGTCCCTAAGCAAAACCCCTGTCTCAACTGTCATGGTCATAGTTGAATTGTTTACTTGTAAGATGCGAGTGAGATTTTTGGTGCAAATGAGGAGGCCATCTTGACCGTCTAGACATACCAACTTAGGTATGCTGTGGGAGGAATGAGTAGCTACTTTCATTTTTTGATTGTTTTTTGTTGCATTGGCTACTATGGATAGGATTTATTGTTCAGAGGTCGGGTACTCAACTTTGGCTGCTTGGCATACGCTTCCATCAGGGAAGGAGCCATAGGTGTTAGTGAAAGTGCAGTTTGAGTTGTTTGATGATGAACACTTAATTGGGTCCGGAGGAGGACTGCTACTACAACTTAAGATGCATTCTGAAAGAATAATGATGATAATTTTTAACAATTTTAAACCGGCCGGTTGTTTGGTTGACATTGTTTTGGTTTTGGGGGAAGTAAGGGATATCTTAGTCAATGAAAGAAAGGGAGATAGTTTTATAGGTGGATTATAAGAGTATGGAAGTTTGGCACGCATGCTTTTCTTTTCCCTAATTTTTAATATAGATTACTTAATGTTTCTGTTAGAATAGGTTTATTTATGTAATTATATTTGATTATTATTAGCTTGTATAACAAGATAATTATTAGTTGTAAATTGATAGGAATCCTTTAATGTAGGCCTGTACATCCCATAACTTTAGGATCAAGATTAGCAAGGAAGACACTACCAGAAACAGGTCATTTAGCGACGGAATTATCAGCGACGGACAGATTCCGTCGCTAAATAGCGGCGGAATATAGGCTTTAGCGTCGGAAAATTTTTGGCGTCAAATTTAGCGACGGAATTTAATTCCGCCGCTAAATTCCGCCGCTAAAACGAATATTCCTCGAATATTCGTTTATTTCCGCCGCTAATTTGGCGGTTGATTTACCGACGGAATATTCCGCCGCTAAATATTTATCAGCGACGGAATTATTCCGCCGGTGAAAATATATCATTTTTTTATTTTTTTATTTATCACCGTCGGAAATATTCCGACGGTGAAATTAAAATATTTTTTATTTTTCTTTTTGAAATATTACACCGACGGAATATTTCCGACGGTGAAATTAAATGTTTTTTTTTATTAAACACCGACGGAATATTTCCGCCGCTGATAATTTAATATTTTTTTAT
>JAFEMH010001698.1:0-185000 GCA_022495995.1 Adenophora triphylla var. japonica | reverse complement strand
ACTAACCCCTAAACCCTAAACCCTTACTGTTAACCCTTAACCCCTAAACCATAAACCCTAACCCCTAAACCCAAAACCCTAAACCCTAACCCTAACCCTAAACCCTAAACCCTAAACCCAAACCCTAAACCCTAAACCCCTAACCCTAACCCCTAACCCCTAAACTCCTAACCCCTAAACCCTAAACCCTAACTCCTAACCCTAAACCCTAACCCCAACCCCCTAAACCTAACCCCTAAACCCTAAACCCTAAACCCTAAACCCTAAAACCTAAACCCTAACTCCCTAAACCCTAAACCCCATAGGGTATAGGATATAGTGTATAGGGTATAAGGTATGTGGTATAAATATAGGTATGTGGTATGTGGTATAGTGTATGTGGTATAGTATAGGTATGTGGTATAGGTATGTGGTATATGGTATAGGGTATGTGGTATAGTGGTATGTGGTATAGGATATAGATAGGTATGTGGTATGTGGTATAGGTATAGTGGCATAGTGGTATAGTGGTATAGGGTATAAAGTATAGGGTATAGGGTATAGTGGTATAGGATATAGTGTATAGGGTATAAGGTATGTGTATAGGGTATAGTGTATAAATAGTGTGGTATAGGTATAAGGTATAAGGTATAGGGTATAGTGGTATAGTGGTATAGGTATAGGTATGTATATAGGCATATATAGATGTATAGGGTATAGTGGTATAGTGGTATAGTGTATGTGGTATAGGTATAGTGGTATAGGGTATGTGGTATAGGTATAGTGTATAGTATAGATGTATGTATAGTATAGTGGTATAGTGGTATAGGTATAGTGTATAGGTATGTAGTGTATAGGGTATAGGGTATAGGGTATAGGGTATAGGGTATAGGGTATAGGGTATAGTGTATAGTATATAGGGTATTAGGTTTAGGGTTTACAATTTATTTATTTTTTCAAAAATCATCAATTATAAAATTAAAATTAATTAATATTTATGATTTATTTATTTTTTCAAAAATATCATAAATATTTATGATTTATTTATTTTTATATAAATAAAAATAATGATATTTATTAAATTAAAAATTTTTCAAAAATAATATTTATTGACTCATATTTATTTTTTTGAGAGTAATTTAAAATAACTTTCATATTTTATATAAATAAAAATTATCATCAATTATAAAATTAAAATTAATTAATATTTATGATTTATTTATTTTTTCAAAAATATCATAAATATTTATGATTTATTTATTTTTATATAAATAAAAATAATGATATTTATTAAATTAAAATTAATAAATATTAATGATTTATTTATTTTTTCAAAAATATAATGAAAACAATTATATTTATTAATAATAGCGGCGGAAATTTCCGTCGCTGAATTTAAAATCAGCGGCGGAAATTTCCGTCGGTGAGAGTGCCATGTCATCGATCCAGTGAGCGTACGTATAGTTTAGCGTCGGATTTACTGACGGAATATTCCGCCGCTAAATATTAATTATAGCGTCGAAATTTAATTTCCGCCGCTATAATTAATATTTAGCGGCGGAATATTCCGTCGCTGGGGGAAATTATAAATACTCAATTAATCCCTCAGATATCAATTACGTATCATTTCCCTCTCTCTCTCTTCCCGCTTTCTCTCTCTTCCCGCTCTCTCTGCGACCTGAAGCTCTATCGCCGCCGTCCGCCCACCTCTCCACCGTCTCCGTTCGAGCTGCTGCCGCCGTCTCCGTCCGTCCACCTCTCCACCACTCCACCGTCCGTCTCGAGCTCTCACGCCGTCGTCTCCGTTGGTCCGTCCGCCTCCTTCCACGGTCAATTTCTCTCTCTTCTCTGTATTCATCAACCAGGTATTTCGATTCCCCCTCTTCATCGATTTCTAGATCTTGTTTTTTAATCGATTTCAAGAAATTTCAAGAAATTGGTTGTTGATTTAACTGGATTGGGTTTTATGTGTTTTTGTTGTCTGGATGTGCGTTTGTGTAGGGGGGGGGCAGATGATGTTGTTGTTAAATAATGTTTGCATGTGATTTTGGGATCAATTTTCATGAGGTTGAAATGATAAAAAAATTGGTTTTCGTTATCTGTGGCCAGTGGGGTTCTTTGCATCCTTATACCGTGTATTCCTTGTATTATAGCTCTCTGTCCATAAATCATAATGCACATTTGGCTGTTATTGGAAATTAAATTGTCAATAGCATGATATTATTTTATACTTTGTAGAGTATGAACTGGACTTACTGAAAATGAACTCTTTGCCTTCTTCATCTGCTAGAAAAAAAAGAATGATTACCATTGTGAGACTAAGATTCTCTCGTTTTCTTGCTTGTAATTAATATATTTATGTTTGACTTTCTTTTGAACCGAGTAGGATATCCTGCTGTCAATTCCATTTAAAATGGATGGTGCTGAGTTATGTTTAGCTTGAATATGTTAAGAATGTTGTTTTGCTTATTTCTTTCATCATATGACCAAAATTATCTTTTCATTAATGTTTATCCTAAGAGAGTTAATTAATCTTGGACCTCTTTTGTGCAAACTATGAAAATATACTATGAGATTAGAACTTGTGTTGCATTTTCTTACACCCTTGTAAACAAAGATGTGAATAAAATGGATGGAAGGTCCGTAATGTACTTTAAGAGGAGGAGCACAATCTAGACAATGTAATCTTGTGTCCATAGAGCAGCTTAGAGTGAGTGTGGAAGTGCTAACTTTAAGATCAACTTAGACCGAGACCACCTTGAATCTCGCTTTATATGTTATTACTAGTACATATGCCCGTGTCCAAGGACACGGGTGCATTTTTTTTTTTTGTTTTTTTTCATATTAATTTTTTTTTAAATTTAAAAAAAAATAAAAATATCGCTTACTTAATTAATTTAAGTAAACCCTCCTAAAGCCCACTCTTAGCCCAAACCCAAAGTCTTAGCCCAAATCCAAAGCCCATTTACGTTTTAAGGGCAAAATGGGAAACAGACTAAATAGTGAGGGCAAAATAGGAAAACCCTCCTGAACTGCTCATAGAACCTGCTCACTGAGGGGTTTAATTTATACTATAGATTTCACACGAACTCATTTTGCTTGGTACAAATCACATTAAATATCCATTTAATTTAATGTTACGCCAAAATTCTTTCTTTGTCCAATACTTATTCTTAAAAACTTGGCTTACATATTGGTTTCTCCGAATATGACCAAATTGACTTTAAAAAGTCAACATGAAACCTTTCCCCGTTGTCTCTGGGAAGGAATGGGGTGGGGTGGAAGATCGTGCAAAATATAATATGAAATTGATTCATGCTAGTATTCACACATAGTAAACATAAATCATGCAACTATATTATTAATGTCTTTCGAAACATGAAAGAATTAGGAAGAATAATAACAATTTTGATAACCCAACAAATATATTAAACTAATAAAACAAATATATTAAACTAATAAAAGTAAGCACGAATGATCATGAGTTGAGACTTTAATTGATCTCAATTACAAACAAATAAGTAAGAAAACTGTGGATGAAATAGTTTAGGAACATCTAGTTCTAGATCTCATTTTGGGGCGATTGACGGCATCGCGGACGGTGATTATGTCGCCTACGTTTGAGCGCCTGATATCAATCCTGGTACCCTAGATGCACCTTATATGAAACAAATTAGGGTATTAACGAATAGAAGAAAACATATGTTAGTAATATTAACGAATAGAAGAAAACATATGCCACTATAAAGAAAACGATAAATAACCGTACTCATAATCAAATATGTAACATGTTATATTTAGTAAACATAACATGTTACATATTTAGTAAACATAACATGTTACATATGCAACAATTAGATAAGTTACTAAATATCTAATTTTCAAGTCTTTTTAATCCAACTCCACTACTATCACGTACAACCACTACCACGGGGTTATGCCGGAGTGGAAAATCTCAAGTTTTGCACAAGCATTAGGTCCAAAGATTGAAACTTTGAAAGTAGATTTAGCAATTAATCAAAACAAGAAAATCCCCAACTTCGCCTTGTAGAAGATACAAAAACGCAGCTTGGGGATTTTCTTGTTTTCTGATTAATTATAATAGTAAATCTACTTTTAAAGTTTCAATCTTTGGGCCAAATGCTTGTGCAATAGACTTGATATTTTTCACTGGTGTAACATGTTATATTTAGTAAATATAACATGTTACATATTTAGTAAACATAACATGTTACATATGCAACAATTAGATAAGTATTTAAATATCTAATTTTCAAATCTTTTAATGATAAAAAGCTAAAAAGTTACTAAATATCTAATTTTCAAGTCTTTTAATCCAACTCCACTACTATCACGTACAACCACTACCATGGGGTTATGCCGAGTGGAAAATCTCAAGTTTTTGCACAAGCATTAGGTCCAAAGATTGAAACTTTGAAAGTAGATTTAGCAATTAATCGTAAAATAAGAAAATCCCCAACTTCAGCTTGTAGAAGATACAAAAACCGCAGCTTGGGGATTTTCTTGTTTTCTCGATTAATTATAATAGTAAATCTACTTTTAAAGTTTCAATCTTTGGGCCAAATGCTTGTGCAATAGACTTGATATTTTCCACTGGTGTAACATGTTATATTTAGTAAATATAACATGTTACATATTTAGTAAACATAACATATTACATATGCAACAATTAGATAAGTTACTAAATATCTAATTTTCAAGTCTTTTAAAGTCAAAGGGGAGGAAGGGGGTGAATGTATCAATAATGTAACATATTCAACCGCACACTACCTTAGTGGT
This sequence comes from Adenophora triphylla var. japonica, assembly GCA_022495995.1. NCBI lineage: Eukaryota > Viridiplantae > Streptophyta > Magnoliopsida > Asterales > Campanulaceae > Adenophora > Adenophora triphylla. The sequence continues at coordinate 180,221 of JAFEMH010001698.1, read as the reverse complement.
TCTAGATCCCATTTTGGGGCGATTGACGGCATCGCGGACGGTGATGTAATATCGCCTACGTTTCGAGCGCCCGATATCAATCCTGGCACCCTAGATGCACCTTAGGGTATTGTGGTTGGTGGTTAACATCTTAAAATATAAATAAGATGAGAGCCTTTCTCACCTACGCCTATCAAAATCCGTCCATCTTTGATCAAGAAAGATAGAGCAAATAAGTTCTTGTCGTTTGAGCAAAGGATTTTCTTTAATAAGAGTTTTTCCGCTTCACTGTTCTCTCTCTCTAAGGATCTCAAACATCACAGCCATGTTCTTGTCAAGGTGTCTGTTTTACTCTTCATGGTGTTATACGGTCACAAGTAAAAACAAGGTAAGAGTATAACACCGTGAAGAGAAAACAGAACTTTCCTCCAATTTTTCAATCTCCACCTTCCATTTACTCGAGATCTGACAGGTAATCTTCCTCATGAGCTTGAAAGCCGGCGGTGTTGCCCTCAATCTCACGGTTGCTTCGCATGTGCAACCGTGAGATTGAGGGCAACACCGCCAGCCTTTCAGCTCATGAGGAAGATTCTCGCAATCAGATCTTGGGTAAATGGAAGGTGGAGATTGAAAAATTGGAGGAAATTTCGTTTTCTCTTCACCGGTGTTATACTCGTTACCTTGTTTTTACTTGTGACCGTATATCACCAGTGAAGAGTAAAACAGCACCGTCAAGACATGGCCGTGATGTTTGAGATTCTTAGAGAGGAGGACAGTGAAACCGGAAAACCTATATTAAACAGAAAATCCTTTGCTCAAACTGACAAGAACTTATTTGCTCTATCTTTCTTGGTCTAAGCTGAGATAGGGTTTTGATAGTTGTGGATGATAACGACTCTCATCTTGTTTATAAATGTTAATTTAATTCATCATTGTAAAATTATATATTTTACAACAAAGAATTAAATATTAATATTTAAAATTATTCACAATAGTAATAATTTAGGTCTATGCAAAAGCCGAAATTTCTTTATTTTCGATTATAAAGCAAGTAGGCAAAGTGATATTTGCATTTCATATAATCATGCATTTCGGGATGGGATAGGTTTATCAAACATGCACTTAAAGGACAGAGTAGGTGGTTAGGTAGGGACACCATTATCCTTTAGTTTAGTTTGAACTAGAGCTCAAGATTTGTTGATACAATTATTCACAATATTAATAGGTAAAAGTCCCAGCAGCCCCAATTTAAGGCAAAGATGGAGCATTACAATGGAGAAATTGTTTCCCGCGAGTTTCAATTTCAACAAGACATTCTTGAACTCACGCGCTTTCACCAAAAACAACACCGGAAACTTATTGACAGGAGGTATAGCATGCCATGCATCCGGTCTCTAAAAGATTGGAAGATTGATTGGGATCCGCTCCGAGCCGCTTCGTGCTTTTGGGATTCGGAGCGACATGTGTTCACCCTATCGTACAACGATCCGATGCCAACGATGGAGGATTTTCGAGCACCGATCGGTGTGGCCGAGTCGAGGACCGTGGCATTTCCTCGAGACAGACGATCGCCACTGAGCAACTATCTCGAATTCTTGGGATTATCAGCAGACCGGGTATCGGGCATTGTCGTTGACGATAGATTCATAGCCTTGACTCATATAGCCAGATTGAGTCGGACCAGCCCCTGACCGTTTGATCTATCCACTTCCTTAGATATATTCATGTTGCTCATTCCGTCTCGCGCACTACTTCGCGGCTACATCGGAGTGTGTGTCCACTACGCTGTTAGAGATCATCAGCACTCGAGAGGTGATCGAGGAGTTGACATCCGGCATATTCAATTGGACAGGAGCGATGGACATCATTCCACCGTTGCTAGCGGAGACATACCACGGCATTGATAGATTAGCCTGAGGATCCGAGTACATGGGTTCAAAGTGCACCCAGGATTACTATCATTGTGGCTGCATGAGAGATTTCGCTTGATCTCGCCACTGCGAGGGGCAGACGGCATTACCTTGGGTGACCGGACAGCAGGATATTGAGGGATGCCGCTACCGAGAGTTGGCATAGGAGGTCGGCCTTGGCCCGATATGAGACCGCAAACCCGTACTATTGGATTCCGGCATGGGGATTGCAGACTATGAGAGATATTCAGGACGGGCCGGCTTATTGTCCGACTTCCGGACTACATGTATCATCCTTTTGCATTCCATCTCTAGTGAGCAGACAAGACGGATACCCGCAGCAGACCATTCGGACTTTGAGAGAGCAATGACGACTAATACAATGCCGATGATTATGACCGAGCCTCGTACTACACATTTCTGGCAGAGCATTTCTAGAGGGCTTTCTTCCGATACGACCACTACTCCGTCAGACTAGAGGTAGCACATTTCTGACCACCGAGTATCCGACATGGTACGAGGAGCAAAGCAAGGTCCCGTACAGCTGATGATAGAGGCTCGACGCCGAGAGTGTTTTGGGGCGTACTATTCTTCCAAATTCTGGACATTAAGAGGCATGGAGGCCAAGAGCAACCCCGATGAAATCACCGGCGACATTGCAAAGCAGACATGAGAGACGGAGATTCGGAGAGCCGCTTTGAGAAATGATCCCGAAGTGATAGCTCGCAGGAGGCCTTGAGGCAGAAAGAGCAAGATCGAGAGCTACCAGACCGATTGATCCACCACCACACGATACCCGAGCCAGACGAGGTCCGACCGACTTTTTCAACATACCTAGACCAAAGACCTCCCGGGACCGAGGCGGAGGAAGAGTAGAGATTCGAGTTCGGGAGCGGGAACGAGTTCCTAGACACTTTAAGAAGACCCGTTAATATATTGTTAAATATGAGTTAGAAGCTTTATATTTATTTTAAGAAGATCTGTGTTGCTTTTAAGTTTGTAATTCAAATTTAGGGAATGATAATACGTTAATTACTTCTAAACTGTTAATATATTATGAAATCCAATAATTATTAACATCCCGATTTTGTTTCATCCGTCGATTAAATTGAGTGTACGTATAATATATGGATTGCAATGCAGGAGTGATGTCTGTTAACGATGATCGTAGTTGGATGTATAAGCGGAAGTTGCCGAATCAACGCGGTATCAATCCTGAGTTTTATAGAGGGTTGAAGGGGTTTGTTGAATTTGCTCAATTAAATAAAACCGGTCACATGGATAAGGATGGTAAGATTAGGTGTCCATGCGACAAGTGTTGTAATGTCAAGTATCTAAGCTTGATCGAGACTCAGAAACATCTTTTGCGTAACGGGTTTGAAGTTGGGTACAAACGGTGGACCCGTCATGGTGAGCTGAGATTGCGCACAAATGTTGCGAATAATCCCCCCGAGAATATTCATGTACCTCCCGAACCCGAACCTATTATTCAGGACAATGAAGAACCACCTTTGAATATGGAAGATATGGTTAGGGATGCAGCCGGTCCTTCCTTCGATTGGTCAGAGAACCAACAGCAAGAACCAACCCCTGCAGCCAAGAAATTTATTGATGCTATGGACGCTGCAAAAGAGAAGGTCTATCCAGGTTGCGAGATCAGTGTGTTGGAGGCTGTGGCTGAGCTCCTTAACATAAAGGCTGATTGCAATATTAGCCAGTCTGCTTATAATCGTATCATGAAAGCAATTAAGCGGATGTTGCCGAAAGAGAATAAGATGGTTACAAACTTTTATGAGACAAAGAAGTTGGTTGGGCAGATTGGGCTATGTTATGAAAAGATTGATGCGTGTAAGAATGACTGCATGCTATTCTACAAGGAAGATTCACAGAAGACAGAGTGTTCAATTTGCGGACAAAGTAGATATAAGCCAAATCGGAGGGGGAGTTCAAAACACAAGAAAAACAGACCACATAAGCAGTTGCGTTACATGCCGTTGATTCCAAGACTGCAACGCCTCTACGCGTCTAAATCTACTGCAGAGGCAATGCGTTGGCATAAGGAAAGTTTGCGTGAAGAGGGTGTGTTGATTCATCCCAGTGATGGGGAGGCATGGAAACACTTTGATGAGACTTATCCTGACTTTGCGTCTGATGCAAGAAATATACGGTTATGCATCCGCTCTGATGGTTTCAATCCGTTTGGTCCTGGGGCAAAATCTTACTCTTGTTGGCCGGTTATAGCCACTGTCTACAATCTTCCGCCCTGGTTGTGTATGAGTGATCCCTACATGTTCTTGTCGTTATTCATCCCCGGCCCAAACAGCCCTGGGAGGAACATTGACGTCTATCTCCGACCTTTGATGGACGAATTGAAGCAGCTTTGGGAGGATGGGGTCGAAACGTGGGATGCTTTCAAGCGAGAGAATTTCAGCATGAAGGCTGCGTTGATGTGGACAGTTAATGACTTCCCTGCATATGGGATGTTATCGGGTTGGAGCACCCACGGGAAGTTGGCCTGTCCGTATTGTATGAGTGACACAAAGTCTTTCACGCTCACGCACTCTGGAAAACCATGTTGGTTCGATTGCCATAGACAATTTCTTCCGGAGGACCACCCATTCAGGACCCAGAAGAATGCGTTTAAAAAGAACAAGATTGACCATGATGAGGCCCCGATTCGTTTAAGTGGTGACACGGTCTATGAGGAGGTATCTAGATTGCCCGATCCTCGGTGGGGGAAAAGTTTTCGAAGACCAAAATACAAGGGTTTGGGACTACCCATAACTGGATCAAGAGGAGTATATTTTGGGAGCTGCCATACTGGAAAACAAATCTCATTCGACATAACCTTGACGTGATGCACATTGAGAAGAATGTATTCGATAATGTTTTTAACACGTTGATGGATTTCAAGAGAACAACTAAAGACAACGAAAAAGCTCGAAAGGACCTTAAGGAAATCTGTAAGCGGCCGGCCTTAGACTTGGTATACGTCAATGGTAAACCAGTTAGACCGATGGCTCAATACGTGCTTACAAAGGAAAAGAAGCTCCTCCTCCTGAAATGGCTCAAGGATTTAAGGCTTCCAGATGGTTACGCGTCTAACATTGGTAATTGTGTCAATGTAGAGGAGGGGAAAGTGCAGGGTTTGAAGAGTCACGATTGCCACGTTTTGCTGGATAGGCTACTTCCGATTGCTCTCAGGGGTCTCTTGCCTGACAATATCTGGGTGGCGTTAACAGAGTTAAGTGAGTTTTTCCGAGCGTTAACATCGACCACACTGCGTGTTGATCACATGAAAAAGCTTGAGGAGAGCATCGTAGTGACTTTGTGCAAACTTGAGAAGATATTTCCTCCTTCATTCTTTGATTCTATGGAGCATTTACCGGTCCACTTGGCATACGAAGCTAGAGTCGGTGGTCCAGTTCAATACAGATGGATGTATCCATTTGAGAGGTAATTGAATTTATTCTATTTCTAAATAATTTGAGCGTTAACAATATACCTTCTTTAACATTATTTATGTTTTAATCTACGAATGACTTTTAGGTATCTAGGCCAATTGAAAAGGAAGATGAGCAATAGGGCCATGGTCGAGGCCTCAATTTCAGAGGCTGTTATCATAGATGAGATTGTTGCCTTTGTCGGAACATATTTTCCTCCTGATGTTGATACGAGATTGACTAGGGTTGGCCGCAATTACGATGGTGGTTTTCCGTCTAAGGGAAACATCTCTGTATTTTCATCCCCTGGTCGGTTGCTCGGCAAACGGGTTGGTACGCGTACGTTAACCGCTAAAGAGTTTGCCGCGGTCGAAACGTATGTTCTTCTTAACTGCGACGAGGTTGGGGAATATATCAAGTAAGTCATTGATGTTATGTTTACGCCTCGTCGATTAAATTATGCATGTTTAATTACCTGCATATGAAATGCCTTGTTTAACCCTATTGCAGAATGTTTGAAGATTTAGCTCAGGATTTATCTCCAGAACTCATCGCAACTAGGACAGAAAGAGAATTTCCAAACTGGCTAAGGAAATATGTAAATATTTCGTTTCATTCAAATTTATTCTATACACTTCTTTAAACATTCAATCTTAAAATTGTATTAAATTGGTTACAATATTGTCTTATAGATAGCTGAATATCCGGTGATGCCAAAGCCGCGAGGTTAAGACATTTAGCATCATCTCCGTACTTGAACGTTCATTTATACAACGGTTATTTCGTGAATGGCTATGTGTTTCATACCAAAGCTTACGGGGCTCTAAATTGACGTGGAATAGCGGTGTGAAGCTTATAGGGAATGATTATTATGGCGTCTGAAAGAAGTAGTCGAGGTGGAGTATTTCGGTAGAAACAGTGTTGTCTTGTTCAATTGTGATTGGCGGGATGCTGTGCGAGGTGTTAAGAAGCACCCCATATTTGACCTCGTCGATGTAAAGGACTCGTCCAGACATAATGGCGACGACGTCTTCATCTTAGCATCTCAAGCACAACAGGTATACATGACTCCCTACCCTCGTCCGCGACCCGACAGATTGTGGGCTGTCTGGATGACCAAGGCTAGGAGCATGATTGACAACCTACCCTCGTCGACAACTATAGAGTCGTCATTAGAAACACCCTATCAAGAGGATGAAATGCCAGTGCCACCTAACGTTTCATCAGCTAATCATCCATTAGATGATGTCACTCATATTCCTCAAAATGTTGATGAACCCGAGGAGGATATCTTACCAATGAATTTGCCAACTCCCCCGCCTCGTTCAGGTCATCTCGCGCACATTGATATTGATGAATCAGAGGAAGAGGAAGAGGAAGAGGAAGAGGAAGAGGAAGAGGAAGAGGAAGAGGAACCAGAGTTTGATTCATCAGAGTCCGAAGACGAAGATGAAGAACTCGAGTTTTGTAGTAATTCAGAGTCCAGTGATGATGATGGGGACGAAGATTAATAATAGTTTAAAGTTTAAAATTGTATTGTGAATGCTTTAGATTATTAGAACTTTAAAGTTTTATATGTATTGTGAATGCTTTAGATTATTAGAACTTTAAAGTTTCATATGTATTGTGAATGCTTTAGATTATTTTTAATATCCGTCGTTTTATATATATTGTGAATGCTTTAGATTATTAGAACTTTAAAGTTTTATATGTATTGTGAATGCTTTATATTATTAATAGTTTAAAGTTTTATATGTATTGTGAATGCTTTAGATTATTAGAACTTTAAAGTTTTAGATGTATTGTGAATATATTGTTTCCTATTGTTAAAGTTGTATATTTTAATATTTTTACTGTAATACAGTATGAGTTCTAGTAGAAAGGGCAAGGGTAAGAAGACTAAGCCTATTTACACATTGATTACTGGGACGCAACCGTCCCGATCCGGTAGCGATGATGTCGACCCTTCACGCAGTAGTACTAGCTCCACCTCTGGGGCCGATACTCAGACTACTGTCGATTCTGAGGGGAGGATATTGGTCAGGATATCATCACTTTATGACCAGTAAGTAACTCTTCATTAATTTGATATAAGTTGGTTCCTTTTTGCTTTATATATAATTCATTATTTAAGTTAAAATGTTATTGTATAAATATACTTGGCAGGTTTGTAGGTGGATACCCCACCCTAGGGACTAAGATCGGGCAATGCCGGCGGTCTCGAAAAATGACCGAGTTTTGGCCCAACTGGAAAAAATTGCCACAGAGGCAGAAGGACGATGCGTGGGATGAGTTTAAGGTAATGTGTTAATGGTTTTTATTTAAAACTTAAATGTTAGTTTGTTATTAAAATGTTATAATTAATAATGATTGTACTCTTTTAGTTTTGTAATGTTATCATTATATGTTGTAGGCTAAATATTATTGGGCGCCAGACATCAGCGATGCGACGGCTAGATATGTTTTCGATGAGCAGGCTCACAAGCTATTTAAGGATTTTATTTGTAACATATTTATCTATCCTTAATTAGTTTAATTAACAATGATTATACTCTTTTAATTTTATAATGTCATCATTATATGTTTACGAGATATTCATATTTTTTATAGGTACCACGAATAAAAATTATTATACTACTCGGCTCGCGGCGGGAGAACAGCCCTTGTGTCCTACTTTTATGATCGATGAGGTGTTTGGTCAATTTTGCGAATATTGGGGGTCGCCTGCGGCGAAGGCTATATCCGAACAGGCCAAGGCCAATAGAGCAGGCTCCTCGGGGTCGGCGGCGTTGCATACCGGGGGGACGCTCACGGTCGCCGAGCATCACGACCGCATGGTATGTATGTTAATTTAAATGTAGTAGTGTATGGATGCTTTTAAATAGGTTTATGTACGTATGTTAGCTGGGAGCCAATGTTGATGCTATGAAATCCATAGTTTTAGTGTAAATGTAGTGTATGCATGCTTTTAAATCAGTTTAAATGTTGCATTTATATATACAATTTCAAAGTAATAATCTCGCTTATTTTATTTATAGGAAAGGGAGTATGGTCCGAATATCAGTTTTGTGGATGTTTACGCTAGCACCCATATTCGGAATTCTACAGCGCCCGATCAACCTCCGCAATGGGTTGACGATCGATCTCTTTGCCTTTGTAAGTAAACTACCATTAAATGACTTGATTTTGAATATGTAAATTTATTTATGTACCTTACATTGTGTATATGATTATAATTGTTTGTTTTATTTTTCAGGCTGCATATCAAGCCGCCGTTGTTCCCGAAGGAACGCCTCCCGGCGAGCCCGTCCCCTTCGTGCCTGATGTTTGGCACGAGGTCACCTCTCAGGGACATCCAAGGAGAGGAGCCCGAGTGTTAGGGATGGGGGATTACGGGCGGCAATGCCCGTCGACGTCGACCGGCCGTCGGCGAAATGTTGCCCAGCCACGTTTCATGATCCGAGGGTCGACACTCTGGAGGCTGCGTTGGAGGAGGAGAAACGCGAGCGGGCAAAGCTTGCGGATGCTTTGGCAGTTCAGACGCAGATGCAGGAGGAGAACGATCGACGTCATGCAGAGATTCAGAGACAGCATGCAGAGACTCAAAGACAATTGGCGCTGTTGATGGCTCATCTCGGCCAGGACTCCCAGGGTAATTTCCAGCGTCCCCCAGGTTGATTGCGGACATTTTTAGACATTTTTGTATTAATTTATACTTGTTTGTAAACATTTGAGACATTTGGTACCCGCGGGAGCCCCTCCCCGCCTCTCCCCCCGCTCCACCCCTCTCCCCCCTCTCCCCCCTCCCCCCCTCTCCCCCTCCCCCCCTCTCCCCCTCCCGAATTGGTACGGTGGTATTTAGTTTTTATTTGGTACGCTGATATTTGAATTTTAGTTTTTATAGTTTTAGTTTTATAAATTGAAATGTTATATCAGGTACAAAAAATTTTGGTTTATTGATATTTTAAATTATTTTTTTTAAATTTATTTCAGAATCAGCGACGGAATTTTCCGTCGCTGAAATTAATGCTGAAATAAAAATTAATTAAATAAATTAATTTCAGCGACGGAATTTCCGCCGCTATAATCATTTAATTTTTATTTAATTTTTAATTTCAGCGGCGGAAATTTCCGTCGCTGTAATAAAATTTAAATTAAAATTAAATAATTTCAGCGACGGTAATTTCCGCCGCTGAAATAATTTAATTTTAATTTAAATTTTATTACAGCGACGGAAATTTCCGCCGCTGAAATTAATTTAATTAAATTAATTTTTATTACAGCGACGGAAATTTCCGCCACTGAAATGAAAATTTAATTAAATTAAATTAATATAGCAGCGGAATTTTCCGTCGCTGAAACCATTAATTCACCGGCGGAATTAAATTCCGTCGGTAAAAGAAAAAAATAGCGGCGGAAATTGACCCGTCGGAGCACTGCGACGAGCTGGTAGCGGCGGACCACCGACGGAATTTTTCCGTCGGTGATTTATTTTAGCGACGGAAATATAATTTTAGCGGCGGAAATTTCCGTCGCTAAATGACCTTTTTCTGGTAGTGAGACTTTTTATATATTGAACATTGATCAATAAAGAAACTCACGGAGTATAATTCTTTCATGGTATTGTGTTAGTTACGATCCTTATTACGCTTCCGCATCTTTTCTTTCTACGTCAATAAAAGTCAGCTGGTTGACAAATCGACTGATATACTGTAGGCGGCCCATAAAACCCTTTACCTCAGAGACAGTCCTTGGCGGCTTCATTTCAACAATTGCCTTGACTTTTCTCGGATCTACCTCGATGCTGCGTTCAGTGACCATGTACCCCAAGACTTTGCCACGGATAACCCCGAAGGTGCACTTGGCTAGATTCAATCTCATGGAGTGTTCCCGAAGCCTGTTGAAGAACTTCCTTAGATCAACGAAGTGCTGCCCATCTGACCCTTTCGAGTGAATGATCATATCATCGACATAAACCTCAATCTCCTTATGGATCATATCATGGAATAGAGTCCTGACGAACCTTTGATAGGTAGCCCCAGCATTCTTTAATCCGAATGGCATCACTGTATAGCAGTAAGTACCCCAAGGAGTAGTAAACGCTGTCTTTCCTTGATCTTCTTCAGCCATTTTAATCTGAATGTATCCTGCAAAGCCATCGACAAAAGTTTTGACTTCATAGTTCACTGTTGCATCCACAAGCATGTCAATGTTCGGCAGGGGAAAGTCATCCTTGGGACTGGCCTTATTGAGGTCTCGGAAGTCTACACAAACTCGTACCATTCCATTTGCCTTTGTGACCGTCACGATGTTTGCAAGCCAGGTCGAATATTCAATCACTTTAATAAAGCCCACCCACAGGAGTTTCTCAATCTCTTCTTTAACCTGTAAAGACCACTCGGGCTTGATCTGCCGCAATTTTTGCTTGATTGGCTTGGCATCCGCATCCAGAGGTATCCGATGTTCCACAATAGACATATCTAGACCAGGCATATCTTTGTAGGACCAGGCAAAAACATCCACAAACTCCTTGAGCAGTTCAATCAGGGCATCACACTCTGCTCCGGAGAAGAAGCTACCAATTTGTGTCTCTTTGGGCTCCTCGGCTGTTCCCAGATTCACCGTGGTCAAAATCTCATCGGCAGCTTGGGCCTGGCTTTCCTTTCGATCGCAAACCTGCTTTGAATTATTATCTAAAATTTGTTCGTCTATTGTGTCTGCATTATTTTCGATTGAATCTTGCTTAATTATTTTTAAATCTTTATGTTCATTTTTGGTTAAGCTTTCAATCGTTAAATTTGCAATCAAGGGATACTCGAAAAGGTCGACCATTTTATTAAGAGAAAATGGGAAAACAGCATCTACAACGCGACGACGGGCTTCAGTCGTTAGGACATCAGACCTATCAGAGGACTCAAACTCGATTACAAGAGACTCAGGAGAATGACTCAAGACATGGGGAACAAATTTGGACGCTGGGGGTCTGGGACGAGGTTTGAGCCCAAGCTTCTCAATTATAGTCTCTCTACTCGCAACTGGTCCCTGGAAGGAAGTCCAATTTTTCAATGGCGCCTCTGCAACTGTCACAAGAGTGCTCGGGTCCACAACCGGCTCATTCTCAAATTCCAGCATAGCTAACACATCATCATCTGAAGAGAAATAGATCAAGTCTAGGGGATCCCTGGCAGCAACAACCTTCTCTGCAGGTATCTCCGTTGTATGCATACCATTTCCAGATTCTGACAGCCCCAGATCTTCAAACAGGTTTGCTAAATCACCGTCCATATCCACGGGGTCGGCACCACGAATCTTGTGAACCACAAGCTCATCTAAAGTAAGCTTCTCGAACTGATCAATGTAGTCGGGCCCCCAAAAGTAATAACTGTTCTCGTATGTGGCAGTCACGCCTGGCCTCCTGGGCAGACTAATGAACATCTCCTTCATTGGATCTTGGCTGGTAGAAAACTTTCGTATCATCTCCATCCTTTCTCCCATCTTACTTAGCTTCGGCTCTGGACAGACGAACATCTCACCATTCTCTTGGACAAAATTCTTATTGAGAGACCAGCTGTAAGGGCGCATATCAGGCTTCTTGTATCTTTTCCCGACAGCAAGAGTCATCCGTTCTTTAAGGGCTTCAGCCTTAACATATGCTTTGTCTTCTTCGACCACACCATACCCCAAACCTCGCCTGTTTCTCTTAGGCTCCGGCATTTCAAGCTTACACGGCCCTTGCTGGCACTTCCCTAACCCCAGGCCAGGAATGTTGTTCATGCTTCTCATCATCTTTAGTACAGGAGGAATCTTATCTGAGGAAGTTGTCAGATCGATAGCGCAGACCTGCCCTTTCGGCTTCTCAATTGTGAACCCACTAAGCATTAGACCCTCTTGATCAAGCTTGATCTCCATTACGGGCATAGTATTATTGCTAGTCTCTCCGATGGTGACACTATCTCCATAAATGGTCGTCAAAATACCATCTTGGACAAATTTCAAACACAAGTGTAGTGTAGAGGCTACCGCTCCGATCTCGTGTATCCAAGGCCTTCCCAACAATGCTGAAAACGTGACAGGAATATCAATGACCTGGAATTCCACTGCCATTTCCTTACCTCCGAACAATTGATTCAATGAAACAATTCCCAACACTGCCCTGGAAGTCGAATCATAGGCTTTTATAGTTTGTTTGGATGGCTTGAGACTCTGTGCATCAATATCCAGCATGCTCATCATTTTCGCTGGAAGCACATTCATGGCCGAGCCGTTATCCACCAACACATGAGGGATTCGGCGCCCTTCCAAGGGCACGGTGATATGCAAAGACTCATTGTGCTTTGAACCATAAGAAGGCAAGTCTAAATCTGTAAAAGTGATAATATTCCCGTACTGGGCTGTTCCAATCAACTAGCAGGCTTCATCTGGAGTTGCATTGACGGACACCTTAGTCTTAGATAGAGCCTCTTCTAGCTTTAGTTTGTGGGGGATAAGATGATGTAAGCAACGACCACAGGGAGATGTCGGCTTGGGTTCTCTTCAGCTGTGTCAAAATTGGGTCGTCTTGGACTACTTCTTCTCCAGCTAACCTGTAAGGATCTCGAGAAACCTGGGGATTTGAAACCGCAATTCCTTTGCCCTTTCCGGATGGTTCGGTATTATCTGCTCCCATCATTCTGCCTGACCGTGTTAGCAAATTAACTTCCTGATCATCTTCAACCACAAAACTTCTGCTGGCTTCTTTAAGTTCAGCCAGTGTTAGTGGAGCTGAGCGAGTGCTGTACGGCCAAGCTGCTTGTCTTATCTCATTTATTGACAGCGGTGCCTCCAAACTAGCTGCCATTTTGAGCTCTTCCAAAGAGATTGGGGACTCTTTTGGAACCACATAAGAGATAGCGTTGATAACCAATCGCTCCTCGTATTCATCGTAATCAACAGCATTATTTAAATCATGTAAATCATCGAGATACAATACGTAGAAGAAATTGTCTTTCATTTCATCAGAACAACAATTTACATCAACAATGACTTCCTTACAATTATTACTAGCTTTGCCACTTACAGATTCCTCGAATTCTATTACATTCACAAAATAATCCTGACCAAAATCAATTAGGTTCACATTATTGCCTGGTAGAGGGTTCTTGATGATGTTGGGACGGGGAGACTTCTCAATCTTCATCTCGTCAACTAAGCCCTGGATGATTTTCTTGAGTGTGACACAGGTGTTGGTGGTATGCCCGGGGTACTGGTGGAATCTGTAGTATTTACTCGCATCGAGGTTGGGGTTAGGGCGGATAGTATTGTAGTTGTCCAAAGGGCTTAATCATGCCGGTTCTAAGCAGACCATTGAAGACTTCCTCTGTGGACATACCCAAGTCGTCAAACCTCGACTGCTGTCTAGGCTGGAATCTTCCACCATTCTGTCCATTGTTATTTCCCCCTTGCAGATTATTGACACTACTATCCTTGGCCACCTCCCTTCCTTTAGGCGCCATTGAAGAGACCGGGTTAGCTGTTCGATAACGGAATCCTCCGCTTCCACTGTTTCCGCTAGCATTAGTACTCGAAGTGAGGTTGAAAAGTCTGTTTTCGCTTCGGGCACCCATCCCGACCATTTCTCTTAGATCCGAGTACCATCCCTTTCCAATGGCTTCTTGTAAAACGGGTTTCACACAGGACAGGAAAATATCCTTCTGGTCTTGCAAGGAAATCAGTTCAGATAACTCGTTGAGTTTGGCATTCCATCTTTTGTAAAATTCCGTTATTGATTCATCACTTTTCTGAATAGTTCCCACTAAATAATCTCTAGTGGTATGCCACTCGAGATTACCCATGTATTTCTCAAGAAAAGTTTCAGTAATCTGGCTCCAAGTGGAGCGACCTTCTTGCTTTAGGGCCAGAAACCATGTAAGCACCGAGCCTTTGAGGGTCAGATGAAAGTGAGAGGCTATGAACTCGGGAGTGCAACCCATTGCCCCCATCGTCATCACGTAGGTTTCAATATGGGTTTTTGGGCACGCTGTACCGTCAAATTCCATCTTGGGCATCTTAAATTTGTGGGGAAGGGGTGTCACTTGAGTTGGATCAACTACTTTAAGGCCGCTGGAACCGACTGTCAACTTATCAATCTGTTGTTGCATCTGCCTTAACAAAGCCGTCACCACCGGAGTCATTCCCGAGACATGAGGAATGGAAGGAGCCACAGTCGAAGAAGGTACTGGAAGGGTAGATGGAATTTCTGGAGCATGCCTGATAGGCAAGGCGGCCGGGGGAAGGCCGAAGGTACTGGGCACATTGATGTTGCTGTCCAATAAACTTACTGAACTCGGGACCCTATTCCCATACATGTCATACCCGTTGAACTGAACATTCGGCTGTTGCGGACCAAACTGAGCTGACTGGTATCTAAAATGACCTTGAGCTGAAAATTCGGTGCTAACACAGGGAGCTAAATACGGAGTGGAACCATATATATGCTGAGTGAGAGGAGAACAAACCGCGGGCTGGGAGAAGCTGCTTCGAAACTGAGACTGACTCTGAGGATACTGCGGAAAACTGTCCTGACAAATTTGACTTCCCGATAAGCGATACTGGCTATTCTGCTGCACGGAGCCTGGAAAACACTCTGTTGCTGACTGAATTGCCCATATTGATAACCCTCCTGATACATGCTGAATTGAGGTTGAGAATAGCCTCCTCGAAACTGAAACCCATACTGATCTTGAGGCACTAGGGAATTGGGAGCTGGAGAGGAGGTTAAGTCAAAGAAGTTCGATGGCTGACTACCACTTTTGCTGAATCCATGCTGAGTACCTTGGCTATGTATCTGAGAGATTGGGGGAGGAACCCTTCCTTGGGTATTCACGGCCACTTCCGGCGACGGCATTCGGTCAGGACGAGGAGCATAATTCACGGGAGGAGGCATGGCATGGTAATTGGGTTGAGGTGCAGAATGATGAGCGGGTTGCATAGGGGAAGCAGATCCGATCCCATTGTTACTATCTTCGGTGATCTCTTCATACGAACCATCCTCTCGGCGGAGCACCGCAATTCCCCTGGCTCGCATGGCCTCCACAAAGCGAGCGTGAGTCTCTTCTTCTCGAGCTTTGGCATTCTGAGCAAGCAATTGAGATTCACGCTCCCTAGCTAGAGCAGCTTCCAGAATGGCTCTCATTTCTTCCATGGACATGTCATTCAAACCTGGTTGACCCATCGAGGCAGAACCCCCAGCTGACTGAGCAGAGAAAACATCGCCATTTCATGCCATTTCTGATTCTGAATTAACTGAAATCCCAGAAACTGCTTGAACTTCCTTGACAATACAGACTAAATGGGCTCCCGGAACAGAGGAATGGATCCAACTCGCCGTAACTGCAGGGGTAGATATATGGATTGATAAAGTGGTGAAGGAAGAGACTCTGAGAAAGTACATGAGAGGGAAAGGAAAGAAAAGGACGGACTCGTGCAAACATCTTATTTATGTTCAAGTATAAATCAGTGTCTTTTAAGTCCTAAATAAGGTTGGGAAAGGATAAGCCTTTATTTACGCAATCTATACCTCGGGGAAACCTAGGGATGCAACATTCCAAATTACACCAAATGTTTTGCATAGAAATAAATAATAGGCAATAACACCTAAAACAAGACCTAAGCACGATGTGAGACGGACGAGTGATCCAAATTTCTGAGGAAATTTGGGCAGCATAACGGGTATTCTTGAAGGATTTCAAAAAAAAAATCCGGCATGACCTCTCATCGGCGCATGGTGACAATGCGGCATGATCTCTCGTTAGAACATGTCCCCACATGAAACCATGTTGCATTGGCAACATGCCCACAAGTGCAAGGTTTTGGAAAAGGTGTGTATGTCCTATTGTAAATTTCGAAACAATCCATTTTAGTGTAATTTTGAAATGTTGTATCCAAAAACCAACCATGGGTAAGCTTTAAAGTGTGGCGCCACCTATGATGCGCTAGGGGGATAAGTTTGATATTAGGCGCTCAAGCGTAGGCGACATACATCACCGTCCGCGATGCCGTCAATCGCACCCTCGCTAAATCTATGTGACGTAGTGTGAGGGTGGCTATGTTCTTTTATTTATGAAAAAAACAATTTTTTTATTTTCTCTTTATTTGAAAAGGAAAACAAACGAGAAAAACACACACACTCTCACAGATTAACCAAGGTATAACAATCAACTGCGCATTTCGATCCAAGGGACTGCCCTTAGCCAAAACCTGAAAAACTGCTCAGTGGCCAGTTATGTCGTGTGACACAGGACAACATGGTCCAATCCTGTTGCACGACATGGCTAGCCACTGAACCAGAACCTGAAACTGGAATCAGCCCCTGCCTCCTCATGGCAAGGAACAAATCATAACAAAGAGCACAACAATAAACAACATGAAGCACACAAAAGGCACACAAATCTCACCATCTCATAAAATGTATATACCACACAAGGTCATCAATGATGCACACAAACTGAATACGTTGGATGTTTAAATGAATGAAAGCATGACCCTCTTTTGAAAACCAGTTTCAAGTCCCCAGCAGAGTCGCCACTGAATGTGCGCTCGCCGAAATTTTATAAAAAACATTTTGGGAGTCACCATGCCATGTTTTAAGGTACACTTTGAAAAACCTTTGAAAAGAGAGAAAAAGGTTCGGGGGTCAGGTTACGTGTTGGGAAGAACCGAGAGTTCACCCAACACGCCTCATCCGTAAACGAGTCTTTCTACTTAAACATCCAAATAATATTCATAGTGTGTCCAAACCATGATGACAAACAAGTGTGATAAAATGGATTTTATTAATTGAAATGAGATTTTACAACTTGTGAGCCATTTGATAAGGGAGGACACATCCCAATTACAAAGATCAGAACAGATTACAATTGAAAAAGGATCTCTGCAAACAGACAAGATGTGTCGCGTGACACAAAACATGCATGGCTGGATGTGTCGCGTGACACCAGATCCATCCAGGCACATTGTGTCGCGTGACACAGGATGTCCATCTGCAAAGATCTCACAACTTGAACATCAAAGGAACAGATATCAACACAGATCTAATTATATTATCAATTCAGCTTTGGAAATACATAATTAAACATTTATTCAACCAAGGGGGTGTGGATATGGGAAGATCCACACTCCCTTGGGAATCAAACAACAATTTCAACAAGGATCAACTCATGAACATGCAATTATACAAAACCAAACGATTAAAAGAGAGATTGCGATTGGATTTCAGTAAGTAAGACAGATGGAGTCGAATTACTGAATCAAATGAGTATGTGATAATTGAATTATGAAAATGACAAATCTAAGAGAGAAGAGTGGGGAATTGGTGAGTTACCCTTGTAGTGTCCACGAATTCTATACCAAGTTTGGTATAGAACCCTTCAATAAGTAGCTTCTGGGGCTGATTGAGCTGAGGAGGAGTGGTGGATGGAGGATCTCAATGGTAATGAGTGAATTGAAGTGAATTGGAGGGAGGATTGGATGAATTTGAGTATGAGAGAGAGAGGTATGGGTGTTTGGCTCTGTATGGTACGTCTCTAATTTGGCAGAGTAACAGTAGGCAAAAGAGGAATCCAAATATGAGAGGGGAAGGGTCTTATTTATAGGCTGCTGATGATGGGTACATTGTGTCGTACGACCCCTTGCAACCACTTTCCATGGCTCGAGTTGTCGCGTGACACAACATGTCACTAACCATTTCTGGCACCAAAACCTGGTTCTGGAACATTCCAGGTTAATACCTAAAAGGTCCAAAACTGGCTTATTCCTTGTAGGTCCTTTTGCTTGAGAAAAGTACTTAAAAGTACTTCCTTCGCAAGAAACTTATGAAATATTTCCGGAAGTCTCGGAATGGACCGGAAATTTACCAAAATGCCCCCTAGTGCAGTTTTATCATATTAAAATGCACCTATGAAGGGCCGCGAATTGGATTGGCGTACTTACAATACCCCAAACCCTAAGCCCAATACATTATACCCTAAACCCTAAATCATATATATACAATTACATTATACCTTATACCCTAAACCCTATACCCTAAATCTTATACCCTAAACCCTAAACCCTAAGCCCTAAATCCTAAACCCCACCCTAAAACCTAACCCCTATACCCTAAACCCTATACCATAAACCCTAAGCCCTAGACCCTATACCTTATCCCTTATACCCTAAACCCTAAACCCTAACCAAGGGGCATCAGTTCAGTTGGTAAGGGTGAATGACTTCTCTCCGGGAGGTACCGTGCTCGAACCTTGGCAGAATGCAGCTAGGTATTAAATTTAATTGTGGGCCAAAAAACCCCTCCCCTTTGTTGGAAGTTAAATTTTGAACAAGGGGCATCAGTTCAGTTGGTAAGGGTGAACGAATTCTCTCCGAGAGGTACCATGCTCGAACCCTGGCAAAATGCAACTAGGTATTAAATTTAATTGTGGGCAAAAAAACCCTCTTCCCTTTGTTGGAAGTTAAATTTTTAACCAAGGGGCATCAGTTCAGTTGGCAAGGGTGAACGACTTCTCTCCGGGAGGTACCGTGCTCGAACCCTGTCAGAATGCAACTAGGTATTAAATTTAATTGTGGGCAAAAAAACCCCCCTTCCCTTTATTGGAAGTTAAATTTTTTAGGGATTTGGTGTGGCGATTGGTGCAGGGAAACTGGTATTCAGTAAGATTGGGAGGTGTCTCACATGGTTTCTTTGCTTCTTCTAGGGGAGTGAAACAGGGTGATCCTCTATCCCCTTTATTATTCATCATTGCGCAAGAGGTTTTATCAAGAGCCATGCACAGAGCGCCTCGGGAGAATACGTTTCGACCTTTTGTGCATGGGCGAGGTGGAGTCCAGATTTCTCATCTTTTATATGCAGATGATATGTTGATTTTTTGCAATGGCCGGAGGGGTTCGATAGAAGGTCTGCGGGGTGTTTTGTCTAGATATGAGAGGGAATCCGGTCAGCTTATAAACTTAGAAAAAAGTGGTTTTTATGTGGGGAAGAAGTTGAGAAACTTCGAGATTGAGAACATCCGGAGGTGCTCAGGGTGCACGCATCAACAGTTCCCGTTGAAGTATCTTGGTGTTCCCCTGTTCAAAGGAAGGATTCAACGGGTGCATTTTACGGAGTTGGAGGCTAAGGTTATGAAGCGAGTTAACGGATGGAAAGCTCACCTTTTATCTTTTGGAGGTAAGCTAACGTTATTGAAATCTGTTCTTTCTAGCATTCCAATATATTCCATGGGAGTTTTAAAGGTTCCTAAGAGTGTGATAAGGAATTTAGAGGGTATTATGGCTAATTTCCTATGGAGTAATGGGGGTGAGAAACGTCCGCAATGGGTGGAATGGCAGGAGGTGTGCAAACCATTTCAGGAAGGTGGCTTGGGGGTTAGATCTTTAAAGGAGGTTAATGATATGATGCTGGCCAAGTTGGCTTGGGCGGCTGTATATGGTAATTCTCTATGGTCTACTTTCATTCGTGAGAAGTATGGGTGGAAGGCAGCGGAATCCAGTTCTCATGTTTGGAAAGCAGCAGCTTGTTTTCTGCCACAGATAGAGGAGTATAGTAGATGGATTGTTGGTAAGGGAGACATCAGCTTTTGGGTGGATAATTGGTGTGGTGAGCAGATTGGGGGTCCTCGTCCGGTCGATCATGGTTTGCTAGTTCGTGATGGGCTGATGGTGTTAGATGAGTTGCTTCCTCACATTCCTGTTCATTTGCATGATAACATAAGGAGGGTGTCTATTGATGAGAATGAGGTTGATAAGATATCATGTACTTTGACTCGCTCTGGGGCTTTTGAATCTGCAGCTTGGTGGGAGCATCATAGGATTCGCAGCCCGTTGGTGGATTAGGGTGTTAAGATTTGGCATAAGCATATCCCCACTAAGGTTAGTGGATTCTGGTGGAGGCTTATGCACAATGGCCTTCCGGTGGATGCTAGGTTGGAGGAAAGGGGGTTTAGTATTCCTTCCCGTTGTGTATGTTATCAATCTGGGGGTAACAGGGAGATTAGGGAGCATTTATTTCTTCATTCGACCATGGCTATTTCCCTGTGGCAGCATTGGTCATCTTACTTTGGGTTCGGTTTTCACTATACTATTTTCCAACATTTATGCGAGGTTTGGTGTGGGGGACAATCAAAAAGAGCTGAAATAGGTCTGGTTCGAATGGGAATAATGATGTTTGTTTTTTGGGGGTTATGGAAGGCGCGATGTAAAATGATTTTTGATGGCAAACAGATGGAGTGCGGGGCCATTATTGATGGTGTTAAGAATGCTTTAGTGGATATGTGTTCATTTATGGTTCCCAAGGTAAAAACTACAGCAGCAAATGGTATCATTTTGGTCAGTATGGGTTTAAGGGTAGCTGAGGTGAAGATTAGGAGGAGTCGAAAATTGAGATGGGAGTCTTCGTGTGATTATAGTTATACGCTCAACACGGATGGTTCTTTGGTTCATGAAGAGTGTTCGGGAGGAGGGGTGATTAGAGATTGGAGGGGTGGTTTCATTTGTGCTTTTTCTAATTTCTAGGAGTGAGCACGGATCGGTTTGGATCGGTTTTATGATAAAACCGACACCAAACCAATAACTATCGGTTTTATGTAAATCAAAACCATTAACTTCGGTTTCTTAATGGTTCGGTGTTACCGGTTTCGTTGTGATATCAGTTTGGTTCAGTGTCTTAATGGATTGTTGGGCTTTAATGGGCCTTGTTTAGGCATCAATTACTTTTGTTGGGCTTTGTTTGGGCATCAATTACTTTTGTTGGGCTTTGTTAGGTCAAGGACTAATCGTGCTGACTGATGGAGGCTACTGGAAGACAACAGGGAAGGACCGGTCTGTCTATCATAGGATTCAGATGGTTGGAAGAAGACTTTGGTGTACCATAGCGGTCGGGCTCCTCGGGGTGAGAGAACTAATTGGGTTATGCATGAGTACAGACTAATTGACGAGGAGTTGGAGAAAGATGGAGTTGTCCAGGTGATGATTGCTTACTTGTTCATCATAAAAATGAAATTATGATTTCTCTTTATTTGTTTCAGGCATCTTTGGTTCTTGAGTAGATAATTATTAAAGAAATTTTAATGTCAAATGGGATTAGATACGGTAACGCGATTTGCTGAATGATAAGGGTTGGAAATATATGTATTTGGAATAAAGTTGGACGTCATGTGAGTTCAGATGTAGTAGAAAGTCGCGTTATGTCGCTGCTGTGTAATTCTTCATCTAGTATAGATTTCATGATGTATGCTTATTTTCATTCCTTATCTAGTTTAGTTTCTGGTTATGTTTTCGTGGTCTATTTTTAGAAACATCTTATCCTCTCCCTCTTTTGTGTTTATAGGATGCTTTTGTGCTTTGCTGGATTTTTCGTAAAAGTGGTTCTGGGCCAAAGAACGGTGAGCAGTATGGGGCACCATTTGTTGAGGAAGAGTGGGAGGAAGATGATTTAGCAGCCTCCCTATTGTGGTTTAGGCGTGGACTGGATCTAGGTTGCGGCGAAGGCGAAGACGAGAGATCTAGGGTTGGTTGTAGCAGCGCCGTCGTCTCGTCGACTTTAGCTAGGGCATTGAACGTGGAACACAGAAAATAAAAGGTAGAAGAATAATATATATATATATATATAGTATAAGATAAAACGACGTAGTTTTGACTATCGGTGTTAACGGTTTCTTATCGGTTTCTAAATTTTTAAAACCTAAACCAAACCGAAAATTTCGGTTTCTAAACTTTTAAAACCTAAACCAAACCAAATGGTTCGGTTTCGGTTTTTTCGGATTCGGTTTTTCGGTGTTAATGGTGTTAACGGTTTTTTTTGCTCACCCCTACTAATTTCTATGGGATGGGCACAAACATGCAAGCGGAGATTTTTGCACTCCGCGATGGTATGAAGCTATGTCGGGATCTTCAGTTAACCTCGGTTCAGGCGGAGTCTGATTCATTGGTGGCAATGGGGATATTGAGAGGTCAGTTTTCGGGCCCGTGGCGTTACACTTATGAGCTTCGGGAGTGCAGAAGTTTAATGGGTGGTTTCGGTGTTAGACACGTTTTAAGGGAGGCAAATGGTGTGGCGGATAGGCTTGCAGCGAGTGCTCATGTTCATCGTCAACATATGAGGTTTGATACGGTTTTTGCTTTGCCGGGGGATGTGATTAAGGCATTGAGATTTGATGAGTTGGGAATTTACTCGGTTCATAGTTAACATGGGGAAGTTTTTCTGGGTATTAATGGATGTTTCTATGGGTATTAATGCATTGGAAAAATGGCTGGTGTTTTAAAATTGGTTGTGCAATGCCTTGCTGGTGTTTGTTTCGAGGTTGGTTTTTGTTTACTGGTGTTCTGGTGCCAATTTTTGATTTTCTGCAAATGGAGGGATATGGCGTGCGACTTACATGACCTGGAGGAGTCTTGGGCGATCGCCCAAAAGGCTTGTGCGGTTGCCCTAGTGTTTCGGCAAGACTTGTGCGGCCGCCCTTATGCCACGGTTTGATTTGGCCGGCCGCCCTTGTGGCTTGTGTGGCCAACCTTTCTGGGCTGGTTATGGAGCATGGGCCTTGGGCTGATGTTTGGGCTGGTTTGATGGGGTTTTGGTTTTGGGCTATGCTATTTTGTCTTGTGGTTTTAGAGTTGGGTTTTATTCCCGCTCATCGATGTAATTTTATTATTTATCATTAATAAAATTCCCAGGTGTTGTCCTGGTTCGCCTAAAAAAAAAAAAAAACCCTAAACCCTATACCCTAAACCTTATACCTTATACCCTAAACACTAGCTAAACCCTAAATCATATACCTATACATTATACCCTAAACCCTAAACCCCCACTATAAACTCTAACCCCTAAATCCTAAACCTTATACCATATACCCTATACCCTAAACCCTAAGCCCTAGACCCTATACCTTATCCCTTATACCCTAAACCCTATACCCTAAACCTTATACCTTATACCCTATACACTAGCTAAATCCTAAATCATATACCTATACATTATACCCTAAACCCTAAATTCTAAGTCGTATACCTATATCTTATCCCTTATACCCTAAACCCTAAACCCTATACCCTAAACCTTATGCCTTATACCCTATACACTAAACCCTAAATCATATACCTATACATTATACCTTATACCCTAAACCCTAAGTCATATACCTATACCTTATCCCTTATACCCTAAACCCTATACCGTAAATCTTATACCTTATACCCTAAATCATATACATATATATTATACCTTATAACCTAAACCCTATACCCTAACCTTTATACCTTATACCCTATACCCTAAGTCATATACCTATATCTTATCCCTTATATCCTATACCCTAAACCCTATACCCTAAACCTTATACCTTATACCCTACACACTAAACCCTAAATCATATACCTATACATTATACCTTATATCATAAATCCTATACCTTAAACCTTATACCATTCAATGGTATTGTTGTACTAATGTCTGAATTGTTGGGCTTCTACGTAGGGCCTAGTCCGTCACTTTTATTCCGTTCAACCCCTACACCCTAAACCTTATACCTTATACCTTATACCTTATACCATATACCATAAACCATTTATCATATACCTTATACCCTAAACCATTTATTATATATCTTATACCCTAAAAATAAAAATAAGTAAAGGATAGTCCGTCCCTCTTTTCTTTTATATAATTTTGTTTGTTTAGTTTTTTCTATCTTTTTTTCTATACCTTTTTGAAAAAAATGTATGTAATTATTTCCTATTCGATAAAAAATTTATAAAAAATAAATAAAGGATCTGTCTCTAAATTAGAGACAGATTTTGAACGCGTCTCTAATTTAGAGACAAATACTAAATCTGTCTCTAAATTTTAGAGACAGATTTTGTATCCGTCACTAAATTAGAGACGGATTAAAATTTGTCTCTGATTTAGAGACATATTCAACATCTGTCTCCAAAGTTTAGAGACGGATTCTGAATCTGTCTCTAATTTAGAGACGGATTTTGAAGTTGTCTCTAAATTAGAGACGGATACAAAATCTTTCTCTAAACTTTGGAGACAGATGTTGAATCTGTCTCTAAATCAGAGACGGATTTTGAATCTGTCTCTAAATTAGAGACAGATTTTGTGTCTGCCTCTAATTTAGAGACGAGTACAAAATCTGTCTCTAAACTTTGGAGACAGATGTTTAATCTGTCTCTAATTTAGATACGGATTAAAATATGTCTCTGATTTAGAGACAGATTCAACCTTTGTCTCCAAAGTTTAGAGACAGATTTTGTATCCATCTCTAATTTAGAGATACCTTCAAAATTTGTCTCTACATTAGAGACGGATTCTGAATCCGTCTCAAAATTAGAGACTGATTCTGAATCTGTTTCTAATTTTTGGGTCTGTCTCTAATCTGTCGCCAAATTAGCTACAGATTCCGGCCGTCTCTAATTTTCCGTCTCTATTTTCGGTTTTCCTTGTAGTGTCTACTTCATGGCATATTTTGCAATAATGAATTATAATAATTTGTTTTCAAGTTTTCTTTACAACTTTTTATGGAAACATGAAAAGAACAATAATTACTATATATTGATAACAATATTTTCAAAGATTCATTAAAAGAACATAAATTACGTACCATCACAATGCAAGCATGAACTAACGAATATGAACATAGAACAATACAAATGAAAATCGCCAAATATGAAATCCTAGGTTCTGACTAAGTAAATGAGCCTAGTATTGGTTATAGTTTTCACCTTATGCCCAATAGCGTTGTGGATTCTGAGAAAGTGCAGACCCTTGCATCCTTGTATACTTTTCCAGGTCTGCAAAAATATCCCTTGTTTGGGGCACAATGAATGTCCAGTAAGCACACACACAAGCCTTCAATGGCACAACCCTCTTTCATTACACTTACTTCTCCTTTTAGTCCCAATACCTGGTCTGTCCATTTGCTAGAGAATAGCCCTATTGGATCATACTTTTCTTTCACCTCGAGAAACTTACTAGCATTTATATACCTCTTAATCGCACCTTCAAATGCCACGTTTCGATTCTTTCCCCAATGTGGTAATGCACCATATTTGAAAATGGCCATCTGCTCTATCTCTTCATAAAAATCTTCGTAAAGTCTAGGAGTGTCCAAATTGTGGCTTCTATAGTACGTGATGTCAAAATCTAGTGCATCTTCTTGTTTTCCTAAGTAGGCATTTGAATGGGTAACATATCTCATGAGAATGCCATTGTATAGATCTAGGCCGCACAAACCCTTGGGTGATATATCCACGAGTTTTTGTATGTCTTGGATGAAATTTGATAAGTTGGATAGCACAATGCTGAATCCTGACTGGAAATAGAATAGACCCTTCACTCGTGGGTCCCAGGGGCATACTGTAATTTGTGAATCATGAGGGCTATTGAGGCAGCCACCTGATGATTGGAGCCGGTTTTGATATCCAACAACGGGATATCCAGTGAAAAATTTACCTGTTATAATATCAAGTGAATTTATAACTTTATTAAAAAATAGATAGCACACATTTATTTAAAGGGAGAAGGAAAATAATAGGTACCATCATTGGTCAATCCAAATGCAGTAGCCTCCAAGAGTGATGTAGTTAGTCTTCCTCCAATGCATTTTCCAGTATCATCGCGAAGGGCCTCTTGAGTCTCCTCTGTAGTTTTATTACAAATCATTAGGAAAGAAAGAAAACAAAGGACTAGCTGACAACTGCTAATAAAGTCTAGTTAGTTATTTCTCAGATATACAATTTAGTAGGACGATGCATACCTGAAGACCTTACAACTGCTAATAAAGCTGAAAGCATGGAGCGAAAACCAGGGTGATCCATGAGACCATTGCCAGAAGTGTTTATGGAGACTCGGTCATCCATTCTATAAACCACCTTGTGTTGACTTGGATACCATTGTACATCACCAAACTCGTGTCGTCTCCCAAATCCGCTCAATTCCTTTCCCAAGTTCGTATCATTCCTTGTTACAAACCTGACGGATCTCTTGAACATTGGTTGCATCTTCAAGGTTACCTAAATACATTTAAAACTCTTAATATCATTTTCAATATTAATTATGTGTGACATTTTTTGTGGTATAGAAGGAGTAATACACTAATAAATATACCTGACAAATGACTCCAAGTACACCAAGTGAGACTTTAGCTGCATTAAGGTCAGGATCATCTTCATTAAGAGTCGTGACAGTAGCAAAGCCTTGTTCCGGTGTGGCTGGTGTGACAATCCGAAGCTGAACAACGTAGTCATGAACGGCGCTGCCCTTGTCCCATAGGGTGCTACCGTGTGCACCCGTGCCCAAAAGCCCGCCCACAGTCAACCCCCACCAGTAGGGCGTGTATGGAAAAGCTAGCCCAACTTTGGCCGCCTCATTGATCAAGTCCCTAAGCAAAACCCCTGTCTCAACTGTCATGGTCATAGTTGAATTGTTTACTTGTAAGATGCGGGTGAGATTTTTGGTGCTAATGAGGAGGCCATCTTGACCGTCTAGACATACCAACTTAGGTATGCTGTGGGAGGAATGAGTAGCTACTTTCATTTTTTGATTGTTTTTGTTGCATTGGCTACTATGGATAGGATTTCTTGTTCAGAGGTCGGGTACTCAACTTTGGCTGCTTGGCATACGCTTCCATCAGGGAAGGAGCCATAGGTGTTAGTGATAGTGCAGTTTGAGTTGTTTGATGATGAACACTTAATTGGGTCCGGAGGAGGACTGCTACTACAACTTAAGATGCATTCTGAAAGAATAATGATGATAATTTTTAACAATTTTAAACCGGCCGGTTGTTTGGTTGACATTGTTTTGGTTTTGGGGGAAGTAAGGGATATCTTAGTCAATGAAAGAAAGGGAGATAGTTTTATAGGTGGATTATAAGAGTATGGAAGTTTGGCACGCATGCTTTTCTTTTCCCTAATTTTTAATATAGATTACTTAATGTTTCTGTTAGAATAGGTTTATTTATGTAATTATATTTGATTATTATTAGCTTGTATAACAAGATAATTATTAGTTGTAAATTGATAGGAATCCTTTAATGTAGGCCTGTACATCCCATAACTTTAGGATCTAGATTAGCAAGGAAGACTTTTTATATATTGAACATTGATCAATAAAGAAACTCACGGAGTATAATTCTTTCATGGTATCATGTTAGTTACGATCCTTATTACGCTTCCGCATCTTCTTCTTTCTACGTCAATAGAAGTCAGCTGGTTGACAAATCGACTGATATACTGTAGGCGGCCCATAAAATCCTTTACCTCAGAGACAGTCCTTGGCGGCTTCATTTCAACAATTGCCTTGACTTTTCTCGGATCTACCTCGATGCTGCGTTCTGTGACCATGTACCCCAAGACTTTGCCACGGATAACCCCGAAGGTGAACTTGGCTAGATTCAATCTCATGGAGTGTTCCCGAAGCCTGTTGAAGAACTTCCTTAGATCAACGAAGTGCTGCCCATCTGACCCTTTCGAGTGAATGATCATATCATCGACATAAACCTCAATCTCCTTATGGATCATATTATGGAATAGAGTCGTGACGGCCCTTTGATAGGTAGCCCCAGCATTCTTTAATCCGAATGGCATCACTGTATAGCAGTAAGTACCCCAAGGAGTAGTAAACGCTGTCTTTCCTTGATCTTCTTCAGCCATTTTAATCTGAATGTATCCTGCAAAGCCATCGACAAAAGATTTGACTTCATAGTTCGCTGTTGCATCCACAAGCATGTCAATGTTCGGCAGGGGAAAGTCATCCTTGGGACCGGCCTTATTGAGGTCTCGGAAGTCTACACAAACTCATACCTTTCCATTTTCCTTTGTGACCGTCACGATGTTTGCAAGCCAGGTCGAATATTCAATCACTTTAATAAAGCCCACCCGCTGAAGTTTCTCAATCTCTTCTTTAACCTGTAAAGACCACTCGGGCTTGATCCGCCGCAATTTTTGCTTGATTGGCTTGGCATCCACATCCAGAGGTATCCGATGTTCCACAATAGACGTATCTAGACCAGGCATATCTTTGTAGGTCCAGGCAAAAACATCCACAAACTCCTTGAGCAGATCAATCAGGGCATCACGCTCTGCTCCGGAGAAGAAGCTACCAATTTGTGTCTCTTTGGGCTCCTCGGCTGTTCCCAGATTCACCGTGATCAATATCTCATCGGCAGCTTGGGCCCGGCTTTCCTTTCGATCGCAAACCTGCTTTGAATTATTATCTAAAATTTGTTCGTCTATTGTGTCTGCATTATTTTCGATTGAATCTTGCTTAATTATTTTTAAATCTTTATGTTCATTTTTGGTTAAGCGTTCAATCGTTAAATTTGCAATCAAGGGATACTCGGAAAGGTCGACCATTTTATTAAGAGCAAATGGGAAAACAGCATCTACAACACGACGATGGTCTTCAGTCGTGAGGACATCAGACCTATCAGAGGACTCAAACTCGATTACAAGAGACTCAGGAGAATGACTCAAGACATGGGGAACAAATTTGGACGCTGGGGGACTGGGACGAGGTTTGAGCCCAAGCTTCTCAATCATAGTCTCTCTACTCGCAACTGGTCCCTGGAAGGAAGTCCAATTTTTCAATGGCGCCTCTGCAACTGTCACAAGAGTGCTCGGATATCTTAATTAATGAAAGAAAGGGATATAGTTTTATAGGTGGATTATAAGAGTATGGATATTAAGATAAACATGCTAAGTTTGGCACGCATGCTTTTCTTTTCCCTAATTTTTAATATAGATTACTTAATGTTTCTGTTAGAATAGGTTTATTTATGTAATTATATTTGATTATTATTAGCTTGTATAACAAGATAATTATTAGTTGTAAATTGATAGGAATCCTTTAATGTAGGCCTGTACATCCCATAACTTTAGGATCTAGATTAGCAAGGAAGACTTTTTATATATTGAACATTGATCAATAAAGAAACTCACGGAGTATAATTCTTTCATGGTATCGTGTTAGTTACGATCCTTATTACGCTTCCGCATCTTCTTCTTTCTACGTCATTTTTTTTTTCCGTTTCTTCAAAGACAGTCACCATGTCTTCTTCAAAACCAGGTTTCCAACCAGCATTCGCCGTCTCCAACGTTCGTAATGACGTTCCTATTGTGCTTGAATTTGAGAACATCTAGTACTCGACCTGGGCGGAACTTTTTCGCAATCATGCCAAGTCGTGCAAGGTTCTTCACCACATCATTCCTTGTGACAAGGGAAAGATTCAGGTCCCGACCAATGACGACGAACATGAGCTGTGGGATACTCTTGATGCAGTGGTGTTGAAATGGATTTATTCGACTATCTCGAATGATCTTCTCCAAACAATTCTCGTTCCCGGGGCTAAGGAGATGGAAGCTTGGGATAGACTACGATATATTTTTGAAGACAACAAAAATTCTCGGGCAGTCTCTCTTGAGAAAGAATTTTTGTCCTCACCGAGGCTTACAATGGTATGGGCACACTGATTAGGTAACGAGATCCTCTTCCCACCTTCTCGTAGGCCAGATCGATGCTAATATTGGAGGAGTCAGGTCTCGTGAAAAAGGTAGCCACATCCGTTCACTCAGCTTTGGTCTCGTCCCAGTCTAAGGTAGTCGAAGATTCTACTCCATCTTTTGATTTTGGTAATCATCATCATGGGAATGGTGGGGGACAAAAGTGGCCAGGAAAGAACGATAACAAGAAGAATGGGGGAGGTCAGAATGGGGGTAACAGTAATGGAGGAAGCCGCTCACAGTCCGGCCGACAACAACATCAACACGGCTCCAATTCTGCCTTTTTTGGATGGCCACAGCCGCAACAATGGTCTAGACAATGGCCTTGGGCCATGCCTCCCTGCCCGTACCCAACAATGAATTGGGCCAAACCAAGTTTTCAGCCCCAAGGCCCCAAGCCTCAATTCCAGTCCGGATTGCTTGGTCCACGCCCGACTCAAAGTGGTCGTTCGCCTCAGGTGTATGCAGTATCCACAAGTTCGACTCCCACGGATATTGATTCAGCTATGCATACTCTCTCTCTCAACCCACTCGATGCTAGTTGGTATATGGATACTGGAGCGACCAATCATATGACGTCCGAACAAGGTACGCTCAAGTCTTATTTCAATACTAGCATTAAAAAATAAAAGCATCATTGTGGGTAATGGTAGTAAAATACCTATTCAGGGGGTTGGTCATACTAGTCTGTCTTCTCCGTCTCCTCCACTTCTCTTAAAAAATGTCCTTCATGCCCCCCTTATTGTTAAAAATTTTATTTCCGTTAGAAAATTTACTAGTGATAATTCGGTTAGTGTGGAATTTGACCCTTTCGGATTTTCTGTGAAGGATTTCCGGACGGGGACACTCATTATCATGGTCCTCTAAACGGCAACCTATTCTTTCTCGTTCAAGTGCTGAAGCTGAATACCGTGGTGTTGCAAATGTTGTTTCTGAATTTTACTGGTTACGAAACTTGCTTTTAGAACTACATTGCCCAATTCATAAAGCTACGCTTGTGTATTGTGACAACTCGATTCCACTCTTCGGCCTACCCCTCGTGCAGTCCATCAGGAACCCAATTCTGTGGACCAGCCTACTGGGTCAGTGGCCCAACCATTGCCCACTTCAGCCCTTGACCCTTCCTCATTAGGCCGAATCACACTGGCCCAATTAATACTCATGTCGCTCCAAACAGCCCACCTTCTGCATTAATTCCCATTCCAGCCCAACCTCAATTGGGCCATCGTCCAATAACTCGTAGTGTGTCTGGAATTCATAAGCCAAATCTGAGATATTATCTTCAGTCAAGTGTCTCTAAATCTCCTCTTCCTAAAAACCCAGTGACTGCACTTCGAGACCCAAACTGGAAATTGGCCATGGATGAAGAATTTAATGCTCTTATTGCTAATAATACATGGGTGTTAGTACCTCATCCGTTAAATGTTAATATAATTTGCTCTATGTGGACATTTTCTCATAAATCCCGTTCTGACGGTTCTTTTGAGAGGCACAAAGCCCGTCTTGTAAGTGATGCAAAAACTCAACAGGTTGGTGTTGATTGTGGCGAAACATTTAGCCCAGTGGTTAAACCGGCCACAATCCGTCTTGTACTCAGCCTAGCTCTTTCGAAAAATTGCGCTTTGCATCAGCTTGATGTAAAGAATGCATTTCTCCATGGTGAACTTCGGGAAATAGTGTATATGCATCAACCGGTTGGGTATTGAGATTCTAGATTTTCGGATCATGTTTGCTTGTTAAAGAAGTCCCTTTATGGACTTAAACAAGCTCCCCGGTCCTGGTACGAGAGGTTTGTGGATTTTTTTTCCTCTATTGGTTTTACTAATAGTCGGTCCGACAACTCTCTTTCTATATATCATCATAATGGTCAGACTGCGTACATACTTCTCATTGTTGATGATATTATTCTCACTGCATCTACTGATAATCTCCGCAAGTCTATCATGTCTCTCTCACCTCAAAATTTGCTATGAAAGATTTGGGTCACTTGAGTTATTTTTTCGGTATAGCTGTGGTCCGTTCCAAGGAGGGACTCTTTCTATCCCAACGCAAGTATACTGAGGAGTGTTGTATATGACTCGATTGTGGATAAGGAATCAGTAGGTTAGGCACACCAAAAGATGTTATCTTTAAGGTATTTAATTAATCCCACTATGGTTTAATGGTCTTAACGAATTTTACCTCCAGAATACAAAACCTACACACTCTTATTCAAAGTTACACCCCTTTGAATAACTCGGGAACAATAATCGAAGCTTTAACTGTTTGACTCGAAAGATAGGATTGATAAGAAGAAAGACTCAGGACGTAAAATCAGATCATTATTTTTCTGTCTTTAGTTCAAAGGAGTCCAGCCCTATTTATAGAGTTGGTGTTGTGGTCTTGAAAAGACACAACTTATCTGAACTGGTGCCTCAGTGCGCGGCCGAGTCAACAAATTTGCACGGCCGCTCCATGCTTTGCACGGGCGGGTCACCATAATTGGCACGGCCGCTCCATACTTGCAAGGGCGTGCTCTATGCCTTGCACGGCCGATCCGGGTGTGCCTCTTTGAACAGTCATACTCTTTAGCAAATGTCCATTCAAAGAGTCACAACCCAAAACGTTTAAACTGATTTACTTCCCCATGCCTAATACCCTCTCCGATATTAAGAATAATTAATATTTAAATTAATTAATTAATTTCTTTCTTTCTTATATATATATATATATATATATATATATATATATATATATATATATATATATATATATATATATATATATATATATAATACTCAAACCTTTAAGCCATACTTGACATTTTCCCATAATAGAGGGAAGCTCAAGTAAGCTCATAGAAACTCTTCAAACTTAGCTATTATATAACAAGTTTAGCTCCACATGTTTTATTAGTAATTCCATGTGGGATAAATAAGACACAAGAAACAAGAAATGAAAAACAAGACTTTATCCATGAATGAAAGGTTGCTTTACAAACTCAATATGGGAGATGACCAATTATTATATGTGAATACTACTACATATAACAATCCCCCACTTATTTACATTTAATCCTGGTTTTCACAAGTACTCTAGGAATTTTACCGGAGTAATCCATAAGAAGCGGCCTCTCACTTCTTTACTTGTATAGGTAGACTTATCGAGAATGTCCACAACGCATTCTACGAAAGCTATAAGTCTATTAAGGATTTTGAATCCATCCTAATCTTGTTGTGGTAATGAAAGTGCATAGGTCAGATATGAAACTTTCAAATAGTGACACCCCCACTATTTTTAAGTTATGCACTCGAAATGTATCAAAGTTTCCATTTCACCAATGTCTAATATTGAATTTCCTTTTAACTTTAAACATAAGGTGACAAATCTATGACTTGTACCTTAAGATAAAGTTGGTTTCAATTAAGACGTTGTTTAGACCGGTAAAAGTCCCATATCTCTCATGACCTTTGTAATTTTATCCCCTGATAAAGATTTTATTAGTGGATCAGCTAACATCTGATTTGTAGGAAGATACTCAAGTGCTATCTTTCCCTTTTTAACCATATCTCTAATATGATTATATCTCATAGCAATGTGTTTGCTATGATTTGATATTCTCTCATTCTTTGTGTTGAATATGACAGCTTGATTATCACAATACAAAGTAGTGGCTCCTTTCTTAGAATCAATAAATTGTATGGTTCTTAGAAATCTTTTAAACCATATTAAATCTTTACTAGCCATTGACATGGCTATGTACTCAGATTCCATAGAAGACAAAGCAACACATGTTTGTCTTTTTGAAGACCAAGCAACTATGGCTCCTCCAATGGTAAATAACCAACCACTAGTTGATTTGGAGTTGGTTACATCTAATGCCCAATTTGCATCACTATAAGATTCAAGTATAGGTGAATTACACTTGTAATGTAAGCCATAGTTTATTGTGAATTTTAAGTACCTTAGTACTCTTTTTAGTTCCATCCAATGTTCTTCACTTGGATTACTTGTAAATCTACTAAGTATGCCAATTGCACATGCACGATCAGGTCTTGTATGATTAACCACATACATTACGCTACCAATTATCTTGGCATATTCTCCTTGATTTACGGCCTCGCCTTTATTTGGAACTAACTTCATATGAGGGTCAATAGGACTTTTACTTATTTTGCAATCAAAATAATTAAACTTCTTTAATATTTCCTCAATGTAATGTGATTGAGTCAATATGTAAGTTTTGTCATTTTTGATCACCTTAACCCCCAAAATGACATCTATTGGACCTAAGTCCTTCATGTAAAACACTTGCTTTAAATAGTTCTTTGTTTCATTTATACAATTAATATCAGAACCAAATATTAGCAAGTCATCAACATATAAAGTTATAACAACTTTATAGTTAAGAGTAACTTTAGTAAAAACACAACTTTCTACTTTACTACTCTTAAAACCAAACTTTCGAATTTCTTGCTTAAACTTCTTGTACCATTGAATTGGTGCTTGTTTAAGTCCATATCGAGATTTCTTTAATTTACATACTTTATGTTCTTCTCCTTTAGAGATATAACCCTCGGGTTGTTGTATGTAAATCTCTTCATCTAAATCTTTATTTAAGAATGCTGTTTTAACATCCATTTGATGAACCTCTAGTCCATACACGGATGCTATAGCAAACTTAGTTCTAATTGATGTAAATTTAGTGACCGGTGAAAATATTTTGAAATAGTCAATTTCTTCTTTTTGACTATAACCTTTGGCTACTAATCTTGCTTTGTACTTATCAATAGTACCATCAGTTTTGAGTTTCTTTTTCAAAACCACTTGCAGCCAATAGGTTTAGTATTAGGAGGAGGATTGACTAGAGTCCATGTTTCATTATCAAGTATAGATTTGATTTCATCATCCATGGCTCTTTTCCACAAGTCTGAATCAGATATAGACATAGCTTCTTGAAAAGTTTTAGGATCCTCTTCTAACATATATGTAAACATGCCAGGACCAAGGTTCTTTTCAATTCTTTGTCTTTTTCTTCTCCTTAACTCAACTATTTCATCATTTTCATTGTTGTCTAAATTTTCATCATTAGCGATGGCATCACCATTATCATGTGAACTTG
Source organism: Adenophora triphylla var. japonica (assembly GCA_022495995.1). NCBI lineage: Eukaryota > Viridiplantae > Streptophyta > Magnoliopsida > Asterales > Campanulaceae > Adenophora > Adenophora triphylla. The sequence continues at coordinate 145,266 of JAFEMH010001698.1, read as the reverse complement.
ATGCATTTTCTACTTCAAGTTCTTTTGACAATTCATGATTTATATTTACCTTGTCTACACTTTTTATGTTCAAATGTTCATAAAAAATAGCACGCGTAGCTTCAAACACACGATTGTCATTAATTCTCATAAATCTATATGCTTTGCTTATTGAAGAATAACCAATGAATATAGATTTCATAGCTTTGCTCCCAAGTTTATTTATTTTCAAAGTTGCATCTAAAACATATGCAACACAACCCCATACCTTTAAATGTGAAATATTAGGCTTACGCCCATTAAATAATTCGTATGGAGTTTTCATATGTTTATTCACAATTATGTTACAAATGTAAACAAAACTTAATAGTGTCTCTCCCCAATAGCTCATTGGTAATTTTGAATGTATAATCATGGCACTAACCATCTCCATTAAGGATCGATTTTTCCTCTCGACTACTCCATTTTGTGGTGGAGTATTAGGTGCTGAAGATTCCCTAATAATTCCATTTTGTTGACAAAATGAAATCATCTCGTTTGGGAAATATTCACTACCTCTATCCGATCTTAATCGTTTTATCCTTAGATTGGTTTGATTTTCAACTTCGGCTTTGAAAATTTTAAACTTGTCAATAGCTTCATCTTTTGTGCTAAGTAAATACACATATGCAAACTTAGAAAAATCATCAATGAACGTAATAAAATAACGTTTTCCACCTCTTGTCAAAATATCTTTGTTGTCACAAATATCGGTATGAATTAACTCAAGTAACCTAGTTGATCTTACTACACTTTTAAAAGACATTTTAGTCAACTTAGATTGCGTGCAACATTCACAATTATTCATAGAATAAATAGTCAAAAATTTAGGAATATACTCATATTTAATCATACGACTCATTGCATTCATACCAATATGTTCTAATCTAGAATGCCAAAAATCATGCTTTTCAACATTAAAATTAGAATCAACAAAGTAAGCAGAACTGGTAATTTTATTATCAATGCTCAATAAATACATTTGGTCTTTAATGTAGCCCTTTCCAACAAACGTCCCATTTTTAGTGATATTCACTTGTTAGGTGCGGAAGGTTACCTTAAAGCCATTTTCGTCCAATTTAGGGACGGATACAAGATTCTTCCTCATAGAGGGAATATGATACACATTTTTCAAAGTAAGAGTCTTTCCTGTAGTGAGGGGGAGAATATTGCTCCCTATGCCCAAGACCTCGCTTGTAGAAGCATTTCCCATATAAACTGCTTTTGGCTCTTTCACTTCTTCATATGTTTTGAACAAGCTTCGATTTGGAATTACATGACATGTAGCCCCTGAATCAATTCACCAATCTGAATCGACATTGTTGACTAGACAGATTTCAGAAAGCATGCTAATGAAGTTGCTCTCAACTACATTTGCTTGTTCATCTTTCTGTTGCCCTTTGCGGTAATAGCAGTTCTTAGCCAAGTGGTTTGTTTTTCCACAAACATAACAAGAACTCTTCTGCTTTTTCTTAGCTTTACCCTTTCCATCATTTTTAAAGTTGTTTTTCCATTTGAATTTTCCTTGGTTTCCCTTGGAAGTTCCGGCAACATTTTTATTTTCCACATAGTTTACACCATCAATCTTCTCAAAAATTGAGCCATCACGTTTGAGACTTTCAGTCTCAATTTGGATGCCTTGAAGAAGTTCATCTAAAGAGATGGCCTTCTTCTTATGCTTCAATTTCTTTTGGTTATCTTTCCAAGAATGTGGAAGTTTACCAATGATGGTTGAAACTTGGAATGTCTCAGAAATTGGTTCACCCGCATCGGCACACTCGATGGCTATGTCATTGAGTTCATTAACTTGTTCAATGACAGGCCTCGAATCTACCATCTTATATTCAACAAATTTATTGACCAAAAAAGATTTATTGCCAGCATCTTTATTGACGTACCTTCGTTTGATTGCAAACCAAACATCAGCGGTGGTCTTGTGTATTTGGAACACGTTGAACAACGTGTTGTTCAATGCTTGCATAATGGTGAATCGGCAAATGAAGTAATCCGATTTCCATTTCTTCACTTTTTTAGCATCCTCAATTTTCTGTGCCTCGATTGCTTAATTATTTTCATTCACCTTTGGACAAGGATCACATAGCACATAGAATACCTTTGCAATGCTGAGAATGTGGGCCCATCACGGATCGAACCGTTTCTTATAGGGTCGCCGTTTCACCTCGGTTTGAAGACACCGGTTTATTGAAAAACGGAGTCGCCACGCCATTTTGATTTCCTCAAAACTTTGAAAAAAAGGATAAGGGTCCGGAGGTTAAGTTACTCCTTGGGAAGAATGGATCGCGTTCACCCAAGGAGCCTTGCGAAAGCAAGTCTTCCTAGACCCGAAGTTTGTGCTTGTTTTGTGTGTTCGTGTGTGTGGTGTGATTTGAAAAAGGAGGGAAAGTGCCAAGTTATCTGCCGGACGTATAAACCATGTGAGAAGGTTATTGCTCAGGATTACTTGGATTTTATGTATTCGGGATTTTTATCCCGTGCTCATCTTGGACTTGTGATCATCATTAAGTGACCTTTATATCCTCCCGTTGGAATAATCAATCATAGTAGGCGTAAAAGCCTTGGTATATCTTAAACCAACGTTCTTCGGGACTTGGACATATGTGATCGAGAGAGAGGGACGCCTTTTTATAGTCCAAGAATGAGACTCTTTAGAAAGGAAGAGTCTTTGCCCATCAATCCTACATCTTAAGACGATTGAGCTTCGTAGGGACATTTATGCTCGTCTCAAGTGATGATCGGAGATGTCGGTCCTAAGATTCATCCGCTTCTAAAGGAACTTCGACAATGGCATTTTAGTGGCGGAAACGATGTAAAGATAGGGTCTTTACACCGATCCACACCACAAGATACTTCAAGTACAAAAGAGACTAGGGGGAGGGGTATAAAGATTGGATCTTTATACTCGTCCTATGTCTTTCGTGCCTTAAAAGGTCACTAGACAATCCTCGCAGAGTGATCCAACCAAAAGAGACATGGGGATTGACATTTAAAGTAAAGATTGCATTTTTATGTACAAAGAAAAGGGACATCACATCATCATGCGGTGGATCTTCCCTAGAACAAGCCACGTGTGGACCCTTGTTCATCCTTGGGAGAGGATCCCCAATGAATCCTATGTGTGGGGGAGATGATATTTAAAGTACAGATTGACATCAGATTACAACTAGAAAAGGTTAAAATCAGATTACAACTGAAAGGAGGAAGTTTCTGCGGACTGGCCAATGTTGTCGCGTGACACATGACTTGCATGGAAAGTTGTGTCGCGTGACACCTTTAGCCATTTGCAGAGACTTTTACAGAAAACATTTACAGACACATCAAGGCAACAATATACTTAAGTTACATCACAAATGGATCTCAGAGAGCACATACATCAATAATGAACACTTCGAGAGGGTGTGGATATAAGGGATCCACACTCATCTCAAGTGTTTATTCAAAACAATGTTAAGATGACTCGATTACATGTAGTAATATGCAAACGGCTACTGATCTAAAAGATCTGAGACTAGAATAGATATACCACGATTAGATCTCAGTCATTATGTCATATTTAAGACTATTTGTTGGATTAAACCATATATGTTTGCATGAGTAAGAACGAAGGAGAGAGAGAAGGAAAGAGAGCGTTACCCTTGAAGACCACGACTCCTATATCAAGTCAGATATAGGAGCCTTCAAACATCAGCTTCTGGAACTGATATCAAACCCAGGTTGACCTAGGTATGGTTGGTTCTATATATTTGTTGTATAGGACCAAGAGAGAAAGAGAATCATGTAAAGATTGATTTTTTGTGTGTATGAGAGTGGATTGATAGAGAATTGGGGCTGGTTTCTGTATATTTGACATAATTTGAGCAGAGTAACGCTAAGGAGTGAAAAAGGGGTCCTAAAATGAGAGTTGCATGGTCTGTTTTCTAGCTGCATGGATCTGGCTAAGTATGTCGCACGGCATAATGAGCCATAACCGCTCTCCTTCTAGAAACATGCAAGGTGGCGAACTGGAATTTGTCAAGGCACAATATGTCGCACGATAGGAGTAGCCTCAACCATTTTCCTTCTAGAAGCCTGCAAGGTGGCAATTTCTGGAATGCCCTTTTCAGTGAGGTCCTGTCTAAATTCAATATTCCTGGCAGGTCCTTCCTTGCTCGGAAAGTCTGAAAAAGTTCCCGAACTGCCCCTAAATTGGATGAATGTTTGGGGAATTGCCAGAAAACTTTAATTGGAAGGCATGAGCCAGATTTGGGTACTTACAGAAGCCCCTCGGCAATGGCACTTGCAGGGAAAGTGGGGTTGTCGATAAAAAGAATCCAATCTGGCGAACTGTCAAGATGGATTGGGTAACCAAGGAGGTCGAGTGGCTGAACCTTTGGAAGGCTACCTACGTATCCCGGAGGAATAAAGCCATGATCGTAGTTCGAAATCCACTTGGGAAAGGGTGTCATATGTGACAAATTGGCTGAACCTAAAGTAGGCTACCTACGTATCCCGGAGGAATCAAGCCGTGATCGTAGTTCGGAATCCACTGGGGAATGGCGAAGAGAAACTGGTCTCTTGCTAGGAAGATGGAAAGAGAGTGACCAAGGAGGTCAAATGGTTGATCCTACTGGGGATATGCCAAATGAAGAGAGTGATCAATGTGGTCAGATAGCAGGACCTTTATGAAAGGCTACCTCACCAGTGAGAAGAGATGAAGGAAGCGGGTGACCAATGTGGTCGGATGACTGGACCTTTATCAAAGGCTTATGCACTACTGAGGAGTGATAAATGAAAGGGGCGACCAATGTGGTCGGATGGCTAGACCTTTATGAAAGGCTACCTACGTATCCCGGAGGAATCAAGCCATGGTCGTAGTTCAAGGTTCACTAGATAGTTAGGAACAGGTCTAGAATCCTTGGGATTTTGACAATTAATGGAAGAATCACCTTAAGAAACTAAAGCTTACATCGCTATCGAGGAGATAGAGGTAGCTGAAGTTGGAAAAACTAAATCTTACGTCGCTATCGAGGAGATAGAGGTAGCTAAAGTTGGAAAAACTAAAGCTTACGTCGCTATCGAGGAGATAGAGGTAGATAAAGTTGGGAAAACTAAAGCTTACATCGCTATCGAGGATATAGAGGCAGCTAAAGTTGGAAAAACTAAAGCGTACTGTGCTATCTCTTTCGAACAGAGATAGAGGTAGCTAAAGTTGGGAAAACTAAAGCGTACTTCGCTATCTCTTTCGAACAGAGATAGAGGTAGCTAAAGTTGGAAAAACTAAAGCGTACTTCGCTATCTCTTTCGAATCAGAGATAGAGGTAGCTAAATTCGGAATATACTAAAGTGTACTTCGCTATCTCTTTCGAACAGAGATAGAGGTAGCTAAAGTTGGAAAAACTAAAGCGTACTTCGCTATCTTTTTCGAATCAGAGATAGAGGTAGCTAAAGTTGGAAAAAACTAAAGCGTACTTCACTATCTCTTTCGAACTAGAGATAGAGGTAGCTAAAGTTGGAAAAAACTAAAGCGTACTTTGCTATCTCTTTCGAACAGAGATAGAGGTAGCTAAAGTTGAAAAAACTAAAGCGTACTTTGCTATCTCTTTCGAATCAGAGATAGAGTTAGCTAAAGCTTGAATTTGACAATTCGGAGCTCTCACCTTATTTGATTTAATTCTAACAGAGATAACGGAGATTTTTGGGAGAAATTTATACGATTTGGAAAATTTATACGGTCTTCCGGACCGGGTAATTTAAAGCCTTATGGGCTACGGACAGTGTTCTAAAAATCGGCCTAGGCGGCGACTAGGCGCTAGGCGGCAGTCAGGCGCCGCGATTTATGCCTAGGCGGGGGAATTAGGCGGTAGGCGGACTAGGCGGGCCTGGGCGGCGCCTAGGCGGGCCTCGGCGGCGCTAGGCGGGCTGGGCGCCTGGGCGGTCTGGGCGAAAAGAAAGCCCCAATTTCATGGATCTAGGGTAAAGCTCAACAAATGGCTAACCGATAATCAGATACATATATATATGCTCGAGTGTGTGTGTGTGTGTGTGTGTGTGAGACTCTGTGTACCTTTCGATGTAGTCTTTGAAGAAGGAGAGGGAAGGATCGTTGAGAATGGAGGGATCGGACTTGCACTGGTTGACAAAGAACTTCAATTGATCTAACTTAGCGGCGTCCATGGTCGGCGGCAGGGGTTTAGCGGCGGAGATGGCGAGTAAGGGTTCTAGAAGAAGAGGGAGAAGTAGATTTGGGGAAGGCGATTTATAGTGTGTTTGCAACTGGTTTTCCGCCTACGGAAAATAGATTAGAACGAGACCGGCGGTATTGACTTTGGGCTTGTAGTCGTAGATGAGTGAGGATAGAGAGAGAAGGAGCTGGTGTTGACTTGTTGTTGAGTGAGGATAGAGAGAGAAGGAGGGATTGGATTGGAGGGTTTAGGTTAAATAACTTAAATGGGAATTTGGGCTGATTAACCAAAGAGTGTAATTTACGTGCTTGGGTTTGCTATTTTACAATTGAAGGGTGGATGGGCTTGGGGCCTTGGGCCGAGAATTTGTGTAATTTAAATGTTATGATTGCAAAAATTGAATTAAATTTTTTATTTTGTATAAAAAATATTATTTATTTTTGACAAATAATAAAAATAAGGGACACTATTTTTTGGATATATATATAATTTTATGAAATATATTTAAAATTTGTCTAATTTCTCGACCCCGCCTAGGCCCCTAGGCGCTAGGCCCGGCCTCGCCGCCTAGGAGCCGCCTAGCGATTTTTAGAACCTTGGCTACGGATAATGATTTTGGGAAATTTATACAGTCTTTCGGACCGGGTAATTTAAAGCCTTTCGGGCTACGGTTAATGATTTTGGGAAATTTATTCGGTCTTTCGGACCAGGTAATTTAAAGCCTTTCGGGCTACGGATAATGATTTTGGGAAATTTATACGGTCTTCTGGACTGGGTAATTTAAAGCCTTCCGGGCTACGGATAATGATTTTGGGAAAAAATGTTATTCCATTTGAAGATAACGGGAAATTTCCCGGAGGAGACGTTATCCCATTTGGCGATAGCGGAGATTTCCCGGAGGAGACGTTATTCCATTTGGCGATAACGGAGATTTCCCGAAGGAAACGTTATCCCATTTGGTGATAACGGAGATTTCTCGGAGGAAACGTTATCCCATTTGGCGATAACGGAGGATTTTCCAGAGGAAACGTTATCCCATTTGGCGATAACGGAAGGAATTCCCGGAGGAAGCGTTATCCCATTTGGCGATAACAAAAGGACTTCCCGAGGGAAGCGTTATCCCATTTGGCGATAACGAAAGGACTTCCCGGAGGAAGCATTATCCCATTTGGCGATAATGGAGGATTTCCCGGAGGAAACGTTATCCCATTTGGCGATAACGGAAGGACTTCCTGAAGGAAACGTTATCCCATTTGGCGATAACAGAGGATTTCCCGGAGAAAATGTTATCCCATTTGGAGATAACGGGAAAATTTTGGGCAAAAGTATTTCCTATTTTGATTTGGTAATCAATTAAGGTTATTTTTCTTTGTGCATGTCACATGAGCCACAGGTTGACTCTTTTGCGGGAAGGCAATATGAGAGGAGTTTTATGAAAGAATGTGTTTGGATGCATGTGTTTGGATGTATGTGTTTGGGAACTGTTTGAGACAGGTTTCGAGCAGGTGGGGTCGTATCCCTTGGGTGCGGACTGAACTGCTGTTGTTGATGAGATGTTGTCAGTGCTGCCAAAAGGCATCATGTGGACCAGGATTCCCTCTTGGGCTGAGATCGGATTTTAATCCTCGGGTCTTGATTAAAGTTCCTTTGTCAAACTCTGGCACTTGAAGCTGATGCTGACAGGATTTTTAAAACCAAAGACTAAAGCAAATGTCGAAGTGACCAAACCTCTCTCCTGAGGATGGATGTGACTTATCGAAGCCCCGGTCTGAGGGGAAAAATTCTGCAAAGCCCCAGGTTTTATTAAAGCAAGGAAAGATCCTTTTATTGGCAAAGCCCCGGCTTGAAGAGGTGACTTGGTAGAGTTCCGACTGATGACCTAGCAAAAGTCCCAATCTGATTGGTACTGCAAAAGCGATCCTGAGGTTGATCTGACCAAGACTGAATCCATTTTGTGACATAGTGGGAAACCCAATGCAGATCCAAGAATGACTAAAGAAGCCCCAGTCTAAAGAAATGGCTTGACGAAGCCCCAACCTTGAAGAGTTTCAAAGAAGCCCTAATGCGAATTGTAGCAGAAGAGGAAAAACCTATCCTTTCGTACTTACTCTCTTATTTTCTTTAGTCAATCAGTCAATCGCAAGAAGATGTTAAAGAAAAGAATTTTAGAAATTTACAAATGCAGGGGCATATTTTTTCGAAAGGTGGGAATAGATCTCGATTTTGTGTTATTTTGATGGCCTTATTCGACGTAGGCACGAGAACTCGCTTTGGGTTTGACTCTTTTGAGAGAGTATAAGCGTAGAAAGGTTTGTAAAAGTGTATGGAAGTCCCCGCTAACAGAAAATCAGTGTTTAGCACTATTTTTCCTAAGATGTAGAAAAAATAAGACTTGTCTAGACATCTGAAAACTTGTTTTATTTACAATGATCACAAGATTGCTTAAAACCCTTTATTAATGTTCGGGTTATTCAACCGCTAATCTCAATATGAATAAAAATTCGATTAATCATGAGGAGAAAGTCAACCAATATCACGGATCAAGGTTGGCTATGTGTGAAAGAAAGGTCTGTGTATAGAGAGGTCTTTGATGAGACCGGGTAGTCTGAAATTTGGATAAGTTTATGGGAAAGGCCACTGATGAGACCGGATTTTCTGGAATTTGGATATGTTTATGGGAAAGGCCACTGATGAGACCTGATTTACTGGAATTTAGATATGTTTATGATCGGACCATTTCTGGTTGCCTACGTTCCCCTCATTATGAGGAGCTCAGGTCGCCGTAGTTCGGCTTCGGCTGAACTGTGTTTGGCTTTGGAAAAGGTATAAATATTTGTGGTTCCTTTGGTGAGAAGGCTTGGATGAGGAGGTTTGATGATGAGGCATGGGCCTTGGGATGATTCCTTGACCAAGTCATTTTGGACGGCTGCTTCAATGATTTCATTGTTGCTTGATCTTCGTCCTTCATCGGGGGAGAATAACCTAAGGACTTAAGATATGTTTTGCCTTTTCTTTTGCTTTGACTGCTCCATTGTTATTGACAACTTTCATTCTTCGAGCTTTGATTTTGCCCTATCTGTCAAGGTTTTGATTGGCGGTGATGGGTCCTTGGCCTCATTTCATTATTTTTCCCTCTTTTTTTTTTTTGAAGCACCTGAGGGAAAAGGCAAACCCCTGCTTGAACTTTCTTGATGCCCTTGAGGTCAAAGGCAAGCTCCTAGGTTATTATCAACATGGGGTCAATTTTTCGATGCTGAGTGACCTTTTGTTGTTCCTTGATGTTGCCGCCATCGTTGACTTGGTCAAGGTGATGGTGAGGACATGATTTGGAAGGCGTATGGCTTGATGAAGGATTTTTGTGAGGTAAGGAAAGTGTATGGCTTGATGGAGGCCTGTTGTGAGGTAAGGAAAGTGTATGGGAAAAGCATTGGTTGATTTTCTCACACCGATTAATCAGAATGTTAATTATTTCGAGTGATTATTTGTTGAGCAATGCAAGTGATCATATAAAATAAAACCATTTCATTAAATTTAATGTAGGTGTGCAAATAATGTCTTAAGTCTAGCAAGAAAAGAAGAAGAATCTTTTATAGAAGATTTAAAATTAATTACAATGCCCAAGGAGGACTTGATTGAAAGGGGAAAGTACTAGAACCTACGAAAGTTGACTGAGAGACTATATTTTTTTAATCTTGCTTAAGGATAGGTAATCCCTAGCCTAGCTACTCTTCACTAGTTGGACTGCCAAGACGTTTGAGCTTTCCATTTTCTGTTAACTTCTGAATTCCATACCGCAGACCGAGGCAGTGATCAGTTACGTGCCCATGATACTGGTGGAAGTGGAGGGATTTGAGGCCATGGAGCAGCTGGAGCAAGTACAAGTTGTCCAAAGAAATGGGTCGAAAAAGTCACGAGGATGAAATTTGTTGACTGAGCTTATTGATGGAAGGAAGTAAACCTGGGAGGACTTTGAGGGATATTGGGATCTGTTTGGAAGGATTCAACGCTGTGCTAGTTGTATTGAGTAAAAGGGGTAGTACCGGCTGATTGTGTCTTCGGGCCTTCCTCAAGCTTAGAACTGGCACTGGCCAAGCGTGCTCTGGGGTAGGTTTTCCTATCTGATTCTCTCACTTCGGGCACTTGAATTTTGCACGACAGAATCATTTCTTTGCCTGGTTCGACATCTTGGGTCGAGGGAGTACTGGTACTCATCATGAGATCAAGATTTTCTTGCATTTGTTTCACTTGCTCCATTAATATTGCCATATGGGGGTCAACGGGAACACTAGAGTTACTGGAACTCGCAACAAGACTTTTATCAGTAGAGGGAATCATAGCGGATGGGCGGGTGGCCCGGCGGTGAATCCACTAAGTCCGGTAGATAGCAACTGAAAACTTGAGGCCTCTTAATTTTCTTTTAGCCACTCATGATTGTATTCAGGTGGGTATAGGGGTCTCAGAACATAGCCACATGGCTCAAACTGATTATGTGAAGCTGGAGCATAAGGCGGTAGGTGCTAGCTTGAGCGAAGCAGGTGTGGTGAAGCCCAATCTGTTCTGAGGAGTTGAGGGCGTTGGAGCCCTGATGGCCTGAGACACTGGGAGGAACTGGAGGGCACTAGTCCTTGGTGGGGGATCATATGTCAAAGGAGGAGGGTATTGGTCGTAGGATGGAGGGTATTGGTTGTAGGATGGAGAGTATTGGTTATAGGATGGAGGGACTGAAATCACTGTTTCTGGAGTTTCATCTTCGACCATGACTAGAGAACCATTACCTCAACTATTACCTGAACCCCATGACGGCGAAGAGCACCGATGAGCATGGCTTGCTGCTCCTCGTAAACCTTATGGGCATTTTCTAAAGCTAGGACTAACTCTTCCTCTCTAGTCACCGGATTACCCATACCATCACTGCTTTCTATCATATCTGCCATTCTAAACTGATGATTCTGCTAGACTGTCTGAGCCTGAGGTTTCCTCACTGAAAAACCGCTGACTCAGTATTCTCACCCACTTCTTTCTCGCTGCGGAAAAGAGATAGGCAAGGTTTATACTTGGGGTAGGTGAGGTTTAGACTTGGGGTAAGCAAGGTTTAGAGTCGGAGGTAAGTAAGGTTTAGACTCAGAGGTAAGTGGGGTTTAGACTCGGAGGTAGGTGTTTAAACCGAAGGCTCAAGTAACATGCATGCACTGCTTAAGTTTTACTTAAAACACGTTTTTCTCCTAATCCTAACTGGTCGGAAAAGATTAGACCTTGAAAGGCCAAGATTGAAAATTGGACTGTGAGGGTCTTGATTGGAGATTTGACCGTGAAAGGTCGGGATTGCCTATTTGACCACGAAAGGTTGATATCGGAGGTTGTCCGTGAAAGGTCTCGGTTGGAGATTGAAGATCAGATCGGGAGGTTATCTATTGGAAATTTGATCGTGAGAGGTCGGAATTGCCTATTTGACCACGAAAGGTTGATATCGGAGGTTGGACTGTGAAAGGTCTCGGTTGGAGATTGAAGATCAGACCGGGAGGGTCTCGATTGGAAATTCGACCGTGAGAGGTCGGAATTTCCTATTTGACCACGGAAGATTGATATCGGAGGTTGGACCGTGAAAGGTCTCGATTGGAGATTGAAGATCAGACCGGGAGGGTCTCGATTGGAAATTTGACCGTGAGAGGTCGGAATCGAAGAGCGGAGATCGGACCGTGAGGGTCTCGATTAGAGATTTGTCCGTGAAAGGTCGGGATTAAAGATTGGGGATCGGATCATGAAAGATCGCGATTGGAGATTTGACCGTGAGAGGTCGAAATCGAAAAGCGGAGATCGGACCGTGAGGATCTCGATTAGAGATTTGACCGTGAGAGGTAGAGATAGAAGATCGGACCAGGAGGGTCTCGATCAGAGATTTGACCGTGAAAGGTCGAGATCGAAGATCGAACTGGGAGGGTCTCGATCGAAGATTTGACAGTGAAAGGTCGGGATTAAAGATTTTAGATTGGACCGTGAAAGGTCGCGATCAGAGATTCCAGAAATGAGACCATGCAATTGTGATTCCATCAATTGTTCAAGTTTACTTAAAACATTGTCTTTTAATTATTTCTATTTGGTTGGAAAAGGTTGCCCTTCTTTTTCGCAACTACTCTAGATCCTGGATCAGTGGGTTCCGTCACTACGTCTATAAGCCCCTCATTTTCCACCTGTATTTCGACCCCCCAGGGTGGACAGCCCCGGGCGAGGGTCCTATAGGGAACATGGATCCCACCGACCAAGAAAGAAGAACGCTCCTAGGGTGTAGCGGGTCATAGGAATTTTAACGCACGCGCGTGCGATGCGGATTATAGTCAATGTCAATGCCGTGAAAGTCAAGCCTTTTAGCTTTAGCGAAATTTCGGCAGAGTTTCGCTTACGCGATAGACGTTTTGACTTTGGCATTGTCCAAGGAAAATAATAGGCATGGGTCGGATGTTAAAAGCCAAATGACACAGCGTCACATTGAGCGTTATTGCATACTTTGTGCAAGTCAAAGTCAAAGTCAATGCCGGGTCAAGATCTTGCCAATTTTTCCTTGACGGAATTTCGGCAGAGCTTCGCTTGCCCAAAAGATATTGATTTTTGGCACGGACTCGGGCTTGACTCTTACATATCCCGTGCGGGTCAAAGTCAAAGTCAATGTCGGGGTCAAGATTTCGCCAATTTTTCCTTGACGGAATTTCAGCAGAGTTTCGCTTGCGCGAAGGATCTTGACTTTTGGCATGGGCTCGGGTTTGACCTTTACGGGGGTATACAATGAGGCTGTATGACACAGTCTAGACCAAAAAACCAACCAAAAAGTCACGATTTTAAAAGTGTGACACGGACTAGTGCATTGATCGACACTGGCTGCCATGGGGAGTTTGGGATGATTCCGTGCACGCCCAGGAGCGTCGTAACACTGTCCGTGACTGCAGCTGAACAACCATCCTAGGTTAAAAGGACGTGCGTGCAAAGTGTACAGGATATATGGTGCGCGTAGTGTGCGGCCTCCTAAAAATATTCCTTTTTGAGTTAAAACAGAGGTTTTCAGAAATGTGTTTTAAAAGAATGTTTTTCGTGACGGGGGAAATGCAACAAGTAGGCACATAAATTTTCTGGAGCCTGGCTAGACTTAGGACTGGATAGCCCCAAGCTGCCAAAGCTTCCAGATTAATCTCAGAAAGTGTTCTGGTGGAACTGCAAAAGAAGCCGTCCGGCTATGATCCAGGCAGATCAAGTCGTCCTACTGGATCTAGCAGTTTTCCAGGTTCCAATTTTTTATTATTTCCAGACTGTTTCCCCAAGCATTTGGGCAACTTTCAGCTTCAGAATGGTCCCTGTTTATCACTTCAGAGTATGCACAAACCAAAACCCAAGAATCATGCAAAATAAGAAAAAGAAATGCAAGCACAAAAATCGGATCCGTGGCGGAAGGCTAATCCTTGTAAACGTTTCCAACGCTTCTAATGAGAAAAGAAGTTTGGAAACATTTACATCTCCCCAGCGGAGTCGCCAAACTGTGAATGTGGGCCCATCGCGGATCGAACCTTTTCTTATAGGGTCGCCGTTTCACCTCGGTTTGAAGACACCGGTTTATTGAAAAACGGAGTCGCCACGCCATTTTGATTTCCTCAAAACTTTGAAAAAAAGGATAAGGGTCCGGAGGTTAAGTTACTCCTTGGGAAGAACGGATCGCGTTCACCCAAGGAGCCTTGCGAAAGCAAGTCTTCCTAGACCCGAAGTTTGTGCTTGTTTTGTGTGTTCGTGTGTGTGGTGTGATTTGAAAAAGGAGGGAATGTGCCAAGTTATCTGCCGGACATATAAACCATGTGAGAAGGTTATCGCTCGGGATTACTTGGATTTTATGTATTCGGGATTTTTATCCCGTGCTCATCTTGGACTTGTGATCATCATTAAGTGACCTTTATACCCTTCCGTTGGAATAATCAACCATAGTAGGCGTAAAAGCCTTGGTATATCTTAAACCAACGTTCTTCGGGACTTGGCCACATGTGATCGAGAGAGAGAGGGACACCTTTTTATAGTCCAAGAATGAGACTCTTTAGAAAGGAAGAGTCTTTGCCCATCAATCCTACATCTTGAGACGATTGAGCTTCGTAGGGACATTTATGCTCGTCTCAAGTGATGATCGGAGATGTCGGGGCTAAGATTCATCCGCTTCTAAAGGGACTTCGACTATGGCATTTTAGTGGCGGAAACGATGTAAAGATAGGGTCTTTACATTGATCCACACCACGGGATGCTTCAAGTACCAAAGGGACTAGGAGGAGGGGTATAAAGATTGGATCTTTATACTCGTCCTATGTCTTTCGTGCCTTAAAAGGTCACTAGACAATCCTCGGAGAGTGATCCAACCAAAAGGCACATGGGGATTGACATTTAAAGTAAAGATTGCATTTTTATGTACAAAGAAAAGGGACTTCACATCATCATGCGGTGGATCTTCCCTAGAACAAGCCACGTGTGGACCATTGTTCATCCTTGGGAGAGGATCCCCGATGAATCCTTTTTGTGGGGGAGATGATATTTAAAGTACAGATTGACATCAGATTACAACTGGAAAAGGTTAAAATCAGATTACAACTGAAAGGAGGAAGTTTCTGCAGACTGGCCAATGTTGTCGTGTGACACAGGACTTGCATGGCAAGTTGTGTCGCGTGACACCTTTAGCCATTTGTAGAGACTTTTACAGACAACATTTACAGACACAGCAAGGTAACAATATAGTCAAGTTACATCACAAATGGATCTCAGAGAGCACATACATCAATAATGAACACTTCGAGAGGGTGTGGATATAAGGGATCCACACTCATCTCAAGTGTTTATGCAAAACAATGTTAAGATGACTCGATTACATGTAGTAATATGCAAACGGCTACTGATCTAAAAGATCTGAGACTAGAATAGATATACCACGATTTGATATCAGTCATTATGTCATATTTAAGACTATTTGTTGGATTAAACCATACTCCCTCCGTCCCAGCCCATTGTACACTTATTTCCCTTTTGGTTCGTCCCAGCCCAGTGTGAACTACCATAAATGGTATGTCCTTTAATATTTTATATTCCCCCTACCCCACCCACTCATTAACTCCACTCATTCTCCACCACACAATTTATTCAACCAACCTACTATTTACTCCACTCATTTCCTCTCTTCATTTTCTACCACACATTTTCATTATCTTAATAATATTTCTTAATCGGCGTGCCTTAGTCAATGGTTCACAATTGGGTGGGACGGAGGGAGTATATGTTTGCATGAGTAAGAACGAAGGCGAAAGCGAGAAGGAAAGAGAGTGTTACCCTTGAAGACCACGATTCCTATATCAAGTTAGATATAGGAGCCTTCAAACATCATCTTCTGGAACTGATATCAAACCCAGGTTGACCTAGGTATGGTTGGTTCTATATAATTGTTGTATAGGACCAAGAGAGAAAGAGAATCATGTAAAGATTGATTTTTTGTGTGTGTATGAGAGTGGATTGATAGAGAATTGGGGCTGGTTTGTGTATATTTGACGTAATTTGAGCAGAGTAACACTAAGGAGTGAAAAAGGGGTCATAAAATGAGAGGTGCAGGGTCTGTTTTATAGCTACATGGATCTGGCTAAGTATGCCGCACGACATAACGAGCCATAACCGCTTTCCTTCTAGAAACATGCAAGGTGGGGAACTAGAATTTGTCAAGGCACAATATGTCGCACGACAGGAGGAGCCTCAACCATTTTCCTTCTAGAAGCCTGCAAGGTGGCGATTTCTGGAATGCCCTTTCCAGCGAGGTCCTGTCTAAATTCAATATTCCTAGCAGGTCCTTCCTTGCTCGGAAAGCTTGGAAAAGTTCCCGAACTGCCCCTAAACTTCATGAAAGTTTGGGGAATTGCCAGGAAACATTAATTGGAAGGCATGAGCCAGATTTGGGAACTTACAAATGGTGAGAAGGTATTCCATCTTCAAGCTCCAACGCTTGTAGTTCAACCCATTTAGCCTCTCTAACTTATCTGCTTCGGGTAATTGTCCCTTCATCAAAACTGACTCCATCTATACGAAAATTAAATACCTTAAAACTGTTGTATATGACTCGATTGTGGGTAAGGAATCAGTAGGTTAGGCACACCAAAAGTTGTTATCTTTAAGGTATTTAATTCGTCCCACTATGGTGTAATGGTCTCAACGAATTTCACCTCCAGGATACAAAACCTACGCACTCTTATTCAAAGTTACACTCCTTTGAATAACTCGGGAATAATAATCGAAGCTTTAACTGTTTGACTCGAAAGATAGGATTGATAAGAAGAAAGACTCAGGACGTAAAATCAGATCAGTATTTTTCTGTCATTAGTTCAAAGGAGTCCAGCCCTATTTATAGAGTTTGTGTTGTGGTCTTGAAAAGACACAACTTATCGTCTAATAACTCGTATTGTGTCTGGAATTCATAAGCCAAATCTGAGATATTGTCTTTAGTCAAGTGTCTCTAAATCTCCTCTTCCTAAAAACCCAGTGACTGCACTCCGAGACCCAAATTGGAAATTGGCCATGGATGAAGAATTTAATGCTCTTATTGCTAATAATACTTGGGTGTTAGTACCTCGTCCGTTAAATGTTAATATAATTCGCTCTATGTGGATATTTTCTCATAAATCTCGTTCTGACGGTTCTTTTAAGAGGCACAAAGCCCGTCTTGTAGGTGATGGAAAAACTCAATGGGTTGGTGTTGATTGTGGCGAAACATTTAGCCCAGTGGTTAAACTAGCCACAATCCGTCTTGTACTCAACCTAGCTCTTTCAAAAAATTGCACTTTGCATTAGCTTGATGTAAAGAATGCGTTTCTCCATGGTGAATTTCGGGAAATAGTGTATATGCATCAACCGGTTGGGTATCGAGATTCTAGATTTTCGGATCATGTTTGCTTGTTAAAGAAGTCCCTTTATGGACTTAAACAAGCTCCCCCGTCCTGGTACAAGAGGTTTGGGGATTATTTTTTTCCTCTATTGGTTTTACTAATAGTCGGTCCGAAAACTCTCTTTTTATATATCATTATAATGGTCAGACTGCGTACATACTTCTCATTGTTGATGATATTATTCTCACTGCATCTACTGATAATCTCCGCAAGTCTATCATGTCTCTTCTCAGCTCAGAATTTGCTATGAAAGATTTGGGTCACTTGAGTTATTTTTTCGGTATAGCTGTGGTCCGTTCCAAGGAGGGACTCTTTCTATCCCAATGCAAGTATACTGAGGAGATCATTAACCGTGCGGGTATGTCATCTTGCAAGTAGGCATCTACTTCGGTTGATACAAAGTCCAAGTTAAGCTCCACTTCGTGCGTTCCGTATGATGATCCGTTCTTGTATCGCAGTCTTGCTGGTGCACTGCAATATCTTACGTTTACACGGTCCGATACTTCATATGCAGTTCAACAGAATTGTTTATTTATGCACAATCCGATGATAGCTCACATGAATGCCTTGAAACGTATTATCCGGTATCTTTAAGGTACTCTCACTATTGGATTACATCTCACTCCGTCTTCTACCTCCACTCTTCTATCTTATATCGATGCCGATTGGGGTGGGTGTCCGGATACTCGTCGTTCCACATCAGGTTATTGTGTATTTTTGGGTGACAACTTAATATCATGGTCCTCTAAACGACAACCTACTCTTTCTCGTTCAAGTGCTGAAGCCGAATACCGTGGTGTTGCAAAATGTTTTTCTGCATCTTGCTGATTACGAAACTTGCTTTTAGAACTTCATTGCCCAATTCACAAAGCTACGCTTGTGTATTGTGACAATGTAAGTGCTTTCTATCTCTTAGGTAATCCAGTTCAACACCAGCGAACTAAGCACATAGAAATGGATATTCATTTTGTTCGTGAAAAACTGGCTCGAGGTCAGGTTCGCGCTCTTCATGTTCCCTCTCGGTTTTAGATTGCTGACATTTTCACCAAGGGACTTCCACTAGTATTATTTGATGATTTTCGGACCAGTCTAAACGTCCTCCTTCCCCCCGTTTCGACTGTGGGGGAGTGTTAGAATAGGTTTATTTACGTAATTATATTTGATTATTATTAGCTTGTATAACAAGATAATTATTAGTTGTAAATTGATAGAAATCCTTTAATGTAGGCGTGTACATCCCATAAATTTAGGATCTAGATTAGCAAGAAAGACTTTGTATATATTGGACATTGATCAATATTGATCAATAAAGAAACTCGCGGAGTATAATTCTTTCAGTTTCTACATTCCCATTGGATTATATTATGATTATTCTAGCTATTTATTTAGAATGACGTACATGCATTGCAGCGTTATACTCCCTCCGTCCCAAAAAGTTAATCTCACTTTAACTTTAGTCAATTCAATTAAATCAAATTTTGACCATAATTTTGTGAAAACATAATTATCATTGGGGTCATTTACTAAAAACTAATTTTGAAAAATAGATATTACAAAAAAAAAAAAAATCACACAAGTTGGATATTAAATTACAAAATACTCTTTAAATATTACAAAAAAAAAACTTTTTTTTTGCGTTATCTGTCAAATAACTGATAAATGCATTTATTAGTTCGGTTGTTTAAACAAGCACAAAATACTCTTTAAAAAAACTGATAAATAAATCTATCAGTTATAAATAACTGATAAATGCATTTATCAGTTATTTTAACTGAAAAGGAAAAAAATTAAAAAATTAAAAAAAAACAAAAACAAAAAAAAATTAAAAAGAAAGAAAGAAAAAAAAAAGTAGTTTTTTTAATAGTGAAAATCTCTTGTAAAACGTGTTCTACGCTCGTCTGAGCGTAGAACGTGTTTTTAAATAGGCGCGGTAGCATTTTTGTAAATAAATAGAACTTCTCAAAATGTTCGGTGGCATTTTTGTAAATAATTGAAACTTATAAGAGGCAGTTTTCTACACAACAACAGGCACATTTTAACATTGTAAATAATTGAAACTCACCTGGCACTTTTTGATACTGTAGAAGACAATTCTGAATACTATAAGAGGCATATTTTAACACTACAACAGGCATGTATTTTTTAATTTACTTTGATACTTTTCAATATTACAACATACATTTTTCAATACTACACGAGACACTTTTCAATACTACAATAGGCACTTTTTAACACTACAACAGACACTGTTTTTCAACAATATCACCACATTATTTAACATTACAACCGATTTAAATGTGTTTATTAGTGTCATAATAGAACAGACACTTTGTTTATATTGCAACAGGCACTTTATTATACTAGAAAAGACACTTTTGCAAAACAGGTTCTAGGATAGCTTATCCTAGAACTTGTTTCATAGAAGAACAACTCTTTTTAATATCACAACTTACATGTTTTTTTTTTTTTTTTTTTTTTGTAAATAGCATCTTTATAAAGTAGTTTTGGTAAAAACTCCTTATCCTTGTGCAATTTTAAAAATTGATATTGATTCAACATTAGAAATATTAACGATCACAATTTTTAGAATTTAATAGGGATAATTGGGTTATACAAAAGACAAAAACTCATGTGAGAACATGAAAACCCGTCTCATCCATGAGACGGGTCGGATCCTGACCCATCACCCGTCCAACAAAGCCAACCCACGCCTCCGTCCAAGCTTTTTGCATATGGGCGGTCGCCCAAGCTGGAATGGGCGGTCGCCCAAGCTGGAATCAGCCCACATTTTGCCTTGGCCCAATCCTTCAGCCAACATAAAGTAATAGTTTGTATACATTAAAGTAATAGTTTGTATACATTAAAGTAATAGTTGGTATACATTAAAGTAATACATATATACAGAAAAGTAATAATGTTTTTTCCTATGTTTTCTTCGTTTGGCAAAAGTAATACTTAAAGTAATAGTTTGTATACATTAAAGTAATACATATATACAGAAAAGTAATAATGTTTTTTCCTATGTTTTCTTCGTTTGGCAAAAGTAATACTTATTATAGAAATATGTTACAATTTCATCTATCAAAGTGTTACATTTACTTGTATAAACTATTACATTCATATACATAAGTTATTACATTTCAAAAATAATACATATAGTTTGTATTACATTTGAAAAAAATGGGTAAAAACGAGCTTTTATTTTTTAAAACAGGTATTACGTTTACTTATGACCAATGTTACTTTATATGTATACAGTCATTACATTAAGAGATGGTAACTATTACTTTTGCTCTGAAAAAAAATAATATAAAAAAAAAAAAAATTGGCCTATAAAAGGCTGCCACGTGGTGGGCCATGCCCCATGGGTCATGGGTCGACCCGTCTCATGCATGAGACGGATCCCATGTTCTCACAGGAGACCGCCTCTATACAAAATTACGGGCAAAATACGATTGAATTTATCATAAAAATTAATGTAGGACAATTTTTTATATATGGATGGAACAGTGGCGAAGCCAGAAATTTTTCGTAAGGGGGTCAAAAAAATATTATAGTGTAGAAGGGGTCAAAAGCATAATTTTTAATTTTTAGAGATACAAAGTCATTTTCTCCAAAATTAAAATTGCTAAACTGTCACATTTCAAAATTGGGTGACCTCGCCACTGGGAGGGAGTACGTGAAGTTCTCAATGCTTTTGTTTTCATTGTTTGTTTGTGCAGTTGCTTTGTTGTAGTTCATAGAAACAAAAAGGAGCAACAATATTTATTTATTTTTAATGATTTTGAGCTTAAAAAAAAAAAAAAGAAGAAGAGTTCCTCCCTCCACCTTCCTTATGCATCACCACTGCATCAACACGAAACCTTATTCAACTTGAACATATCTTAAAACCCCACCCACTTTTCAATTACGTCGTCCTTCTAACTTGATTCAACAATAGACAGCCAATTTTAATTAATTAGGAAAGAGATATAGAAAAAATCAAGGGGTGGGACCCCAGCTTTTCCCAATTACGTTACCCTTATAAATTATCATTATTAATACTTCAATAAAATAAAAAAAAGACTTTATATGCTTTCCTTACACATACACCGATACACGTCAAGTAACCGTGGAGATAAGTTGGTTTCTGTCTCTCTCTAGCTAGCTGATGAATATTTTTCTCAATTAAAATTTCTCAATTAAAATTTCTTATAAGCATGCAATCTATTGTTGTAGTAATATGCATAAGCTGTAAATAATTTGAAGCCTTAGCTTTTGTTTATTCACAATGGTTCAATATATAGTTACAATTGGAGAGTCCTAATTGTACAAGGATTATGAGATCCTATCTATACATGGAAGAGATGTTTTTCTAATCTATGTGTGGAACAATATTTACCAATTGCAAGAATTAAATGTAGATTAGGAAACAATTGTAATAAGGAAACAAAACAAGGCTGTAAACTAAATGCTGAGGAAGCTGCTGGACCTTGAGGCGGGCGCCCCGTGCAGGACCAGGCGGGCGCCTGGGAACCCGAGAGTTGGGCCGTAGTATGGTGCAGATGAGGCGGCCGCTTAATGATCCTTGAGGCGTGCGCCTCAGATGCCGTGGCTTCAGGCTTTGTTCTTTCCGAGTGAGGCGGCCGCATGGAATGGGATGGGGCGGGCGCCTCATCCTCGGTAACATCCTCCGTTGTTTGTTTGTCCCTTGGAACAGTAGGAGCGTCATCCTTAACACGCCCCCGCAAGATGGACGATCCGTAGAGAAGACCAATCTTGGAGAGAAGAAGTTGGAAGCGTATGCGTGGCAGTGGCTTTGTAAGAATATCCGCAAGTTGATCCGAACCGGTAATGTGTTGTACTCGAAGAGAGCCGGCCTGAATTTGCTCACGAACAAAATGAAATGAGAGAGCCACGTGTTTCATGCGAGAGTGAAATACCGGATGAGAAGAGTAGGTGGTGGCACCTAGGTTGTCACAGTAGATCACAGGTGTAGCAAGTGAAGGAAAACCAAGCTCAGTGAGTAAGTTCCCAACCCAAGTAAGTTCGGCGGCGGTGTCGGCGATAGCCCGAAATTCGGCTTCAGTAGTAGATCTAGCAAGAGAACGTTGTTTTCGGGAAGACCAAATGACCGGGTTCTTACCCAAGTAGACAAGTAAGCCAGAAGTGGATACGAAATCATCTTTGTCTCCAGCCCAATCGGCATCGCAGAACGCATGAATAGAAGGAGGAGACTTCGCAAAAATCTGAAGACCAAGATGCATGGTGCCAAGAAGATAGCGTAGAAGACGCTTCAATGCAACCCAGTGAGAGGATTGTGGATTCTGCATGAATTGCGCAAGCTTGTTGACCGAGAAGGCGATGTCGGGACGAGTGAATGATAAGTACTGAAGTCCATCAACAATAGCACGGTAGGAAGTGGGGTCAACAGCTGGAGTGGTAGTAGATCGAGTGAGGGGAGGAGATGTTGCCATAGGAGTGGGGAGTGGCTTGCAGTCAATCATTTTGTGACGGGTGAGAAGGTCATGGATATACTTGGTTTGGGAGAGGAGGAGCCCGTGATGGTTAGGGACGACTTCAACTCCCAAGAAGTAGGACAAGGGGCCAAGGTCCTTGAGGGAGAACCGGTTGGATAGATTGGAGATGAATGACTGAAGGTGAGAGGGGGAGGGGCCGGTGACAATGATATCATCTACATAGACAAGTAGGTAAATTGGGGATGGAGATTTGTTGAAGATAAATAGAGAGGGATAGGCTAAGGAGGGTTGGAAACCATATGTGGTGAGGTGGGTTTTGAGTTCTTGAAACCATGCCCGGGGAGCTTGTTTGAGGCCGTAGATTGCTTTTGACAAGCGACAAACAAAGGATGGGTTGGTGGAGTCTTCAAATCCGGGGGGTTGTGTCATAAAAACGGTTTCAGTGAGAGTGCCTTGAAGGAAGATATTATTGACATCGAGTTGGCGAAGGGGCCAATGATTGGTTGTGGCAAGAGAGAGAAGTAGCCGGACTGTGGCTGGTTTGACAACGGGGCTAAAGGTTTCGGTGTAGTCAATACTGGATTGTTGGTGAAAACCTTTGGCTACAAGTTGGGCTTTGTATTTCTGAATGGTGTTATCGGGGTTGTATTTGACTCGAAAGACCCACTTGCAGCCGACAATGTTATGGGCTGAAGTAGGTGGAACCAAGGACCAAGTATTGTTGCGGGTGAGGGCTTGGAATTCTTCAATCATGGCATTGGGCCAATGAGGAATGGATAGGGCTTGTTTGGTGGTGGTGGGAAGGCTAGTGGGAGATGTGAGGAGGGATAGGTTGGCATACTTGGGGTTGGGTTTGGTTATGCCATGGGAAAGTCTAGTGGTGATAGTGCGGGTGGGAGGCGAAGGGGATTGTGGGTTGGGAGAAGGGGGTATAGTATTAAGTTGAGTTGGGGGAGGGGTTTCATTAGTGGTGGGATTGGGGGAGGGATGAGTTGGGGAGGTGGGAGTGGGAGGCGACGGAGGGGGTTGAGGTTGGGGGGGAGTTGGATTGGAGGGGGTAGTGTCTAGGATGGGGAGAAAAAGAGTGTGCCATTCAGAGGGAGGGGAGAGGAAGTAGTGGGGGATGAGGTAGTGAGGGAGATGTATGGGAAAGTGGTTTCAACAAAGCGGACATGGCGGGAGGTGTAGACACGATGGGAGGTAAAGGCGATGGTGGGAAGAGGAGAGGTGGCTTTGGATTGTTTGAGGGTGAGTTCATGTTGGATGAGTTTTTCGTGTAGGGCTTCAAAGGAGATAGGGTTGTCTCGGGCTCGGGTGGAGTCAATGACGGGTTTGAAGGTTTCATAGTCCAAGCCTTTGAGGATAGTGTAGATTATGTCCTCGGAATCCATGGGTTTTCCTAGAATGGCAAGTTTGTTGTTGTAGGTTTTGACGACATTCATGTAGTCGGAGATGGATAGTTGGTTTTTGGTGAGGTTTGCAAGGTTGTCTTTGATTTGAAGTATGTGGCCACGAGAGGGGTTGGCATAGGTGGTTTTGAGGATGGTCCAAGCTTCATGAGCGGTTTTGGCTTGATGAACAAGGGGAGCAATGGCGAGGTCTAGGGTTCCTATGAGGGCTCCTAGGATGAGGCGATCTTGGCGAGACCAAGTAATGGCTGCCGGATTAGGAATGGTGGTGGTGGTGGTGGCTGGTTTGGCCGGTTCATCATCCATTTCATCGGTGGCGGGGGTGGTGGTGATGATGTTATCATTGGGTTTTGGGTGGGTGCCATCGACGAATTTCAAGAGGTCGAGGCCAAAGAGGATGGAGGTAATTTGGGATGCCCATTTGAGGTAGGTTAAAGGGGTGAGGGTGCGACAGTAAGAGAGATTGACCAAGAACAGTGGTTGGTCGGGTTGGGCAGCGTTTGGAATGGTGGAGGAGGTTTCGGCCATTGCCAAGGTGGGGTGGGGCTGCCGGATTTTGACAGGGGTTTTGGGGGTTGTGGGGCTTTGAATCTTACAGCTCTGATACCATGTAAAAAATTTGAAGCCTTAGCTTTTGTTTATTCACAATGGTTCAATATATAGTTACAATTGGAGAGTCCTAATTGTACAAGGATTATGAGATCCTATCTATACATGGAAGAGATGTTTTCCTAATCTATGTGTGGAACAATATTTACCAATTGCAAGAATTAAATGTAGATTAGGAAACAATTGTAATAAGGAAACAAATCAAGGCTGTAAACTAAATGCTGAGGAAGCTGCTGGACCTTGAGGCTGGCGCCCCGTGCAGACTGTGCGGGCGCACAGGAACCCGAGAGTTGGGCCGTAGTATGGTGCAGATGAGGCGGCCGCTTGATGATCCTTGAGGCGTGCGCCTCAGATGCCGTGGCTTCAGGCTTTGTTCTTTCCGAGTGAGGCGGCCGCATGGAATGGGATGGGGCGGGCGCCTCATCCTCAGTAACATCCTCCGTTGTTTGTTTGTCCCTTGGAACAGTAGGAGCGTCATCCTTAACACAAGCAAGGGTCGAATTCACAGAAACTGAGTAAGAACGAGCTTATTTAGCCAATGCTTAGATTATGATTTGAATTCACTTAACAACTAAGGACAATAATTGAAATGAGCAAGTAACAAAAAGAAACAAGTAATTGAAGAAATTTACCAGATTAAAATGAATTTACGGATTGAGATTTCACAGTGTCGTAGTAATATGCTAGTAATAAAAGATGATATTCAATCAATTTCAAAGGTTCATTAACTAGCCTAAGAGTTGGGACGGTATGTTGTGCGATTTGCAACCCTTCTAATCTCATTACTATGTTTTCAGTTAAGTCACTCAATAATTTAAGATTGCATTAAAATTCAAGGAATATACGAACCTAGTTCTTCTCAATACAATTACGTAACCGATTAAATCTAATCCACAAAGTTTAATTCGGTAATTATTGTTAATGATCTAATAAAAACCCTAAACATTATGAAGAACAACTTTAAAGAACAAGAAATTAATAAAAATTGAAATTAGATTTTTAGGATAAAATTTGACACCGTTTATACACAATCCATGAACAAGAAGATTAGCCACGCATATTCATGAAATCAATCACAAATATTGAATTAACATAATAAAACCTGGAATCTTGATGATAAACTCTAAAATAAAGAGCTTCAATTCTTGCTAGTGTTTGAATTCTCCAAAAGAAAAGTCACCCTAATAATGTTCTAAAAGGAAGTATTTATACTCCCCAAATAACATAATACAATAAGGAAAGGAAATAAAAAAAAAAGGTTTCAAAAATAAACTGCAAAAGCGGCCAAGGTGACGTCATCAACCGGCATTTTGCACGAGTCGTTCCAATAGTCACGACTCGTTCTTTTGGTTTCAAGTCATAGCACGAGTTGTGGTCTTTATCTAAGTCGTTCTGATAATCACTGCACAAGCCAATACATGGCACGACTCGTTCTCAGGGTCACAACTCATTCCCATGGTCATAACTCATTCACATGGTCACAACTCATTCATTTGGCTTCATTTGTGTAGCCAACTTCCTAGTTTCCAGCTGCAGCCTTAAACTTTCACATAATTGCAGTTTAGCCCTGAACTTCATAATACCAGTTTACTCCCTAATTTTCCATAATTGTATTTTGATCCCTGAACTTTCAAAACAAGCTTATATCCTCAATTTTCTGTCTAATTTCACTTCAACCCCTTTTCTTAAAAAACACTAAAAATACATTAAATTCTGAAGGTTTTGAGCGTTAAATAAGTTGGAGACATATCTTTTGGATGGGTAAAATCACATCCATAAAATATCTCCAAACTTATCTTTTATTCGTCCTCGAGTAAAATAAAAACTACAAACAAAATAAAACTAACTAACTAATTAAAATAAATAAAATATTTTTGGATTGTTCAATTCATATAATAAGTTGTTGGCACAACAAGTCTCAAATCTTTACAACACACATAATCTACAAGTATCATCATAAACATGGGATTATATTTACATGGATCTATCTAACTTATAATTCTCCACCACATAATGAAAATATGGATGAAATATGGGAGATCAATGTTATCAAAATAAGATATTTTATAGGGTCACTTGAGTCATGCTATACATCAATGATAATAAGATAAATTTCTACACAAGGCCACTCATATGCATGTTTAAACAAAATTGTCAACCCGGCTACTCTTTAGGGATTAAATATGGTTTTATGGCTTGTAATGTATCGCAAAAATCGCGGGATAGGATCACGGTTACAAATGAAGATAAGGACATACGAAGTCAAGTAGTGAAACTAGAGAGTCTTCAACATACACCCTTACTTTGAATTAATCTCTCCGGTCCATGCCAACCCATTGATTCAACTCCAAAACTTATAATTTTGCACACTTCACACTTGGGGTTGATCACCTTTCTTTTCTTTGGTCACTTTCCATTTCAAGATTAGAGAGGGCATTTTTTTCAACTTTTCTTTTCATATTATTTTTTTCGTTGCACATATATATTACGAAGAATATGCATTCAATATTTTACTCAAGCCCCTTTTTTCAATACATTCTTTCTTTTCATGACCACTTTTCACCCTTGATTTTTCAAATATCAACCACAATTCTCATTCATTTCCTAATTTCACTTTCTTGAAAATTTGATAAAATAGTGTATAAGTTAAAAGGTAGAACAATGAGGGTACAAAAGAAGGCGAATGGTGGTCTAAGATAACCTCTCACTTTGTGAGAGATTCCATTCTTTTTAAAGCTCAAAAGGGGTTCTAACGGAAATTTTTATAAGTGACTAGAAAGTTAAAAGCTCACATATAGGGTTCAAAGAAAATAGCTAAATATCAATTCCCGAATAACCCAATTGATGTGTTATTGACAGTCATGCAAAGGGAACCCAAGAATGTCAAAATGATCCTATAAAGGTCTCCTAAATTGCTAACAATGATCAAGAAAGATAATATGAAAGTGAAAGGTGGAGTTATCATACTTTACACGATTCAATGAAATTATATTTTCATATTGATAATAACACTCAAGATTTTTAAGATTAAAGCACTCTCAAATCATCATGTACTCTTGCCAACATCCCAAAATATGAAAAGAACAAAATTTTTAAATTTTTCCATTTTTTTTTTGGGTGACACAATATACACTCCCCTATAAACCCACAAACTCGAAGAGATATCTACCCTCTGTTGGTGTTATGCCTTAGGCATATAGTTATTTTGACTCATAACTAATACCGTTACTAATATAGTTATTTTTTTCAACTTTTCTTTTCATATTATTTTTTTCGTTGTACATATATATTACGAAGAATATGCATTCAATATTTTACTCAAGCCCCTTTTTTCAATACATTCATAACCCTTTTCTTTCTTTTCATGACCACTTTTCACCCTTGATTTTTCAAATATCAACCACAATTCCCATTCATTCCCTACTTTCACTTTCTTGAAAATGTGATAAAATAGTGTATACGTTAAAAGGTAGGACAATGAGGGTACAAAAGAAGGCGAATGGTGGTCTAAGATAACCTCCCACTTTGTGAGAGATTCCATTCTTTTTAAAGCTCAAAAGGGGTTCTAACGGAAATTTTTATAATTGACTAAAAAGTTAAAAGCTCACACATAAGGTTCAAAGAAAATAGTCAAATATTAATTCCCGAATAATCCAATTGATGTGTTATTGACAGTCATGCAAAGGGAACCCAAGAATGTCAAAATGATCCTATAAAGGTCTCCTAAATTGCTAACAATGATCAAGAAAGATAATATGAAAGTGAAAGGTGGAGTTATCATACTTTACACGATTCAATGAAATTATATTTCCATATTGATAATAACACCCAAGATTTTTAAAATTAAATCACTCTCAAATCATCATGTACTCTTGCCAACATCCCAAAATATGAAAAGAAATTTTTTTTAAAATTTTTCTATTTTTTTAGGGCGACACAATATACACTCCCCTATAAACCCACAAACTCGGAGAGATATCTACCCTCTGTTGGTGTTATGCCCTAGGCGTATAGTTATTTTGACTCATAACTAATACCGTTATGCAATCGTCTTTACCATTTATAATAGAGAATATTTATCTTGAGTATTATATGCCTTACATGTTTGTTATAATATTCTGTGTCTCTAATTATTGTAAGTAACTAGTATAAATTGGTAATGGATAATCATAGAGATGATTATATGCATGGGAATGCACATTACACTTTTGGGTACTTGTTAGAGAATAAGGTACTGGACTGACCCATCTATGAGATTTATGACATGGTCTATGTTCATATATGTCATGATTAAATCTCATGATAGTCGTGTCATTGGAATCCTTAATACCTGAGATTATCATCGTCTTCCACATGATGAATGTTGTGTTTGATGTAGTCTAACAATATCTTTAATCGGATAGCAATAAGGGATATGTTGGCACGATTGATTCTTGTAGGGAAGAATGATAAGTCAAGATGGGATTTGTCCCTCGTAAAGAGAGATGTATGTTTGGGCCCCTCGATGAATTGTGTTGATTAAATGTGTGGCCACACTCAAGAGATTTGATAGAGATCAAATGCACTTGGATTATCAATATAATCGGAATCGAGAAAGCATTGAACAATATAAGTTGACGTGGACCTTGACTTATGTTCAATATGACATCGTGTGCAAAGGGATTGTGACATTGATCTATCAAGGAATCAAGCTTTGATGTTATATTCAATTGGGTGGACATAATGGCTTGCTAGAGAACACTTATGCCTTGTGAGGTTGATGTTTCAACTCACTACCAACATAAAATATAATTCTTAAATGGTCACACACAAAGAACGAATTGAAAATGGCTCAAATATGGAACTGATCAACTGGGCGACCGTCGGGGTAGGTGTAGGCGACCGCACACATTATTTTTTGAAAAAAATATAAAAGGTTGTACAACTGGGCGGCTGCCGGAAACCTTGGTGGGCGACCGCCCAGCCCTGTTTCAGCAGTTTCGTTTAGGTTTTGGATTAGGCTTTTCTCCCTAAGTGTTAGGGATATTTATAAAGTATAAATAACCCCTTTTGCCTCAGTCAAGACACGCGAATTTTAGGACTTGAGAAACACAAATCTCTTGATTTTGATTACGAATCAAAGTTCAAAATACCCTAGATTCAATTCCATATTAGCCATATATTGTTAAAAAGTATTTCAACAATCAGGGATCATCTAGCAATCCAATAAGATTCGATCTTGGTTCGTTCGCGTGTGGATTATTGATAGAGGGTGATTGCTTTATCACCTAGAGCTTGAAGGTATAGTATTGTTGATTCATCACAAGGAAGAACAAGGAAGAAGATCAAACTTTCATCTACGACTCAAAGGTGAATTACGAATCGTGTACGAAAGACAAATTCGCAGCCAAGGTTAGTAAATCTATTTCATAGTTTTAATCTCTTCATGTTAGACGGATTCATGGCTAAGGTTTTGTGAATTATATAAATCTTCCGCTGCGCATGTAACCCCAAAACCCAAAAGTGGTATCAGAGCCGCGTTTAATCATGATTAGGTTAGAATTGGCATGCTAGATATAATTGGATTATATGCTTTAACATGTTATATGATATTGATTGATAATTTTATGTGTATTATTTTGTGAAACAGTTATATATGATATAACATGATTATGATTAATAGTTGATTGATGTAATTGATCTTCTACATGGGTTATTGATCTTTTTAATTTGATTAATTAGATTAGTAAATTCTCAAATTGAAACAAATTGTTTGTTTAGGATTTGATGTTCATATTTAATTTGATTAACATGATTATTTGAATTCTTAAATTTTGAGAATTGAATAATTATGTAATTAATAATTGTTATTTGTTATATGATTATTTGTATGATCCTAAAGTAGGATATTATGTGAAATTTCATGTTCGTGATTGTGTGCACATAAGTTTCATATACAACCATGCGATGCTTGTTGCTATATGGAAAAACTTCTTAAATGTTTAAGTTTTATGTCACCCCTTGATTAGAACACTTGTGAAATATTCGGGTATTTTGATGTAGTTTTGACTCAGTTGGATGCATCATTATATCTTAATATGTGATCAAGATGAGATAACGATTGATGTAGTTTTGACTCAGTTGGGTGCATCGTTCTGTGTCTCATACGTTTGAAAAGGGTTGAAACTTAATTGGTGCTTTCAAAAGAGTTTTGACCCAAGGCATAGATGAGATTAAAACATGTGTTGACATAAGATGTCTAGAAACTCATGAAAGTTTTAAGAGTCATATATGATATGATTGATAAGTGTTATCTACCTAAATAGCTTGATTTCGGCATTGACTCAGTTAAACCAAAATCAAGTGAAATATGGATCTTAGCCCATTATAATTATATGATACATGCTTATATTTGAAGGTGTATAATTTAGTGGGAGTATTTGTGAAATAAATTATTTGTCTCTTAGATGGTAAATGTTTTGATACTTATATGTGCTCATATTGTTTGCATGTTTTATTGTAGAATGGCATCTCACAATAATCAACCCTTGTCATTGCGATCCGTCCTTGAGAAGGACAAGCTCGAAGAGAACGATACAAATTATTCTAATTGAATCAGAAGACTTAGAATTGTTCTAAGACAAGAGAAGAATTTGTACGTTCTTGACGAGCCCATTCTTGCTGAACCCGCTGCCAATGCTGTAAGGGCAGATAGGGAGCGACATAAGAAACTTGTTGATGATTCTAATGATGTTGCTTGCCTTATGCTTACTACCATGTGTAAGGTTCTTTAGAAGGACCTTGAACACTTGGAAATAACTTTTGACCTAGCACAGCGCCTAAAGGAAATGTTCCAACTGCAAGCCAGGCAAGAGAGGTATGACGTGGTGAAGGCTCTTAATGCATGCAAGATGCAAGAGGGGCAGTCGGTTGGTCCTCATATCCTTAAGATGAAAGGATATATTGAGCACCTTAAAAGGCTTGGATATCCTATGAGTTTTGAACTCGCAACGGATACGATATTGAATTCATTGCCTGAAGGTTATAGTCATTTCATTATGAACTATAACATAAGTGGCATGGATAAGAATCTGTCAGAATTGCATGCGATGCTTAAGACTGCAGAAAAAAATATCAAGAAGCCTATTACCGCAAATGTGTTAATGGTTAACAAAGGAAAAAGGTTCAAAAAGGAAGGCAAAGTAGGTAAAGCAAAGGTTGCTAAATCTAAGGCAAAAGTTGCCAATGCCAAAGAGTCTACACCCAAAGTGTCTCAAAAGGATGCAATTTGCTACCGTTGCCAAGAGGTTGGTCATTGGAAGCGAAATTGCTAGGCTTATAAGGAATGCCTAAAAGCGAAGAAGTGCAATACGATTGCTACTGATTCAGGTATCTATGTGATAGATATTTTCCTTTTTATTTCTAGTTCATGGGTATTGGATACCGGATGTGGATCTCACATTTGTTTAAATGTGCAGGGACTAAATAATAGAAAGATATTCAAAGAGGGTGAAGTTGACCTACGTGTGGGGAATGGATCAAGAGTTGCTGCATTAGCCGTAGGAACATATGATGTTACTTTACCTAGTGGACTAGTACTTGTTTTAAACAGTTGTTATTTCGTTCCGAATTTGAGTAGGAATATTATTTCTGTTTCTTGTTTGGATAATGAAGGATATAGGTTTCTTATTGAGAATAAGAAGTTTTCTATTTATTTAAATGATATGCTTTATTGTATTGCAAATTCATTTAATGACCTTTATATCCTTGATGTTGAGAAACAAAATAATGTTGAAGATATCTATCACGTGAATGAGAAATCTAAACCGAATTATGTGAACAACACGTTCATGCAGCATTGCCGACTTGGTCATATAAATGAGAAACGTATTTCTAAACTCCATAAAGATGGACTTTTAGACTCACATGATTATGAATCATATGAGATATGCGAATCTTGTTTATTGGGAAAAATGACCAAACCATCCTACACTAAGAGTAGTGCAAGGGCTAGTGACTTGTTGGCCCTAGTACATACTGATGTATGTGGACCATTAAGTAGCATTGCTTGGGGAGGATTTCGGTATTTCATTACATTCACTGATGACTTATCTAGATATGGCTATGTCTATCTGATGAAGTCCAAAAGTGAATCGTTTGAGATGTTTAGAACATTTCAAAATGAAATACAAAATCAACTTGGCAAAACTATTAAAGTACTTTGATCCGATCGAGGTGGTGAATATTTAAGCCAAGAGTTTGACAATCATCTCAAAAATTTTGGAATCGTTTGAGTTGACTCCACCCGAAACATCACAATGGAATGGTGTGTCTGAGAGGAGAAATAGAACCTTGTTGGACATGGTTTTTTCGAAGATGAGTCAAGTTAACCTTCTTATTTCCTTTTGGGGACATGCATTAGAGACTGCTGCGTTCACACTGAACAGAGTTCCTACTAAATCGGCTCCTAAGACTCCACATGAGATGTGGCATGAAAGAAAACCAAATGTGTCTTTCATGAAGATTTGGGGTTGCGAAGCTTATGTGAAGAAACTTTTTTTTGTCTCCGATAAGTTAGCACCAAAATCTGACAAAGTTATTTTCGTTGGTTATTCCAAGAAAACAAAAGAATATTATTTTTACAACCGCAATATGGTACTTTTCTTGAGAAACAGTTTCTCAATAAAAGATCTAGTGGGATTAAAATTAATCTTGAATAAGTTCAAGAGCCCGAAGATAACATGGAACTGAGAGTAGAGACGGAACCAAGTTCACAAGGAGTTGTGGAACCAGTTCAAGATGCACAAGTCCATCGTAGATCGGATAGGTTACGATCCGAACCCGAGAGATATGGACTTCTCATATCGGAAAGTAATGAAGTGGAAGTCATTGAGAATGACGAACCTACTTTCTATCAAGAGGCGATGTCCACTCCTGATTCGGATAAATGGCTAGGTGTAAGTACCCAAATCTGGCTCATGCCTTCCGGTTAATTTTCCCGGCAATTCCGGTAATTTTTCCGGTAATTCCCCGGATTTTCCTAAAGTTCCGGAACAATTCCGGAACTGTTCCAAGCCTTTTAAGGGCTGAAGGGAATGCTTGGTGATTAAGAAACACGTTTTTCTTAATCCCAAAACCCTTCTAGAAGGCTGCCACCTTGCACGTTTCTAGAAGAAGCGATCGGCTACTTATGTCGTGCGACATAACCAGCCAGAGAAAGTTCTAGAACCATGCCACCTTGCATGTTTCTAGAAGGAAAGCAGTTATGGCTTGTTATGTCGTGCGACATAACAAGCCCATGCAGGCAGCCTATAAATAGAGGCCTCCACCTCTCATTTTGACACACCTCTTCCACCCCTCAGTCCCCTCTATAGGGAATACGCCCAGAAGCCTTCTCTTTCCTCACATACCCCTCAAATCAACCTAATCCTACCAAACTAATCACACACACACTTCCCACACACACACACACTTCCTATACATCAAGAACTCGAGGTTCTCAAGGATCCAAGGCCTGAACTCAGTCTCCGGAGGAGGACGCTAGAAGGCTCCTATATCTAACTTGATATAGGAGTTGTGGATCTTCAAGGGTAACAAGTTTCTACCCCTTTTTCACTCTCTATTTTCCTTTGAATATGAAATCTATGTGTTACATGCATTGATAATGTAGTATTCTGATTAAAGTTGCATGCTTTAGCTTCATATTACCCAGATCCACATTTTATTTCATTACATTTCATATAAAATCTCTGTTTTGACTTGGTTTTGCATGAACACTCAAGATGAGTGTGGATCCCTCATATCCACACCCTCTTGAAGTGTTCATTATCAATAAACATGCTCTCTGAGATTTGTTTGTGAAGTAACTTGACCATTTTGGTGCCTTGTTACCTCTGCAAATCTCAGTTGTTTAGGCTTCTGCAAAATGGCTTATTATGTCACGCGACATAGGCAGCCTATGTCGCGCGACATACATAGCCAGTTTGCAGATTCCTTATCTTTTCAGCTGCAATCTGATGTTTTCCTTTTCTAATGCACCAATCTGCATTTAAACTAAAACATTTGCATACAGAGCAGCATCATTTGCATTAAAAGATATCTTTTTCACCAAAATGACATCTTTGCTTTAATGGTGCATCCTTTGCACTCAAAAAAAAACCCCTTTTCACATTAAAGATGCATCTTTTGCGTTTAAAAACTCATTTTCATACTCAAAATGCATACTTTGCATTAAAAAATCATTCTTTGCCATTTTCATGCATCATTTGTGCATTAAATGCTATTTTCCAACATAAAAATACATTCTTTACATAAAAATCTTTTCTTTGCACAAAAAGGCATCCCTTGCAACCAAAAGACATTCTTTACACTCCAAAAATGCCATCTTTTCACTAAAGTATCATTTTTACATGCATTCCCCCTTTCCCCCAACCTTGGAACGGATCGGTGTAAAAGTTCTCATCTTTGCATCGTTCCTTCCATTAAAGGTTCATGATTTCTTTAGGAAAAGGATAACCTTGAACCCTATATCTCCGATTATCGCTTAAGAATGAGTATGAAGCCTCTATACGAGCTCGACCGTCTTAAAGCGTAGGATTGATGGGCTAAGGACATTCCTTCCTAAAGAACCTCATCTTTGACCACAAGGAGAGTCATTCTCTCGATCACGCAAGTCCCGAGGGTCCCGAGGTTAAAATGCGATGATCACAAGTCATAAGATGAGGACGGGATCATAATCCCAAATACATAAATTCCAAGAAATCCCGAGCGACAACCAACAAATGGTTTGTACGTCCGGAAGATAACTTGGGACATTCCCCCTTTTACTCTCAAACACATGCACACAAAGAAAGCACGCAAGCAAACACGATTAATGAAATCTTGGGAGACTTGCTCCGGCAAGGCACTTTGGGTGAACGCCAAACGTTCTTCCCAAGGGGTAACTTAACCTCCGAACCCAAGTAAAAACCTTTTTTTCAAAGTTTTGAGGTAATCAAAATGGCGTGGCGACTCCGTTTTTCAAATAACTCGGATGTCTTCAAACTCGCGTGAATTCCAACAAACCAAAATTTGGGGCACACATTCACAGTTTGGCGACTCCGCTGGGGAAACCCAAAGGAGAAAAGCTTTATTTTCAAAACAAAAATCGATACTTGGTATATAGGTGGACCCCACTTAACCTTCCTGTATCGCTCCCTAACCCGGGGCTTGGGATAACCGGTGGTTTAACAATCCCACGTACCAGTATCCCTTTTCGAAAAATTTTAAAAAATAAGAAAGCTTTTCCCTTTGAGCGGGTTAGACTCCCGTCGTCGATTTCATTAATCGTGCTTGCTTTCTTTACCATGCATTGCATCATTTGCATCTTGGAATCTTTGCATACTTTGAAAAGGGAAACAACCAGAAAAATAGCGGTAGGAGTGGAACCTGGAAAATTGATCCATGCAGCCGTACGGCTAATCCTCATTGGATTCGACCGGGCGACCTCAAAGCTGCAATTCCACCAGAAAATCATGGTTAACTGGCAAGTCCTAGCAGCCTAGGGGCTACTCAGCTCCATGATCGACCGGGCTCCTTAAAATTTACGTGCTTATGTGTTGCATTTTCCCCCGTCCCGAAAATCATTCCTTTAAAACACATTTATGAAAATCTCTGTTTTAACTCAAAAAGGAACATTTTTAGGAGACCGCACACTACGCGCACCTGATATATCCTGTACACTTTTGCACGCACGTCCTTCAAACCCGAGGGTGGTTCCAGTTAGCCACGGACAGCCTTTACGATGCTCCTGGCGCGCACGGAATCATCCCAACCTCCCCATGGCAACAAAGGTGTCGACCAATGCACAGTCCGTGTCACACGTTTCAAAAAAACCGTGACTTTTGGTTGGTTTTTGGTCTAGTCCGTGTCATATAGCCCAGTTGCATACCCTCGTAAAGGTCAAACCTTAGTTCATAACGGAAGAAGAACTCTGCCAAAATTCCGACAAGGAAAAATTGGCGAGATCTCGACTCCGACATTGACTATTGACCTTGACCCGCACGGAATGCGTAAGAGTCAAGACCGAGTCTTTGCCAAAAAATCAAAAGATCTTTCGCTCAAGCGAAGCTCTGCCAAAATTCCGATAAGGAAAAACTGGCAAGATCTTGACCGGCATTGACTTCGATTCCGACTCACGCACTGCGTATGCAACGAAGTTCAATGTGACACTGTGTCATCCGGCTTTTACCGCCCGACCCATGCCTATTATTCTCTCGGACATTACCAAAAGTCAAAACGTCATTCGCTCAAGCGAAACTCTGCCAAAACTCCGTCAAGGCAGAGAGACGAGACTTTCCCGGTATTGCCTTGACTATAATCCGCATTGCTCGTGCGTTGAAAGGTCCTATGACCCGCTAGACCCGTTAGGAGCGTTCTTTACTCTCGGTTGGTGGGATCCGCGTGCCCTATAGGACCCTCGCCCGGGGCTGTCCACCCTGGGAGGTCGAAATACAGGTGGAATACGAGGGGCTTATAGACGTAGTGACGGAACCCACTGATCCAGGATCTAGAGTAGTTGTGAAAAAAGAAGGGCAGAACCCCTTTTCCAACCAAATAGAGATTAATAAAAGACATTGTTTTAAGTAAGCTTGAACAATTAGTGTAATCATAATTGCATGTTCCTATCTCTGAAATCCCTAATCGAGACCTTTTCGGTCCGATCTCCGTTTTCCTCATCCCGACCTTTCATGGTCAAATCCCTAATCGAGATCTTTTCGGTCCGATTTTTGATTTTCTTATCCCGACCTTTCATGGTCAATCTCTAATCGAGACCTCCTCGGTCCGATTTTCGATTTCCCATCTCGACCTTTCATGGTCAAATCCTTAATCGTGACCCCCCTTCGGTCCGATCTCTACTTCCAATCTTGACCTTTCAAGGTCTCATCTTTTCCGATCAATTAGGATTAGGAGAAAATGCGTTTCGAGCAAAAGTTAAAGCGATAAGGGCATGTTACTTGAGCCTTCAAATTTCTAAACACTTACCTTCGAGTCTAAACCTTACCTATCCCCGAGTCTAAACCTTACCTATCCCCGAGTCTAAACCTTGCCTATCCCTTTCCCGCAGCGAAAAAGAAGTGAGCGAGAGTACTGGGTCCGCCGGCTTTTCGAAAACCTTAGGTTCCATCGCCCGAGAGTCGAATGGCAGTATTTGACGTAAAACAATGAGGGTATGGGAAATCGATGATTAGGAAGGAAGAGTTAGTCCTGGCTTTGGAAAATGCCCAAGGATCATGAAGAGCAGCTGTCATTGCTCATCGGTGCTCTTCGCCGCAATGGAATCCAAGTAACAATTGAGTCCAACGGCTTCTTGGTAGTGGTCGAAGATGAGACTCCGTAAGTAGCCATCTCAGCTTCCCCCACTTATAACCAATACCTTCCTCCATCCACATATGATCCCTTGCCAAGGACCACTTCTCCTCGCCCTTTCCAACATCCCATCTCATCGTGGCCCCATTGCCCTCAGCCTTCGTAACGGATTAGATTTCACCCCACTTATCCCTCGCCTCGCAGCACTCGCCGCTTATGCTCCAACCTCACATAATCAGTATGAGATATGTGGCTATGTTCTGAAGCCCCTATACCCGCCCGAATGCGATCATGAGTTGCCAAAGGATGAACCGAGTTTTCTACCGTTACCTACCGGACTTAATGAATTCCAGCCGTCAGCCTCGCTACTACAAGTCCTTGCCGCTCCGTAGCCCAAGAGTCCCCGTTGACCCCCATGTGGCAATGTTGATGGAGCAAGTGAAACAGATGCAAGAGAAGCTTGACCTCATGATGAGTATCAATACTCCCTTGACCCAAGATGTCTGACCAGGCAAGGAAATGACTCCACCGAGCATAACCCAATGCCAACACGCTAGTCAAACAGCCCACCGTGCTCCGGCTCGTTCAAGACCCGCCCCTCACAAAGGAAAGAATGTCACAGCCTTCCTTCACCCAAATCCAACAAAGGGAACCAATTGGACAATGGGAATCCGAGTCTTGAGAATAACAAGGTTCCCCGAAAACCTCGCTCCTTTCACTTTAACAATATAGAGATGCCTTTAAGCAAGATTCCTGGAAGAGCTAGTGAAAGAAAACTGATAAAGCCACTCGGAGAATTGGAAACCCAGAACCCCAAGATTCGGAATGGACGAGACCAAACATTGCCTTTTCCACAATTATCATGGCCATAACACCGATGATTGCACCTATTTGAGGCATGAGATCCAGAAGTTGATAGAAGATGGGAAGCTTGAGAACCTCCATGGGCCAAAGACAGAAAGTTATGACAAGAGGTCAATTCAAGAAGTGCAAGGTCAGAAACGTCAGCCTGATGATTTTGGTATGCCCATGAGCAAAGTTTTCGACGATTTGGTTAAACGAGGCCTTCTCACACCTCTCGAGAGCTATAAGCCAAGAAACTCAAGTAGAGTTGACAAGACCAAGTTCTGCGAGTACCACAAGCATTATGGTCATGTGACAGACAAGTGTGTGGATCTGAAGAAAGAAATTCAGTGGCTGATCTACGAAGGAAAGCTCAAGCTCCCTGGCAGTCCAACCCGCGAAGAGTAGCTAGACTAGGGTTTACCTATCCTTCACAAAAAAAAAACAAAACAAAAAAAAAAAAAAAAAGGAAAATAGTCTCTCAGTCGACCTTCGTAGGTTCTAGTACTTTTCTCTTTCAATCAAGTCCTCTATGGACATTGTAATGAATCTTCAATTTTCTATAAAAGAGTCTTCTTCTTTTCTTGCTAGACTTAAGACATTATTTGCACACCTACATTACATTTAATGAAATGGTTTTATTTTATATGATCACTTGCATTGCTCCACAAATAATCTCTCGAAATAATTCACGTTCCGATTAATCAGTGTGAGAAAGTCAACTAATGCCATCAAGCCATACACTTTCCTCACCCCACAAAAGGCCTTCATCAAAGCCATACACTTTCCCAAACCATGTCCACCTTCATCTTGACCAAGTCAACGACGGCGACAACATCAAGGAACGACAAAAAAGGCCACTCAGCTTCGAAAGATTGACCCCGTGTCGACAACAACCTAGGGGCTTGGCTTAGACTTCAAGGGTATCAAGAATGTTCAAGCAGGGGCTCGCCTTGGTCCTCGGGTGCTCTAAAATAAAAAAAGAAGAAAAAGAAAAAAATGTGTGTAGTGTAAAAAGAGTAATACCCACTAGACCGAAAATCCTTAAAAAGGGCGCCTAGGCAAAAACAGTGGTTGCACATATAAAAAAAAAGAAGAAATCTTGGTGCAAAAAGAGTAATGCCCACTAGGCCGAAAATCCCCAAAAAAAAAAAAAAAAAAAAAAAAAAAAAAGGGCGGTCTAGGCAAAAACAGTGGTTGCACATAAAAATAAAAGAAAATGAGGCCAAGGACCCAGTTGCTACCAATCAAAAGCTTGACTGACAGCAAGACCAAAGCTCAAAAATGAAAGTTGTCGACAACAATGGGGCGGTCGAAGCAAAAAGCGTAAGCATTTCATAAGCCTTTAGGCATATGCAAGTCCTTTCTCCCCAATGAAAGACGAGAATCGTAAAGCTATCAAGGCACTGTCCAAGAATGACTTGGTCAAGGAATCATCCCGAGGCCCATACCTCATCATCCAGTCTTCTCATCCTAGCCTTTTCACTAAAGGAACCACAAATCCCATTTCCCAAAACAGTCCGGCCAAGGCCGAACTACGGCGACCTGAGCTCCTCACAACGAGGGGAACGTAGGCAACCAGCAGTGGCCCGGTCATAAACACATCCAAATTTTCGAAAACCCGGTCTCATCAAATGACCTCTCCCATAGACACAGTCAAATCCCAGAAAACCCGGTCTCATCAATGACCTCCCTGTACACAAACCTTTCTTTCACACCCAGCCAACCTTGATCCGCGACATTGGTTGACTTTCTCCTCATGATTAATAAGAATGTTTGTTCATATCGAGATTAGTGGTTGAATAACCCGAACATCAATAAAGGGTTTTAAGCAATCTTGTGATCATTGTAAATAAAACAAGTTTTCAGATGTCTTGACAAGTCTTCTCTTTCTACATCTTAGGAAAAATAGTGCTAAACACTGATTTTCTGTCAGCAGGGGCTTCCATACACTTTTACCAACCTT
This sequence comes from Adenophora triphylla var. japonica, assembly GCA_022495995.1. Lineage (NCBI taxonomy): Eukaryota > Viridiplantae > Streptophyta > Magnoliopsida > Asterales > Campanulaceae > Adenophora > Adenophora triphylla. The sequence goes on along the minus strand of JAFEMH010001698.1, from coordinate 104,523 downwards.
TCTACGCTTATGCTCTCTCAAAAGAGTCAAACCTAAAGCGAGTTTTTGTGCCTACGTCAAATAAGGCCATCAAAATAACACAAGATCGGGATCTATTCCCACCTTTCGAAAAATATGCCCCTGCATGTATAAATTTCTAAGAATATTGTCTTTCACATTAGGTTGACTGATCGACTAAGGAAAATAAAAAAAAATAATAAAAAAAAAAGAGAGAGAGAGAAGGATAGGTTTTCCCTCTTCTGCCACAATTCGCATTAGGGCTGCCTCGAAAACTCTGTCAAAGCATTCCTTTAAACCGGGGCTTCTTTAGCCATTTTCTGGGTTTCGCATCGGTTCTTCACTAGGTCCCTAGATGGGTTCAGCTTTGGTCGATCAATTTCGTAATCACTTCCGCAGCACTACCATATTGGGATTTTCGCTAGGTCAATGTGACCGGGCTTCGCCAAGTCACTTCGCCTACTCGCTCATTCAACCGGGCTTTGCCAAATGAAAGGATCTTTCCTTGCTTGCTTTAGTAAGATATTGGGGCTTTGCAGAAGTTTTTCCTCGCACTGGCTCCGATAAGTCACATCCATCCCTAGAAGAGAGGTTTGGTCACTTCAACATCTCGCTTTGGTTATAAAAGCCTGTCGCAAGACGCCTTCAAGCGCCAGAGTTTAAGAAAAGGACCTTAATCAAGACCCGAGGTTTAAACCCAGTCTCAGCCCAAGGAGGAATTCTAGTCCACGTTGACAACATCTCAATAAAAGCAGTAGTTCAGTCCACACCCAAGGAATACGATCCCACTTGCTTGAAACCCGTCTTTAACAATTTCCAAATACATTCCCTATGTGCATCCAGCCCAGTCCCTACCATGTTTCCAAGAGAAAAATCATCCCTAGGCTCAAGTAACGTGCCAATTGCTAATGATAACGTTTTCTCCCAAAAGCGCCTTCGTTACTTCCGTTATAATGAGGTAACTCTAGGCGACAGTTTCCTAATTGTCAAAACGTCGAAAATCCTAGACATCGTTCCTAACTGTCTAGATGAAGTTTAAACTACGATCAAGGCTTGATTCCTCCGGGATACGTAGGTAGCCTTTCATAAAGGTTCAGCCATCCGACCACATTGGTCACCTTTTTCTTTCTCCACTCTCCAATGGTGCGTAAGCTTTTCATAAAAGTCCAATTTTTTGACCACATTGGTCACCCCCCTTTTATTTGGCACATTCCTAATAGGATCGGCCGTTTAACCTCCTAGGTCACCCCGTTTCCATCCTTATAGTAAGGGACCAGCATCTCTTTGCAGTTTTGCCCCTGAGGCTCAATTTTACGATTTTATCCCTCATAGGTCTGTTTTACCCCTTGTGCCCCTGGTATTTTCAATCACTTTCAATCCAGTTTTCCCTCTAGTGCCCCCGAGGCCTATTTTACAAATTTACCTCTGTGACTCAGTTTATTTGCCCTTGGCATTTTCAATTTTATTTTTCAAATAATCAGGGTACATCCCAGTTTTCTTTACAAAAAATTATTCGGGTGCGTCCCACTTTTCTTTACAAAAACTATTGATTCCTTCCAACTTCTCTACAAAATCCAACCTTTTTCGCAATCTCCGTTATTCCGTTATAACGGGATAACGTTAGGTGACAGCCTCCGAATTGTCAAAACTCTAAACTTGTGCTACCTCTATCCGCGAATAGTGATGTATGCCCAAGTCATTCCAACTTGTGTTCCAACTTGTGCTACCTCTATCCGCGAATAGTGACGTATGCCCAAGTCATTCCAACTTGTGCTACCACTATCCGCGAATAGTGACGTATGCCCAAGTCATTCCAACTTGTGCTACCACTATCCGCGAATAGTGACGTATGCCCAAGTCATTCCAACTTGTATTCCAACTTGTGCTACCTCTATCCGCGAATAGTGACGTATGCCCAAGTCATTCCAACTTGTGCTACCACTATCCGCGAATAGTGACGTATGCCCAAGTCATTCCAACTTGTGCTACCACTATCCGCGAATAGTGACGTATGCCCAAGTCATTCCAATCTTGTGCTACCACTATCCGCGAATAGTGACGTATGCCCAAGTCATTCCAACTTGTGCTACCACTATCCGCGAATAGTGACGTATGCCCAAGTCATTCCAACTTGTGCTACCACTATCCGCGAATAGTGACGTATGCCCAAATCATTCCAACTTGTGCTACCACTATCCGCGAATAGTGACGTATGCCCAAGTCATTCCAACTTGTGCTACCACTATCCGCGAATAGTGACGTATGCCCAAGTCATTCCAACTTGTGCTACCACTATCCGCGAATAGTGATGTATGCCCAAGTCATTCCAACTTGTGCTACCTCTATCCGCGAATAGTGATGTATGCCCAAGTCATTCCAACTTGTGCTCCAACTTGTGCTACCTCTATCCGCGAATAGTGATGTATGCCCAAGTCATTCCAACTTGTGCTACCTCTATCCGCGAATAGTGATGTATGCCCAAGTCATTCCAACTTGTGCTACCTCTATCCGCGAATAGTGATGTATGCCCAAGTCATTCCAACTTGTGCTACCTCTATCCGCGAATAGTGATGTATGCCCAAGTCATTCCAACTTGTGTTCCAACTTGTGCTACCTCTATCCGCGAATAGTGATGTATGCCCAAGTCATTCCAACTTGTGCTCCAACTTGTGCTACCTCTATCCGCGAATAGTGATGTATGCCCAAGTCATTCCAACTTGTGCTACCTCTATCCGCGAATAGTGATGTATGCCCAAGTCATTCCAACTTGTGCTACCACTATCCGCGAATAGTGACGTATGCCCAAGTCATTCCAACTTGTGCTACCACTATCCGCGAATAGTGGTGTATGCCCAAGTCATTCCAATTTGTGCTACCACTATCCGCGAATAGTGATGTATGCCCAAGTCATTCCAACTTGTGCTACCACTATCCGCGAATAGTGACGTATGCCCAAGTCATTCCAACTTGTGCTACCACTATCCGCGAATAGTGATGTATGCCCAAGTCATTCCAACTTGTGCTACCACTATCCGCGAATAGTGACGTACGCTCAAGTTTCCCAAATTAAGTTACCTCTATCTCCGTCATAAAGAGATAGCGCCATAAGCTCTAGCTTCTTCAGGTGACAGCCTCCGAATTGTCAAAATCTCAAGGATCCTAGACATCGTTCCTAACTATCTAGTGATGCTTGAACTACGACCTGGCTTGATTCCCCCGGGATACGTAGGTAGCCTCCTGTAGGTTCAGCCAATTTGTCACATATGACACCCCCTTTCCCCAGTGAATTCCGAACTACGATTATGGCTTGATTCCTCCGGGATACGTAGGTAGCCTTTCATGAAAGGTCCAGCCACTCGACCAACTTGGTCACCCAATCCGTCTCGGCATTCGCCAGATCGGATCCTTTTCTATCGACAACCCCACTCGCCTTGCAAGTGACGTTGCCGAGGGGCTTCTGTAAGTACCCAAATCTGGCTCATGCCTTCCGGTTAATTTTCCCGGCAATTCCGGTAATTTTTCCGGTAATTCCCCGGATTTTCCTAAAGTTCCGGAACAATTCCGGAACTGTTCCAAGCCTTTTAAGGGCTGAAGGGAATGCTTGGTGATTAAGAAACACGTTTTTCTTAATCCCAAAACCCTTCTAGAAGGCTGCCACCTTGCACGTTTCTAGAAGAAGCCAGATCTGGCTACTTATGTCGTGCGACATAACCAGCCAGAGAAAGTTCTAGAACCATGCCACCTTGCATGTTTCTAGAAGGAAAGCAGTTATGGCTTGTTATGTCGTGCGACATAACAAGCCCATGCAGGCAGCCTATAAATAGAGGTCTCCACCTCTCATTTTGACACACCTCTTCCACCCCTCAGTCCCCTCTATAGGGAATACGCCCAGAAGCCTTCTCTTTCCTCACATACCCCTCAAATCAACCTAATCCTACCAAACTAATCAAACACACACTTCCCACACACACACACACTTCCTATACATCAAGAACTCGAGGTTCTCAAGGATCCAAGGCCTGAACTCGCCTCTGGGAGGAGGACGCTAGAAGGCTCCTATATCTAACTTGATATAGGAGTTGTGGATCTTCAAGGGTAACGAGTTTCTACCCCTTTTTCACTCTCTATTTTCCTTTGAATATGAAATCTATGTGTTACATGCATTGATAATGTAGTATTCTGATTAAAGTTGCATGCTTTAGCTTCATATTACCCAGATCCACATTTTATTTCATTACATTTCATATAAAATCTCTGTTTTGACTTGGTTTTGCATGAACACTCAAGATGAGTGTGGATCCCTCATATCCACACCCTCTTTGAAGTGTTCATTATCAATAAACATGCTCTCTCGAGATTTGTTTGTGAAGTAACTTGACCATTTTGGTGCCTTGTTACCTCTCGCAAATCTCGCTTGTTTAGGCTTCGCAAAATGGCTTATTATGTCACGCGACATAGGCGGCCTATGTCGCGCGACATACATAGCCCGGTTTGCATTCCTTATCTTTTCACCGCAATCCGATGTTTTCCTTTTCTAATGCACCAATCTGCATTTAAACTAAAATATTTGCATACAGAGCAGCATCATTTGCATAAAAAGGATATCTTTTTCACCAAAATGACATCTTTGCTTTAATGGTGCATCCTTTGCACTCAAAAAACCCCTTTTCACATTAAAGATGCATCTTTTGCATTTAAAAACTCATTTTCATACTCAAAATGCATACTTTGCATTAAAAAATCATTCTTTGCCATTTTCATGCAGCATTTGTACATTAAATGCTATTTTCCAACATAAAAATACATTCTTTGCATAAAAATCTTTTCTTTGCACAAAAAGGCATCCCTTGCAACCAAAAGACATTCTTTACACTCCAAAAATGCCATCTTTTCACTAAAGTATCATTTTTTCATGCATTTCCCCCCTTTCCCCTAACCTTGGAACGGACCGGTGTAAAAGTTCTCATCTTTGCATCGTTCCTTCCATCAAAGGTTCATGATTTCTTTAGGAAAAGGATAACCTTGAACCCTATATCTCCGATTATCGCTTAAGAATGAGTATGAAGTCTCTATACGAGCTCGACCGTCTTAAAGCGTAGGATTGATGGGCTAAGGACATTCCTTCCTAAAGAACCTCATCTTTGACCACAAGGAGAGTCATTCTCTCGATCACGCAAGTCCCGAGGGTCCCGAGGTTAAAATGCGATGATCACAAGTCATAAGATGAGGACGGGATCATAATCCCAAATACATAAATTCCAAGAAATCCCGAGCGACAACCAACAAATGGTTTGTACGTCCGGAAGATAACTTGGGACATTCCCCCTTTTACTCTCAAACACATGCACACAAAGAAAGCACGCAAGCAAACACGATTAATGAAATCTTGGGAGACTTGCTCCGGCAAGGCACTTTGGGTGAACGCCAAACGTTCTTCCCAAGGGGTAACTTAACCTCCGAACCCAAGCAAAAACCTTTTTTTCAAAGTTTTGAGGTAATCAAAATGGCGTGGCGACTCCGTTTTTCAAATAACTCGGATGTCTTCAAACTCGCGTGAATTCCAACAAACCAAAATTTGGGGCACACATTCACACTAGGAGCCATGGAATCCGAATTACAATCCATGTACTATAATCAAGTTTGAAACTTGATTGATATACCTGAAGGTGTAAAAACTATAGGGTGCAAGTGGGACTTCAAGAAGAAGACCGACATGAATGGGAAGGTGCATACTTACAAGGCTAGGCTTGTAGCAAAGGGATATATGCAAATTCATGGTATTGACTATGATGAAACCTTTTCACCAGTTGCAATGCTTAAGTCTGTTAGAATTTTAATTGCCATAGACGCATATTACGACTATGAGATATGGAAAATGAATGTCAAAACGGATTTCCTAAATGGGAAGCTAATTGAGGATGTGTATATGACACAGCCTGAAGGGTTTGTCGATCCAAGAAATTCTAACAAAGTATGCAAGTTGAGAAGATCCATATATGGGTTGAAGCAAGTTTCTAGGAGTTGGAATCTTCGTTTTGATGAATCGATCAAAGAGTTTGGCTTCATCAAGAACGATGATGAACCATGTGTATACATGAAGTTCAGTGGGAGCGTAGTACTATTTCTAATACTGTATGTCGATGATATCATACTCATTGGAAACGATATTCCTACACTTCAGACTGTCAAGTCTTGGTTAGGAAAGTGTTTCTCAATGAAAGATATGGGTGAAGCCGCCTACATCCTTGGCATCAAGATCTATAGAAATAGATCTAAAATGATGATTGGTTTGAGTCAAAGTACTTCTATTGACAAAGCTCTTAGAAGAGTCAAGATGAAAAATTCTAAGAGAGGAAACTTGCCAATAGGTCATGGTATTACTCTTAGCAAGACTCAGTGTCCTAAGACAATTGGTGAGTGAAAGAGAATGAATGAGATTCCATACGCTTCGGCTATTGGATCTTGCATGTATGCCATGATTTGTACTAGACCTGATGTCTCCTTTGCTCTAAGCATGACGAGTCGATACCAATCTGATCCTGGTGAAAACCATTGGATGGCAGTTAAGACGTTCCTTAAGTACTTAAAAAGGACTAAGGATGCCTTCTTGGTCTTTGGAGGGATGGAAGATTATCTTGTTGTAAAAGGTTACACAGATGCAAGATTCCAAACTGACAAAGATGATTTTAGATCGCAATCAGGGTTTGTGTTTATGCTTAACGAAGGTGAGATTTGTTGGAAGACTTCCAAGCAGAGTACCATAGCCGATTCTACAACTGAGGCCGAATATATAGCAGCATCCGATGCAGCTTAGGAGGCAGTTTGGATCAAGAAGTTCATTAGTTACTTGAAAGTTGTTCCAAGTATCACTATTTTGGTAGAACTTTATTGTGACAATAATGGTGTCATTGCGCAAGCAAAGGAACCAAGGTCACATCAGCGATCCAAACACTTACTTAGACGTTTCCATCTCATTCGATAATTCATATAAAGAGGAGACGTTAAGATATGCAAAGTATCAACCGATGATAACATAGGGGATCCGCTTACAAAGCCCCTCGCACAAGCAAAATATGATGGTCATGTTAGGTCCATGGGTATACGATATATAGGAGATTGGGCCTAGTGCAAGTGGGAGATTGTTGGTGTTATGCCCTAGGCGTATAGTTATTTTGACTCATAAATAATACCGTTATGCAATCGTCTTTACCATTTATAATAGAGAATGTTTATCTTGAGTATTATATGCTTTACATGCTTGTTATAATATTCTGTGTTCCTAGTTATTGTGAATAACTAGTATAAGTTGGTAATGGATAATCATAGAGATGATTATATGCATGGGGATGCACATTTTACTTATGGGTACTTGTTAGAGAACAAGGTACTGGACTGACCCATCTATGAGATTTATGACATGGTCTATAGTCATATATGTCATGATTAAATCTCATGTAGTCGTGTCATTGGAATCCTTAATATCTGAGATTATCATCATCTTCCACATGATTAACGTTGTGTTTGATGTAGTCTAACACTATCTTTAATAGGATAGCAATAAAGGCTATGTTGGCATGACTGAATTCTTGTAGGGAAGAATGATAAGTCAAGATGGGATTTGTCCCTCGTAAAGAGAGATGTCTGCTTGGGCCCCTCGATGAATTGTGTTGATGAAATGTGTGGCCACACTCAAGAGATTTTGATAGAGATCAAATTCACTTGGATTATCAACATATTCGAATCGAGAAAGCATTGAATAATATAAGTTGACGTGGATCATGACTTATGTTCAATATGACATCGTGTGACAAAGGGATTGTGACATTGATCTATCAAGGAATCATGCTTTGATGTTATATTTAATTGGGTGGACATAATGGCTTGCTAGAGAACACTTATGTCTTGTGAGGTTGATGTTTCAACTTACTACCAACATAAAATATAATTTCTAAAGGGTCACACACAGAGAACGGATTGAAAATGGCTGAAATATGGAACTGATCAACTGGGCGACCGCCGGGGTAGGTGTGGGCGACCGCACACATTGTTTTTCGAAAACAATATAAAAGGTTGTACAACTGGGCGGCCGCCGGGAACCTTGGTGGGCGATCGCCCAGCCCTGTTTCAGTAGTTCCGTTTTGGCTTTGGAATAGGGCTTTTCTCCCTAAGTGTTAGGGATATTTATAAAGTATAAATAGCCCCTTTTGCCTCAGCCAAGGCACACGAATTTTAGGGCTTGAAAAACACAAATCTCTTGATTTTTATTACGAATCAAAGATCAAAACACACTAGATTCAATTCCAGATTAGCCATAGATTGTTGAAAAGTGTTTCAACAATCAGGGATCATCTAGCAATCCAACAAGATTCGATCTTGGTTCGTTCGCATGTTGATTACCGATAGAGGGTGATTGCTTTATCAGCTAAAGCTTGAAGGCCTAGCATTGTTGATTCATCAGAAGGAAGAACAAGGAAGAAGATCAAAGTTTCGTCTACGACTCAAAGGTGAATTACGAATCGTGTACGAAAGACAAACTCGCAACCAAGGTTAGTAAATCTATTTCATAGTTTTAATCTCTTCATATTAGACGGATTCATGGCTAGGATTTTGTGAATTACTCCCTCCGTCCCACAATTATATAGACTTTTTGGCCTAGCACGGAGATTAAGGTAAAAAGTGATAAAGGTAATGTGTTGTGAGTGTAAAAGTAAAATAGGAGAGAGAATGAGTGGAGAGAATACTAAATTTAAAAAGTGTTGTGAGTAGAGAGAAGTGGGTCCCATTTCCATTTTGGGAAAGTATAGATTATTGTGGGACGCCCAAAAGGGAATTTTTTTTTTGTATATTTGTGGGACGGAGGGAGTATATAAATCTTTCGCTGCGTATGTAACCCCAAAACCCAACACCCTCAAACTCAAAACATGTTATGTCCTTATAGCAAAGAGAACTAAAACGTGCCTTGGGTTCAAAGGATGATATGACACAACAAAACAAAATAAATAAAGCAAATAAAACATACCTACTTTGGTTGCCTCCCAATAAGCACATTTGATTAAGGTCGTTAGCCCGACCGGATTCCCACTTCAATGGGGATTAGAGGTGGCCACATTCTCTTCGGCCTTAGACTTTCTTCCCTAGGCCCACCTTGCACATTCACGGGCACAAATGCCCACAACCTTCCACATGTATGTACCATTTTTTATTAGTTCGAGTGGAGCCCAAGGGATTTTAGTGGCCTTCTTCTTCTTTTTATTTTTCTTAGGGGCCTCTCCCCCAAACTCACTTAGTGCCTTGGTCCCACGGACATCAAGCACCCTATCTTTCTCAACACAATCATAGTAAGAGCTATCTTGATCATCAATATTAGCAATAAAAGAATCAGATATATCAAAAAAATAGCATTCCTCAATTTGAGCACATGAATTATTATTTTTTGCTTTTAGAGGAAAAATGATTTTAATTTTGATACCGAATCCTTATGAGGTCGGTCTAGGGGGTGATACGGTCTTTCACAAGAACGAATATCGTCGGCCTTCTCCTCAATGGCGCACAAGTGGAAACCCACATTATCCCTAGATTTCTCACCGTCATTCAACAACATCTCAATCTCCTCACAATCACTCACATGCCACAAATGCTCATGCACACAATCCTCTATCACATCAACATATAACATAACTCATCATTATCAATGGAATTATGCATGGCATCAAACCCATATATTTCAATTTTCTCATTTTACCTTGATCATAGAAAGGGTGCCATTCCCCACATTAATCACAGTGTTGGTCGTCGTCATGAAAGGTCTCCCAAGTAATATGAGTGAATCACGGTGACTTCCTTCACTTTTTGGCATCTCAAGTAACACAAAATCAACAGGGATGATCAAAGAATCAACCTAAACCAAACATCCTCCACAATTCCCAAAGGTCTTTTAATGGACCAATCAGCGAGTTGTAAGGCCATCATGGTGGGTTTTAGTTCAGGAAGACCCATCTTAAGATACACATAGTATGGCAACAAGTTAATGCTAGCATCAAGGTCCAACATAGCCTTCACCTTGTTTGAGTCCCCCACAGTAATGGAAATTAAGAAACTCCCGGGTCCTTCAATTTTGGTGGAAGACTGTGTTGTACCAAAACACTTGCACTCTCTCCCAACAACAACTTTTCATCCTTTCCATACTTGAATTTCCTGGAGTTTATTTCTTTGAAAAACTTGGCGAAATCTGGAACATTTTTTATCACATTTAAAAGTGGGAGGTCGATACTAACTTTTGAAAACATTTCAATCAACTCCTTCATTTATTGATCTGGGTTATTCCTTAAAAACCTACTAGGAAATGGTACATGAGGTACATATGGCTTGGGGGTGAGAGTATCAACAATCACATTCTCCCCTAAATCATTAGTACTCTTATCATTAAGCACCACATTATCAACCACAACACTTTCCAAAATAGGATCCACCTCATGATCCAAAACAGGAGATATAGGGATAGAAGATGAAGGAGAAAGTACCTTATTATCTACATGTTTACCACCTCTAAGTGTGAAGATGGCCTTGGCTTGATGACCTTGACTCGGGAAGGTCCCGGGCTTGTGTACTTGTAAAGCAGTGGTCAATTGCCCAATTTAAGTCTCCAACTTCTGAAGGGCAGCTTCATGATTCTTGAAAGCTTGTTGACTTTCCGTGTAGGTGTTAGTGCCCTATGCCTATAGAGATAGACTTAAATGTAATGTCATTATTCATTTATATAAGAGATTGTTATTTTGATTATTATATATATTTGGATGTTTATTGTAATAATCGTGTCCCTAGTACTTAAGAAGCACTAGTATGAAGTTTAATGGATAATCATGTAATGATTATATGCATAGAATGTTAGTGTTATGCCCTAGGCCTATGGTTGATAGACTTATGTGTTGACATTATTTATTATTATATGAAAAAGTCTATTATTTGATTATTATATGTTTTGCATATTTATTTGTAATAATCTCCGTCCCTAATTATTACGTGAATAATTAGTATAAATGTTAATGGATAATCATATGATGATTATATGCATAGAGATGCACATTAAATTTATGGGTACTTGTTAGAGAACAAGTGACTGGACTTGACCCGTATGAGATTTATGTCATAGTCAAATGTCATAATTAAATCTCATATGGCCACTTCATTTAGTCCCTAGACCTGAGATTATCATGACCTTACATATGGTGAAAGTCATGTTTGATTTTAGTCAAACGATATCTTAACACGATATCTATAAAGGCTAACTTTGGCATGATCGAAATCATGATGGGAAGGATGATAAATCAAGATGGAATTTGTCCCTCGAAAGAGAGATGTTATGCTTGGGCCCCTTGATGAGTGATAATGATGAAAGTGTATGGTCATACCCCAATACGATTGGATTATCATTATACTCAAGATCGAGAAAGCATTGAACAAGTACAAGTTGACGTGGACCATGACTTGTGTTCAATATAACATCGTGAGACAAAGGGAGAAATGGAAGTGTACCATTGGAAACGTGAACTCTTACGTTATATTATTTGGGTAGACATAATGGCTTGCTAGATTCCGCTTATGTCTTATGAGAGTCGATATGATCGAGCTCATTGCCAACATAATAAAATCCTATTGGGTCACACACAACTAGAATGAATTGATTAAACCAGAGGAAGAATGATTGAGAGAATCCTGATGTGGCTTAAGACATCGCGCGACAGAACTTGTCCATGGGACTCGTCTGGTCGTGCGACACTTCAAGCCACAAGAGGCGTTTACAGACTAGTTTCCTAATTTGATTAGGAAACATATACCATACTAATGTAGTATAAATATAACAGTCTGTCAACCCTAATTGTCTAGCCGAAATTCTGAAAAGAAAATCACCACATAATTCTCAATATTCTTCAAGGTTTTTGATCTAGCAATCATCAAGAAATCGTTCTTGGTTCATTCAAAGGTGTGAATACCGAAAGAGGGTCTTCGCTCGTTCAATGATCAAGGCCTAGAGTTCGAAGTTTGTATACAGAATCACATCAATACATTGTTCGATAGCTCAAGAACGGAAAGCGATCAAGGTTGGTTATCTCTATCTCATAGGTATTCAAGTTAATTATATAGAACGGATCCTAGGTTCTTTGGGTTTTATGTTATTAGATGCTTAATTCCGCTGCGCATGGACCCGTAAAACCCAACATAGAGATGCACATTAAATTCATGGGTACTTGTTAGAGAACAAGGTACTGGACTTGACCCGTTATGTGATTTATGTCATGGTAAAATGTCATAATTAAATGTCATATAGTTATATCATTGATGTCCTTTGACCTGAGATTATCATCGTCTTCCACTCGATGAATCTTATGTTTGATATAGTTTAACGTTATCTTTAACCGGATAACAATAAGGGTTATTATTGGCATGATAGGATTCTTGTTGGGAAGAATGATAAGTCAAGATGGAAATTTGTCCCTCGTAAAGAGAGATGTTTGCTAGGCCACTCGTAAGTAAGATTGATGATGCACATGGCCATGTCCGAATGAATTAATGTGATTAATAACATTCGATTGATCAATTTACTTGGTAACGAGAAAACATTGAATGAGTTGACGTGGACCATGACTCATGTTCAATATAACATCGTGTGACAATGGGATTGTGATATGTTCTATATAGAAAATCGAACTTGATATTATATTATTTAGGTGGGCATGATGGCTTGCTAGAGTCCGCTCATGTCTTATGAGGATCGATGTGATCGAACTCATTGCCAACATAATATAGTCCTATGGGGTCACACACATTGAACGAATTGTCAAAAATGGAAAATATGGAATTTTTGTACTGAGGGGACGACTCGTCCCTTGGCCAGAACCAACTATTCCCTTGACCAGAGATGAGTGTATCAGAGGTATTGTCCTAAGGGACGACTCGTGCCCTTTGGACTACTCGTCTCCAAGAATTGTACTAACTATTCCCCTTAAAGGGGACGATTGTATCTGAGGTAACGTGAAAGGGGATCACTCGTGCCCTATGGGACGAGTCGTCCCGTTGGCGCTGGCAGATACGTAATTGACTTGGAATTAGGGTTTTCCAAAGGGGAAAAGGCATTTATAGAGTATAAATACTGCCTCCCTTTTGCCCTAGCAGTAATACACGAAATTTGGGTTTAGAGAAACACAAATTGAGAGTTTTCAATTGAGAATTGAAAATCAAAACACACCAATTCCATATTTCTCCATAGATTGAAAGGGCTTTCAATCAAGGATCTAGCAATCCACCTAGAAGAGTTCTAGGGTTCATTCAACATGTGGATACACATAGAGGATCTTCGTAATTCAAGATCTAAAGTTCGTGATTCAAGGTTCGTTCATCAAGGATTTACAAGATCATCAAACTTAGAGTTGGAACACGTTCATCAAAGACAAAGGGCATCGAGGTTGGTAATTCTAATTCATCTTATTTAATTAATCATCTAGAATGGATCCATGGCTCTGGGTTTTCGTGTTAATTTGCTTTCTTCCGCTGCGCATGGACCCACGAAACCCAACAGTGGTATCAGAGCCCCGTTCATGATGTTTGTTTTAGATAATCATGATAATTATATAATGAGATTATGTGAATTACCATGATGAATATGATTTAGAATATGAATTTATATGGGTTTTGCTTATGGAAGTAATAGTATATTTTGATATGCCATGATTATGAAGAATTGAATTGTATGATTAATATGATTAATCTAGATTATGGGATATCGATTTCATTAATATGATTATTGTAGATTGATAAATTTCTAGATCTTGAACAAATAGTTTGTTGAAGGGATTATGTTCATATTAAATGAGATTTTGCATGAATCATTGAACCCTAATTGATTAGAAATTTTGATGTAAAGATCAAATAAGATTTGTGATGCATCATCCCATGTTCATAATTATGCTCATATAGTTTTCATGACCAACCTTGCCATGTTAATTGATATACATGAAAATTGAACCTTCATTGAAATTTAAGTTTGTTTATGCCACCCATGTTTAAACACTTGTGAATACATGGATAGTTTTATGTAGGCTACGCCATAGCGAGGTACATTAATTCTATCTTTGTATGATCAAGATGAGGAAACGGTGATTCCTATACGTTTAAAATGACTGAACTTAATTGGGCTATCAAAACAGTTTTGGTCCTAAGGCATAAGATGAGATGGAAACATGTGACATATGATGTCTATAATCTCATAAAGGATCTAAGAGTCATATGGAGATATGATTGATAAATGTTATCTACCTATTAGTTTAATTTTGAGCAGTCGTGCCATAGCCGACTTGAAATTAAATTAAAGTTGGGTCTTAGCCTATTAAATTATATTATGCATATTTGTATAAGAAGGTTATATAATTTAGTGGGAGTATTTGTGAAATATGTTATTTAATCTCTTAAATGAAATCGGTACTTATATGTGTTCATATGTGTTGCATATTTTTGTAGATCAATGGCATCAAACACTAATCAAACTCTATCACTGCGATCAGTCCTTGAGAAGGACAAGTTGAAAGAGAATGGCAAAAACTATGTGGATTGGATCCGCAGTTTGAGAATTGTTCTCAAACAAGAGAGGAAGTTGTACATTCTCGATGGACCGGTTCCATCCGAGCCTGCTGCTAATGCACCTCGAGCTGAAAAGGACAAACATAAGAAACATATGGATGATTCTATTGATGTTGGTTGCTTGATGCTCGCTACCATGTGTAAGGCCCTTCAGAAGGACCTTGAACACATGGATGCTTATGGTTTAGGAAACCATTTGAAAGAAATGTTCCAAGTGAAAGCACGTCAGGAAAGGTTTGACACCATGAAGGCTCTTCATTCATGCAAGATGATTGAAGGACAAGCTGTTGGGCCTCATGTGTTAAAATGAAGGGTCACCTCGAACATCTTGAGAGGCTTGGATATCCTATCCAGTTGGAACTGGCTACGAATATGATATTGAATTCACTTCCTGAAAGTTATAATCAGTTTGTTATGAATTATAACATGAATGGGATGAATAAAACTCTGTCTGAACTGCATGGGATGCTTAAGAATGCAGAGAACAATATAGCCAAGAAAACCAATCAAGTGTTGACGGTGAATAAAGGAAAGGGGTTCAAGAAAACCAAGGTTAAAGCAAAAGTTGCTAAATCGGAGGCAAAGGTTGCCATTGTTGAGAAGCCTCAACCCAAATCCCAAAAGGATGCGGTTTGCTACCATTGCAAGGAAACTGGGCATTGGAAGCGTAACTGCAAAGCTTATCAGGAAGGACTGAAGAAGAAGGCAATGAGATTGCCACGACTTCAGGTATCTATATGATAGATATTTTACTTTCTACTTCTAGTTCTTGGGTATTGGATACCGGATGTGGATCTCACATTTGTTTAAATGTGCAGGGACTAAAGAATAGAAGGTTGCTCAAAGAAGGTGAAGTAGACCTACGTGTGGGGAATGGAGCAAGAGTTGCTGCATTAGCCGTAGGGACTTATGAAATAACTTTACCTAGCGGACTAATATTTATTTTGAATAATTGTTATTATGTTTCGGATTTGAGTAGAAATATTATTTCAATTTCATGTTTGGATAATGAAGGATATAGTTTTCTTATTAAGAATAAGAAATTTTCTATTTATTTAAATGATATGCTTTATTGTATTGCAAATTCATTTAATAGCCTTTATGTCCTTGATGTTGAAAATAATATTGAAAATGTCTATCATGTCAATAAGAAATCTAAACCAAATAATGTGAACAACACATATATATGGCACTGTCGTCTTGGTCATATAAATGAGAAACGCGTTTCTAAACTCCACAAAGATGGATATTTAGACTCACATGATTATGAATCATATGATGTTTGCGAATCTTGTTTATTGGGCAAGATGACTAAGACACCTTTTACTAAGAGTAGTGAAAAGGCTAGTGATTTGTTGGCTCTTGTACATAGTGATGTATGTGGACCAATAAATAGCATTGCTAGGGGAGGATTTCGGTACTTCATAACGTTCACTGATGAGTTATCTAGATATGGCTATGTCTATCTAATGAAGTACAAAAATGAAGCATTTGAAATATTTAGAATATTTCAAAATGAAGTACAAAATCAACTTGAAAAAACTATTAAAGTACTTCGATCCGATCGAGGTGGTGAATATTTAAGCCAAGAATTTGACGATCATCTTAAAAGTTATGGAATTGTTTCAGAACTTACTCCACCCGGAACACCACAATGGAATGGTGTGTCCGAGAGGAGAAATCGAACTCTATTAGATATGGTTCGATCGATGATGAGTCAAGTTAACCTTCCTATTTCCTTTTGGGGATATGCACTAGAGACTGTTGCTTTCACACTTAACAGGGTCCCTACTAAATCGGCTCCTAAGACCCCACATGAGATGTGGCATGGAAGAAAATCTAGTTTGTCTTTCATGAAGATTTTGGGATGTGAAGCTTATGTCAAGAAATTGGTTTCTGAAAATAAGCTTGCACCCAGATCCGATAAATGTATTTTCGTTGGTTATCCTAAGGAAATGAAAGGATATCACTTTTACAACCGATCCGAGAACAAAGTGTTTGTTGCTCGACATGGTGTCTTTCTAGAGAAAGAGTTTCTCTCTAAAGAAACTAGTGGGAGTAAAATTGATCTTGAAGAAATTCAAGAACTCGAAAATGACATGGAACCAATAGTAGAGACGGAACCAAGTTCACAAGGAGTTGTGGAACCGGTTCAAGATACACAAGTTCTTCGCAGATCAGATAGATTACGATCCAAACCTGAGAGATGTGGATTTCTCATGACGGAAAGTAATGAAGTAGAAATCATTGAGAATGATGAACCTACTTCCTATCAAGAGGCGATGTCCACTCCTGATTCGGACAAGTGGCTAGGAGCCATGGAATCCGAGATCAAATCCATGTACGATAATCGAGTTTGGAACTTGATTGATCCACCTGAAGGTGTAAAAACCATAGGGTGCAAATGGGATTTCAAGAAGAAAACTGACGTAGATGGAAAGGTACATACTTACAAGGCTAGGCGCTTTGCTAAGGGATATAGGCAAATTCATGGTGTTGACTATGATGAAACCGTTTCGCATGTAGCAATGCTTAAGTCTATTAGAATCTTAATTGCCATAGCCGCATATTATGACTATGAATTATGGCAAATGGATGTCAAAACAGCGTTTCTTAACGGAAACCTACTTGAGGATGTATACATGATACAGCCTGAAGGGTTTGTCGATCCAAAGAATTCTAATAAAGTATGTAAGTTGCAGAGATCCATTTATGGGTTAAAGTAAGCCTCGAGGAGTTGGAATCTACGTTTTGATGAATCAGTCAAAGAGTTTGGCTTCATCAAGAACGAAGATGAGCCTTGTGTATACAAGAAAATAAGTGGGAGCATAGTACTATTTCTGGTGTTATATGTCGATGACATCTTACTCATTGGAAACAATGTTCCCGTGCTTGAGACTGTCAAGTCCTGGTTAGAAAAATGTTTCTCAATGAAATATATGGGTGAAGCGGCTTATATCCTTGGTATCAAGATCTATAGAGATAGATCAAGAAGGATGATTGGTTTGAGTCAAAGTACATATATTGACAAGGTCCTTAGAAGATTCCGCATGGAAAATTCTAAGAGAGGGAACTTGCTAATGGGCCATGGCATTACTCTTAGCAAGACTCATTGTCCTAAGACAAATGATGAGCGAAAGAGGATGAATGATATTCCATATGCTTCGGCAATTGGATCTATCATGTATGCCATGTTATGTACTAGATCTGATGTCTCGTATGCTCTGAGCATGACGAGTAGATACCAGTCTGATCCTGGTGAGAACCATTGGATAGCAGTCAAGAATATCCTTAAGTACTTGAGAAGAACTAAGGATGTGTTCTTGGTATTTGGAGGAATGAAAGATGATCTTGTTGTAAGGGGTTACAGAGATGCTAGCTTCTAAACCGACAAAGATGACTTTAGATCGCAATCTGGGTTTGTGTTTATGCTAAATGGAGGTGCCATTTGTTGGAAGAGTTCCAAGCAAAGTATTGTTGCTGATTCTACAACTGAAGTCGAATATATAGCAGCATCGGATGCAGCTAAGGAGGCGGTTTGGATCAAGAAGTTCGTTAGTGACTTAGAAGTCGTTCCAAGTATCACTAACCCGATAGAGCTTTATTGTGACAATAAAGGTGCTATAGCACAAGCAAAAGAACTAAGGTCACATCAACTATCCAAACACATTCTAAGACGTTTCCACCTCATTCGAGAAATCTGTGAAAGGGAAGACGTTAAGATATGCAAGGTACCAATGGATGACAACATAGGGGATCCACTCACCAAGCCTTTGCCACAAGCTAAACATGATGGTCATGTTAGGTCCATGGGTATAAGATACATGAATGATTGGGCCTAGTGCAAGTGGGAGACTGTAGGTGTTAGTGCCCTAGGCCTATAGAGATAGACTTAAATGTAATGTCATTATTCATTTATATAAGAGATTGTTATTTTGATTATTATATATGTTTGCATGTTTATTGTAATAATCGTGTCCCTAGTACTTAAGAAGCACTAGTATGAAGTTTAATGGATAATCATGTGATGATTATATGCATAGAGATGCACATTAAATTCATGGGTACTTGTTAGAGAACAAGGTACTGGACTTGACCCGTTATGAGATTATGTCATGGTCAAATGTCATAATTAAATGTCATATAGTTATATCATTGATATCCTTTGACCTGAGATTATCATCGTCTTTCACTCAATGAATATTATGTTTGATATAGTTTAACGTTATCTTTAACCGGATAACAATAAGGGCTATTATTGGCATGATAGGATTCTTGTTGGGAAGAATGATAAGTCAAGATGGAAATTTGTCCCTCGTAAAGAGAGATGTTTGCTAGGCCACTCGTAAGTAAGATTGATGATGAACATGGCCATGTCTGAATGAATTAATGTGATTAATAACATTCGATTGATCAATTTACTTGGTAACGAGAAAGCATTGAACAATATGAGTTGACGTGGACCATGACTCATGTTCAATATAACATCGTGTGACAATGGGATTGTGATATGTTCTATATAGGAAATCGAACTTAATATTATATTATTTGGGTAGGCATGATGGCTTGCTAGAGTCCGCTCATGTCTTATGAGGATCGATGTGATCGAAATCATTGCCAACATAATATAGTCCTATTGGGTCACACACATTGAACGAATTGTCAAAAATGGAAAATATGGAATTTTTGTACTGAGGGGACGACTCGTCCCTTGGCCAGAACCAACTATTCCCTTGGCCAGAGACGAGTGTATCAGAGGTATTGTCCTGAGGGACGACTCGTCTCATATGGGATGACTGTATCTGAGGTAACGTGAAAGGGGACGACTCGTGCCCTATGGGACGAGTCGTCCCGTCGGCGCTGGCAGATACGTAATTGACTTGGAATTAGGGTTTTCCAAAGGGGAAAAGGCATTTATAGAGTATAAATATTGCCTCCCTTTTGCCCTAGCAGTAATACACGAAGTTTGGGTTTAGAGAAACACAAATTGAGAGTTTTCAGAATTGTGTATACTAGTGGTGGGACACTTTTCATAAGAGTGAGAGTTAGAACCACAAGTAACACAACTATCATATACCAATTTATCAACAACAGAGACATTAGACGAACTAGAATAAGAAGAGGCCATCAATGCTAATTTATCAAATTTTTGATTTAACATAGCAAATTGATTAGCTATCTCTTTATTCATGCCTACCTCATTCACACTCCCAATGTTCCCCCTGTCCCCTTTTTGTTGAGAGTTCCTAATTAACATCTCAAACAATTCTTGGCATTCCTGAACAGTTTTAGACCCTAAATATCCCCCTGCTGCATTATCTACCATCCTCTAGAATTCTGGGGATAGAGCACTATAAAAAGTCTGATGGAACATGGATTGGGGAAAATTATGATAGGGACACTGAATTTGTAACATTTTAAACCTGTCCCAGGCCTCGTGAAAAGGCTCATTAAATTCCTGTTTGAAACCCATGATCTTTACCCTATATGCAGCCAATAAAGAATGTAGGTAATATTTATCCAAGAATGCATCATGTAATTGTTCCCAAGTAGTGATACTCCTAGGTGGGAGTAACAATAGCTAAGATTTGTCCTTATCTTTCAAAGCATGAGGGAAACTGTGGGGACCCCGACCCGGAACCTAACTCGTGCCATGAGCAGGAGAGTCCCCTTACTAACATAAACCACCTAAATTTTAAAACTTTTACTTAACTTGAAAAGAAAACCAACTTTAACATTTCAATTATAAAACTAACTTAAAACATCTCCACTTGGAGGAAGGTTATAAACAAAATTTGAAAAGCATACATGTTTTAGTTACAAAATACTACAAATATAAAGTTATACAAAAGTTGTTTATATACAAACTTCACAAAGGAGCTACACCAAATACAACTTCCAACCACCATTATACACATACCCTGACAACCCAAAAGACAACGTCCAAACTCCTTTCCGTACTCACTAGCCTGGTCCGCCTGTCTCAGTGCGATCTAAAACAGTAAAGGGAAAATGGGTGAGAATAAATCTCAATAAGCTATTATGAATGCAACAAGATGCCAAGTAAAATGCAACACATAACAAGGTTGCTCACAACACATTGGTAAAGCGGTAAACACATTACGTTACCTTAGTTTACCTTTCCCATCTCAACAATAACTCGTACAACGTGGGAGTAAACTCCCTTAATTTGTGAACTGCTTAGGCATATCCACATCTTATAAGACTCATATTTCAGAGAACCATATAAGATACTAGAAATATGTAAGGCTTTTGGCTCAATACAGAAGCTATAACCCCAATCTGTGGCCACAAAAGGGGACAGTCACAGGTATAATGTAATCCGATCACCTTATAGAACAATTTCCATAATTGATCGTATTCCATTATACCCCTAAACATCAGCTGATTGGAACACGTTCAAGCACATAATAGATACATGAAAAGAAATCCACCATAGGGATAACAAAATAACAACATGGTATTCATACTCATGTTTAAATCAATACAATAGTGCAACATATATTTCATACACTATTTGAATCACAAACCATGATTAGATAACCAAGTAAGGGTATAATGTATTAGAAACAAGCCCTACATGTTCAATATACAATAATGAGTAACCTCTATAAAGGTTTAAGATCAAATTACCAAGTTTGAATAACTTTGGTTAAGTTTCAAATCAAGCCTTTCAACCAAATTCCGCACAATATTTAAACCCCTTCCTCTTATCCATTTTAACCAATTAAGATATCATTGTAAAGCTACAGTGTTGTACTTTAATTATAGTCAAAGAGGGTTTAATTATATACTAGGGAGATTAGGTTTTTATTGCTTGAAAAATGGTTCAGAGTCAACAGGGCAGGGCACGACTCGTGCCCTATCGCACGACTCGTGCCAATAAAATCCAGCACGGGTGGAACCAAATCCACGACTCGTTATCACGAATGGCCAAGGAGCACGACTCATGCCATCAGCAGAAATCAGCATCTGAAGCTGAAACATTAGCAAGGCCAAAACCAAATGTTATATACTCATTTCCTCTGTTTCTTAAGTCCCAAAACAGGTACCAAACCTCATCCTCACTCATACTAAACCATTCCATACTCATTCCAACCCAAGTAATATATATACCAATCCATTTTCCAATCTTCCAACTCAAGAAAAATGGGCAAACCACCCATGCACATCTATCTAACAACTAATTCAACATTTATCTTTACTTTAACACAATCATTTCAACCTATACAACACTACCATCACCAAGTCTAACTTCAAATCATTCAATGACCATTCCAACTCAAATAAAATTTTTCTAAAATACCAAGAACCATTTCTTACAAACAAATATCAACTTGAACATTGAATGAACAATTATTTGAAAGAAATCATAATTCAAAAATAAGAAAATCTTTTTTCGAATAGATACGATCTCCTCAACTTCACGAACGCTCAGGTGCAACCGGATCGAGAAACGGACAAGGGGTGAATTTGCTAGGAATTTTGAAAAGAAATCTAGGGTTTGGTCTTTTTCTTATAACAGAGGAAAGGAAAGGAAAGGAAATTATGGTTGGCTTGATAAATCTTTCCATGGAAGAAAATGAAAGATAAACATTACCAACTTACACTTAAACTCCTCCAAGGTCTTAGACAATACAACTAACACCCCTAGGATTCCACTATTACACACAAGAACCTCAACACTTATAAACTTTTTCTTTAATATTTCAAATATTATAATTTCACCACAACATTTTATATTTATTTCATTTAGACATTAAATAATTTAAATTTTTTAATTAACATCCTAAAATTCACATAAGTTATTAAAGTATCAAAACGAACAAATAAAACTAATCAAATAGCATAAAATGCATAAAATGAGATGCTAAACCCCCAATCCCACGTGCTCAACATGTGCTAAAATGGTGCCTAGGGTTAGGGTCGTGACACTCACTCCCCCTTAAAGAAAATTCACCCCGAATTTTAGATTGACTTACTTGCACGCTCAAACAACCAAAGGTATTTCTCAAGCAATTCCGACTCTAACACCCAAGTAGCTTCCTCGATGGTATGATTCTTCCAAAGGATCTTCACTACCGGGATACTCTTGGTTCGCAATTCTCGAACTTGAAACTCCAAAACTCTCAACGGCTCTTCCACATAAGTCATATCCGCTTGAACATCTTCGGGAGGAGAACTCAATACATGGGAGGGATCATAACAATATTTTCGCAACATTGAAACATGGAACACATCATGAAGAGACGAAAGAGATGGAGGCAAAGCCAAACAATAAGCCAAATCACCAATCTTTTCTAGAGTTTCAAACGGACCCACAAATCTCCAACTTACCCTATTACCAAACCTTTTAATCCCCGTCCTCGGAGAGATCTTCAAAGACACGAAGTCACCAACCTAAAATGATAAGTCTCTTCTTTTATTATCGGCGTAGCTTTTCTTTCTACTCTGAGTCGTCTTCAATCTATCTCGTATCACTTTGATCTTCTCCGTTGAATCTCTAACCAAATTCGGACCCCAAAGCCTCGCCTCACTAGGCTTGTCCCAACACATTGGAGATCTACACTTTCTCCCATACAACGCCTCATACGGAGCCAACTCGATACTAGACTAATAGCTGTTGTTATAAGCAAACTCAATTAACGGCAAATGATCTTCCCAAGATAAGTGAAAATCCATCACACAAGCCCGTAACATGTCCTCAAGAATCTGAATGGTTCTCTCGGTCTGCCCATCGATTTGAGGATGAAACACCGTGCTAAAATTCAACTTAGAACCCAAAGCTTCGTGCAACGCCTTCTAAAATCTAGAGGTGAATCTCGGATCTCTATCGAATACAATGCTAACCGGAACTCCGTGAAGTCTAACAATCTCTCGCATATAAAGTTGAGCTAACCTCTCCATCGAATACGTGGTTGATATCGGTAGAAAATGAGTCGATTTTGTCAATCTGCTACTATCACTCAAATGGCATCCATCTTCTTCGAGGTCGGAGGTAGTCCTGTCACAAAATCCATCGAGATTCCTTCCCATTTCCATTCCAAAATATCTAACGGTTGAAGTAACCCCGCAAGTCGCTGATGCTCAGCTTTGATTTGTTGACAAGTCAGACATTTGGATACAAACTCCGCAATCTCTCTCTTCATTCCATTCCACCAATAACCTCTCTTCAAATCTTGGTACATCTTTGTACTTCCCGGATGAATAGCAAATCTTGATTTGTGGCCATCCTCTAAAACTCGCCTTTTGATCTTCGGTGAAGAAGGAACATAAATTCTACCTTGGAAGGTTAATATTCCATCTCTATTCAATGAAAACTCCCCGGTCTTTCCATCTTGCACTTGCCCCAAAATTTTCTTCAATTCCGGATCACTTTGTTGAGCTTCCAAAGATCTCCATACAAAGTAGGGACTGCTCGGACATTCGCAAATATCATTTCACTTCTCGACTCTCGGGACCTCAAGGTTGATAAATAAGCCTTCTGGCTAATCGCATCTGCCACCACATTCGCCTTCCCCGGATGATACGAAATAACACAGTCATAATCCTTCAATAGCTCCAACCATCTTCGTTGCCGGTTGTTCAACTCCTTCTAGGTAAACAAATATTTCAAACTCTTGTGATCGGTGAAAATCTCGAACTCGCCCCATATAGATAATGCTTCCACTTATGCAACGCAAATACAATCGCAGCCAACTCCATGTCGTGGGTAGGATAATTCTGCTCTGCCGGTGATAACTTCCTCGAAGCATACACAATTACTTTCCCATTTCGCATAAGAACACATCCCAATCCTTCTTTCGAGGCGTCACTGAAAATCACAAAGTTCTCGCAACCATCTAGAAGGGTAAGAACTGGAGCTGTTGTCAACCTTTTCTTCAACTTGGCAAAGCTTGCTTCACACTTTGAATCCCACACAAATGGTATATCCTTCCGCATCAATCTTGTCAATGGAGTTGAATTCTAGAAAATCCCTCAATGAACCTTCGGTAATACCCCGCCAATCCAAGAAAGCTACGGGCTTCAGTTACTGTTGAAGGCTGCTTCCAATTAACTACGGCCTCAATTTTAGAAGGATTCACGGAAATCCTCGAACTTGACACCACGTGCCCCAAGAAAGAATTTTGTTCAAGCCAAAACTCGCACTTGCTAAACTTTGCAAACAGCTGTTTCTCACGAAGCAAAGATAAAACAATTCTCAAATGCTTCTCATGATCTTCCTGGGATTTGGAGTAGACAAGAATATCATCAATAAAAACCACCACAAAACTATCAAGGTAGGGCTTGAAAAATCAGTTCATCATATCCATAAATACCGCTGGCGCATTAGTCAACCCGAAAGGCATAACCACGACTTCATAATGGCCATACCTCGTTCTGATGGCGGTCTTGGAAATGTCATCCGGTCGGATCTTCAACTGATGGTATCCGCTACGCAAATCAAGCTTGGAGTAGATCACGAAACCTTGAAGTTGATCGAACAAATCATCAATATGCGGAAGAGGGTACTTATTCTTGATAGTTGCTTGGTTCAACAACCTATAGTCGATACACAATCTCTACGTGCCATCCTTCTTCCGAACAAACAAAACCGGTGCTCCCCACGCTGAAACACTCGAACAAATGAAACCCCGATCTAACAATTCTTGTAACTGAGTCTTCAACTCTTTCAACTCAGTCGGAGCCATTCTTTAGGGTGCTTTGGATATTGGTGAGGTACCCGGCACTAAATCAATGCAAAACTCCACTTCCCTATCCGGAGTCATATCATACTCAGTTGAAAACACATCAACAAACTCATTCACAACTAGGACATGAGATAACTCGGTGGATTTCTTACTTGAATCTAACACATAAGCCAAGTACCCTTCACACCCTTTAGACAACATTTTTCTAGACTTTAAAGCAGAGATAACATGAATACCAAACAAAGATTTATCCGAATCAAAAACAAACATAGGCACATCGGGCATAGCAAAGGAGACTCACTTCTTATGACAGTCTACCAAAGCATGACAACTACTCAACCAGTCCATACCAAGAATCACATCAAAATCACGGATTGGTAACTCTACCAAATCCACTGGAAATACATGCCCACATATGTTCACATCACAACCATGATAGACCAAAGAAGATACAAGGCACTCTCCCATAGGAGTAGAGACCTCCAGCACATAAGGCATAATCTCAGGCAATTTATGCAATGCAAATGCAAAATGAGATGCCACAAAAGAATGGGAAGACCCGGGATCTATAAGAATGCGGGCCCTAACTCCTGAGACAGGGACTATACCTCTAATGAAAGCATTTGGATCTACCTCTCCTTGACCCAAGGCAAACACTCGCCCTTGCACTTTATATTTCGGTTTCCCCTCGTTGTCTCTCTTCACAACACCTCTCTGACCACCTTGTCCGCTACCTGAAGCTTGCCCCTGTTGTAGCCTAGGGCAATTCCTCCTGAAGTGACCCGCTACTCCACACTCAAGGCACTTTCCTTGCTTTCTCCAGTACCTATCCTCCAAATGTCCCACTTTCTTGCAAAAGCCACATACCGTCCCAAACTGACTTGAAGCCGGACGAGTTGTCGGAGCCGCCACATTTCCTCCTCTAACTACCCCCGGGGCTGAAGACCTTTCTTGCCCTATAAAATGTCTGGAGCCTTGACCTTGAAATCTCGATTTACTTCTACTACCACCTTCGGATTTACCCCGGTGCTCTTCAATATCATTCTCAATCAGGTACACTCTATTCACTGCCGCTTGAAAGTCGATGAAGTCTTGCATCAAGAGCTACTTCCTGAACTCCAATCTCAACCCTTTCACAAACCGGTAGACTCTTCTCTCTTTTTCCGGTACCAAATGAGGACAATATCTAGCCAACTCCGTGAACTTTGCAGAGTACTGTGCCACCATTATCGTCCCTTGCTTAAGCCTCAAGAATTCAACCTCCTTCTTGTCCCCTGTAACCATCGGAATGAAATGATCTCTGAACTTGCGGGTAAAGTTCTCCCACGTCTGAGGCGTGTTGTCACGATCCCAACTATCCTCACAATATGCCACCAATGTTCTGCCGGTCCTTCCAATTTGAAAACAGCACACCTCACCTTTTCTTCGTCCGGACTCTCCATCGCCGTGAATATTTTGTTTATCGCCTCAAGCCACCTTTCTGCCTTCAACGGATCTGGATCCCCATTAAAACTAGGTGGAGCAATCTTTACAAATTTCTCCAATTCGTGCCCTTGATGACCCTCCTGATGATGTTGAGCTTGACCTTGAGCTGCCATGTTTTGCAAAAAGACTCAGAACATATTCATAATCTCTGCATTTGGATTTCCACCTCCCCCGGCATTACCCTCATTCTCCGGTGCTCCATACTGATCATCTTCGTTTCCCGCCATTGAACAAAATCCTGCATTAAACACTCATCGTCAGTTATCACACATTCCCCCTTAAGCTAGACATCTATCCTTGACTTCTAAACTGAGCTCTGATACCAACTGTGGGGACCCCGACCCGGAACCTAACTCGTGCACCGAGCGGGAGAGTCCCCTTACTACCATAAACCACCTAAATTTTAAAACTTTTACTTAACTTGAAAAGAAAACCAACTTTAACATTTCAATTATAAAAGTAGCTTAAAACATCTCCACTTGGAGGAAGGTTATAAACAAACTTTGAAAAGCATACCTGTTTTAGTTACAAAATACTACAAATATAAAGTTATACAAAAGTTGTTTATATACAAACTTCATAAAGGAGCTACACCAAATACAACTTCCAACCACCATTATACACATACCCTGACAACCCAAAAGACAGCGTCCAAACTCCTTTCCGTACTCACTGGCCTGGTCTGCCTGTCTCAGGCGATCTAAAACAGTAAAGGGAAAAGGGGTGAGAATAAATCTCAATAAGCGATTATGAATGCAACAAGATGCCAAGTAAAATGCAACACATAACAAAGTTGCTCACAACACACTGGTAAAGCGGTAAACACATTATGTTACCTTAGTTTACCTTTCCCGTCTGAACAATAACTCGTACAACGTGGGAGTAAGCTCCCTTCATTTGTAAACTGCTTAGGCATATCCACATCTTATAAGACTCATATTTCAGAGAACCATATAGGATACTAGCAATATGTAAGGCTTTTGGCTCAATACAGAAGCTATAACCCCAATCTGTGACCAATCCACAAATTGGGAAAGTCACAGGTATAATGTAATCCGATCACCTTATAGAACAATTTCCATAATTGATCGTATTCCATTACACCCCTAAACATCAGCTGATTGGAACATGTTCAAGCACATAATAGATACTTGAAAAGAAATCAGCCATAGGGATAACAAAATAACAACATGGTATCCATACTCATGTTTAAATCAATACAATAGTGTAACATATATTTCATACACTATTTGAATCACAAACCATGATTAGATAACCAAGTAAAGGTACAATGTATTACAAACAAGCTCTACATCTTCAATATACAACAATGAGTAACCTCTATAAAGGTTCAGGATCAAATTACCAAGTTTGAATAACATTGGTTAAGTTTCAAATCAAGCCTTTCAACCAAATTCCGCACAATATTTAAACCCCTTCCTCTTATCCATTTTAACCAATTTACATATCATTGTAAAGCTAAAGTGTTGTACTTTAATTATAGTCAAAGAGGGTTTAATTATATACTAGGGAGATTAGGTTTTTGTTGCTTGAAAAATGGTTCAGAGTCAACAGGGTAGGGCACGACTCGTGCCCTATGACACGACTCGTGCCAATGAAATCCAGCACGGGTGGAACCAAATCCACGACTCGTTATCACGAATGGCCAAGGGGCACGACTCATGACAAGGGGCACGACTCGTGCCATCATAAGAAATCAGCATCTGAAGCTGAAACGTCAGTAAGGCCAAAACCAAATCTTTTGGTCCAAATGTTATATACTCATTTCCTCTGTTTCTTAAGTCCCAAAACAGGTACCAAACCTCATCCTCACTCATACTAAACCATTCCATACTCATTCCAACCCAAGCAATATATATACCAATCCATTTTCCAATCTTCCAACTCAAGAAAAATGGGCAAACCACCCATGCACATCTATCTAACAACTAATTCAACATTTATCTTTACTTTAACATTATCATTTCAACCTATACAACACTACCATCACCAAGTCTAACTTCAAATCATTCAATGACCATTCCAACTCAAATAAAATTGTTCTAAAATACCAAGAACCATTTCATACCAACAAATATCAACTTGAACATTGAATGAACAATTATTTGAAAGAAATCATAATAACTTACCGGAATAATTCAAAAATAAAAAAATATTTTTCCGGATAAATACGATCTCCTCAACTTCACGAACGCTCAGGTGCAACCGGATCGAGAAACGGACAAGAGATGAATTTGCTAGGAATTTTGGAAAGAAATCTAAGGTTTGGTCTTTTTCTTATAACTGAGGAAAGGAAAGGAAATTATGGTTGGCTTGATAAATATTTCCATGGAAGAAAATGAAAGATAAACATTACCAAGTTACACTTAAACTCCTCCAAGGTCTTAGACAATACAACTAACACCCCTAGGATTCCACTATTACACTCAAGCACCTCAACACTTATAAACTTTTTCTTTAATATTTCAAATATTATAATTTCACCACAACATTTCATATTTATTTCATTTAGACATTAAATAATTAAAATTTATTTGTTAACATCCTAAAATTCACATAAGTTATCAAAGTATCAAAACGAACACATAAAACTAATCAAATAGCATAAAATGCATAAAATGAGATGCTAAACCCCCAACCCCACGTGCTTAACATGTGCTAAAATGGTGCCTAGGGTTAGGGTCGTGACAGAAACACTTCATTCTTAAGTGTTCATGTGTTACTCCCTCCTCACTTGGAACCCTGACACTGTCACCATGTAATCCCTCAAAAAAATCAATGCATCCTCACTAGCCATTCCATGAAAATTAGGTAAAAGATGAAAGAATTGCCCTTTTATCACATAATTTAAAGCTTCAGGGGGAAACACTATGCATGACACTGATGTGTCCACTTTCGATTTGGCAAACTCATTCATGAGTCTATCTTGTTGGTCTGCCATTTCAGGTACTTGCTCTCCTCCCTCTGTGGAAGAAGTTTCTGGCTCACTTAGTTCAGGATCCTCTACCGCGGTGGTAGAATGATCAGTGTCAGACTGTGATTCGTTAATAGGGGGAATGCCCCTCTCGACCTTGTCGATATCTTTGTTCAACGGGACCAACTCGGGATCCTGTGAACGCCGACCTTCATACACCGACCAAATAAATTTGTTCAAATCACCAAAGTCCCCGGCAACGGCGCCAAAAACATGATGAATATTTTTCTTAGTTAAAAATCCTCGCAAGCGTACAAGCTACTGTTGTAGTAGTATGCACAAACAAGGGTCGAATCCACAAAGACTGAGTGAGAATGAACTTATTTAGTCAAAGTTTAGGTTATGATTTGAATTCACTTAACAACTAAGGACAATAATTGAAATGAGCAAGTAACAAAAAGAAACAAGTAATTGAAGGGATTTACCAGATTAAAATGAATTCACGGATTGAGATTTCACAGTGTCGCAGTAATATGCTAGTAATAAAAGATGGTATTCAATCAATTTCAAGGGTTCATTCACTAGCCTAAGAGTTGGGACGATTTGGTGTGCGATTTGCAACCCTTCTAATCTCAATTACTAAGTTTTCAGTTAGGTCACTCAATAATTTAAGATTGCATTAAAATCCAAGGAATATACGAACCTAGATCTTCTCAATACAATTACGTAACCGATTAAATCTAATCCACAAAGTTTAATCCGGTAATTATTACTCACGCTAATGATCTAATAAAAATTCTAAATATTATGAAGAACAACTTTGAAGAACAAGAAATTAATTAAAATTGAAATTAGGGTTTTAGCATAAAACTTTGACACCGTTTATACCCAATCCATGAACAAGGAGATTAGCCACGCATATTCATAAAATCAATCACAAATGTTGGATTAAAATAATAAAACCTGAAATCTTGATGATAAACTCTAAAATAAAAAGCTTCAATTCTTGCTAGTGCTTGAATTCTCCAAAAGAAAAGTCATCCTAATAATGTTCTAAAAGAAAATATTTATACTCCCCAAATAACCTAATACAATAAGGAAAGAAAATTAAAAAAAAAAGTTTCAAAAATAAACTGCAAAAGCGGCCAAGGTGACATCATCAACAGGCGTTTAGCACGAGTCGTTACAATGGTCACGACTCGTTCTTTTGGTTTCAAGTCGTAGCACGAGTCGTGGTCTTTATCTATGTCGTTCAGATAATCACTGCACAAGCCAATACATGGCACGACTCGTTCTCAGGGTCACAACTCATTCTCATGGTCACTAACTCATTTCTTTGGCTTCATTTGTGCAGCCAACTTCCTAGTTTTCAGCTGCAGCCTTAAACTTTCACATAATTGCAGTTTAGCCCCTGAACTTCATAATACCAGTTTACTCCCTAATTTTCCATAGTTTCATTTTGGTCCCTGAACTTCCAAAACAAGCTTATATCCTCCATTTTATGCCTAATTACACTTCAACTCCTGTACTTACAAAACACTACAAAACACATTAAATTCTCAAGGTTTTGAGCATCAAATAAGTTTGAAAACATATCTTTTGAATGGGTAAAACCACATCCATCACTAGCTTTCAAATAAAATTTGTACTCCCTCGTTCCGATCCGAGCTGTTCTTAAATGAATGTCTTGATTTTATTTAATAGTCATTTTGAAAATTGAGATAGTATGAGCAGTATAATAAACAAATTATTTGGCAACAATAGTCCAAACACGCTTATGTATACTCCTATATGTTGAGAAAAGAATACGTACTTAATGTCACAAAAACATGCCTAACTTTTATTCTTGGACTTTATTTCACTTTGGATCACACGTACACTGGGGGGAGCAGAGCAGGTGGTCAATTTAATTAGGCCTTTGGGCCAAAAGAGTGCAAACCCTTGCAGCCTTGTACACTATCCTGGCCTACAAAAGTAGCCCTTGCTTGGGGCACAATGACTGTCTTTAGAGCAAATACACAACCCTCTCTCATTATGCTCACATCTCCTTTCAGTTCCAATACCTTGTCTGTCCACTCCACTCCACTCACTAGAGAATAGCCCTTATGGATCATAGTTGTCCTTCACCTTGAAATATTTGTGAGGCATCAAAATCAGCAGCATCTTCGTCTTTCCCTAGGAACCGAACGCATTTGAATGTGTAACATATCTCATTAGCAAACCATTGTAGTTGTCTAAGCTACACAATCCTTTGGGGGACAACTTTTCCAGCTTTTTCACATCTTGTATGGATGAAGTATTTCACTTTGGTCAAGGGGACAGTGAAACCGTGTTGGAAAAGGAATAGACCCTTAATTTGAGTGTCCCACGGACATATGGTCCTTAGCCCATCTTCTGGGCTGTTGAAACGATCACCGGATGCTTGGAGGTTGTTATGGTATCCAACTATAGGGTAACCTGTAAAGTTTGTGCCTGTAATATAACATAGACAGGAAATATATATAGAGTAAATCAGAAATTTGTGTGGACCAATTTAATTCCGGTCATCCCCACCAACATAGAAACAAACGTCTTCTAATACCAATTTCATAATTTGTCTCAGTTCCAAAGCAATCTTCATTTCAGACTTAATAAAAAAAAAAAAAAATCATAGACATTAGTGCAATTCACTTTTCATAATGCAACCCCTATAGTATACGATCTCCAGACAACCAAAAAGTAAAACACAATAAGTCATAAATAATCCATCCTCCTCCACTTCTAAGCTTAACCATCTGTCTGTTTCTCCTTTAGATTTTTAAAACCAATCCACCTACTAGTATGGTCGATATCGTCTACCACGAGTAGCTTCATCACCTCTCCCTTGGGGCCCACCTGTGCCATTGTTCCTGTCGTTTCTCCTTGGAGGTCGCATAGGTGGTGGCATCTGTGCACCAGGCTGCTGACTGCAAACAATCCAAAGGCGTTACGCTTAATGGTTTTAGCTATTATTGTCATGCACCAAATATGCTAGTAGTATTACGGGAATGATGACTTACAGGACATAGCCGATTCGGCCATCTGGTAGAACCATAGGAACCATTTGCATGCCTGATGGCATTGGTCCCCTTCCGTAAATCACCGGCTGTCAAGCATGCAACACCATGAGACGGACATGAAAATTGAATAGCTCAAAAAGAACCAAACTTAATGCTCGTTTGGTACAAACTTGATGATTCTTTTCCATGGTAAAATCATCATGAAACAAAATGGTCATTGTTGCACTACAAAACAATCACTTAATTCATTAAGTACCTGTTGATATCCAGGACTGACACCATATCCAGGCGCTACAGGGGCATACGGGTTTCCAGCAAAACCACCATAGCCAGGGTTAGGGATGTAATTTGGTTGGGGACCAGCATAGTGGGGATTACTAACATCAAATTTCTTATCATTCTGAGGCTTTGCAAGTACCACTTCCAACACTTGGCCTGCATTGTATTTGAAAATCAGGCTTTTAACTTATTTTTGTCTCTTCAATAGATGAATAGTCAGCCAATGAGATAGAGAGGACGTCAAAAGTTTACCATTGACTTCATACTTCTCATTATCTTTAACAGCCTTCAGAGCACTTGACCTTTCTGCGTAATGGATGAAGCCAAAGTCTCTTTTGCCCCCGGCTTTTGCAGGTGGCATCACAACTTTCGTAACATCTCCATGGCGCTGGAATAGCTCTTTCAGGTGTTCTGATGGAGTATTCTCTGGTATATTCTTCACGTACAAAGCCTTGACCTAGAATTGAGACACATGAGCGTACAAAAAACTCAAGCTCGAGCCTATAAGGAAAGATACATTTCTAGCAAGAGATCTTAACGAAAGCCTTCATGAGCTGACATATGCAAGAAGGAACTAGTAACTTGATGATGTTATTTCATTCATTCTCAATAGTTTGAAGCGGTATGTGATCAATAATACAATAAATTATAGAGCAGTGACTCAGAGCAAAACAAACAAATCTCATGGCCTTCTGAATCAGCAACGAAGATGTATCAATCTCTGACACCCCCATACACAATAAATAGGTGGAAGGATTACATAACAACAAATCTGATGACTCTAAACACTAATGCATGTACCTTATTTCTACTACTTCCTCTGTTCAAAACAAGTGTTCTATATTTCTTGTTGCATCATTCAAAAATTAAGTGTTCAATATGTAAACCTTCCTTTTCTAGATTCTCACTTTACAATATGAACCATAACGGATTCCTCATATTAACGAGTCATCTACGTTGG
Organism: Adenophora triphylla var. japonica; assembly: GCA_022495995.1. Classification (NCBI taxonomy): domain Eukaryota; kingdom Viridiplantae; phylum Streptophyta; class Magnoliopsida; order Asterales; family Campanulaceae; genus Adenophora; species Adenophora triphylla. Next base: position 70,485 of record JAFEMH010001698.1, on the reverse strand, counting down.
ATACACGGAAAAGTCAAACCACACTAATATTTTTTAATGAAGTCATTATAATTGTATAGAGCTGTGGTTACATCAAACAAGACACATATTTTGAAACCAGGGGGTATGATTTCAATGCCCACTTCAAAGCAGCGTGAAAACTTTCTATTATTCCATTCGAACAAACATTTGACCACCTTTCACCCACCCTGAGGATGACTAAAGTCATAAGATCATAAGGTAACTGGAAACATGCATAAGCATCTAAGTGTTTAACCTTGCACTGAGGGCAGGAAAGGGTGAAGATAACAACATACGAACACACTGAAATAGCATGACATGCAGTCATGCGGTTTATTTGGTGAAATCAACTTTTATAGGCACCCCCACCCACACACGAACACACTGAAACTTGCGTCTTAAACCTTTTTCATGCGTATTTTCCATGTGTCTACATAATTATTTCAGTCGGAACCACACAATCCGAAGAGTGTACCTCAAAGTCTCCACTCTTGATTAATCCTAGTTCCACTATTGAGTCTAGATTTCACAAGGAAAGTAAGACAAAATGATAGGACCTATACATCGATACTATTCAGGCATAATGGCTATAATTTACTTGCAAGATATAGGACAAGAATTCCAAGGAACTTAAGGCCAACAAAGAGGAAACCCTGAAGACGCCATTCAACCAGCATGGCTATAGTTTCCATTCTCATAACTCTTTGACAAAAACAGTAACAATAGAAAACAAAATCTTAAGTTCCAAACAGAAGATGTTGCCAGAAGAGAAAACCACCGTGACCTGTTGAAAGTAAGAAGCTTCATGTGGGCGATCATGACTGTAGAAATACTTGCACAAACAGATGATGTTACCAGAAGAGAGAACCACCATGATCATTCTTGCACTTGGACAAATGTCAATATTATGGGCACAATTATGAGGTTCTTGGGATCTAAGAACGGTAAAGGGGAGTTTTTGTGTGTGTCGGTGTGTTTTTTAATAGTAGGTATAGTCAGCTATTTATGTGGATAAATTTGGCGAGAATATTGTGCAGGTAAAAGCCTTGGGGGATTGTGCATGTTAATCTGGAATCCTGTGACCATTGGATTCAGCTTACTGGCATGCTTTTATGGAAGGAGTATGATCAAAGACAAGTTATTCTAGTAGGGGGGGGGGGGGTCTAAAATGTAGTCGCATTGCAACTGCTGTCAATTTCCTACGCTCTTCGAAAAAATTATCAGCGACAGAGTAATGTTTAGAATAGGATCCTTCAGGAGTCTTCAGAGAAAGCCTTCTCTTAACATGCTCAGGACGATTTATCCTGCAGCTCCAAGATACCTTATCTGGATGAAAGAAACAAGGAGTGTGTAAAAGGCAGCAGATACTCAATACTCAAATTAGATGTCAAGTATACACTAGATTTTGCAAGTATTACTCTCTCTTGTACACAAAGGAATATCGATGGGGCTTCATACAGAGGAGTTAGCACTCAGCTGATGAGCCCTTGTTATAGATTCAGAATTATCAACTATACTTGTGGTCTCTTAGCAATCTTAAATTTGTGAGCAGGTTACTTGTCCTTGCCGAATTTTACATAACTTTATTATAGTTGTTTTCTAATGATAAGTTCCATAAACAATCCGCCCATCTCCACACAGGATGCTCACCTCTCACCAGGACTGAGAGCTTTGGTGTAATCTCTTCATAGGTGCAAGTGAGAAGGAGCCTAACATCAATATGATGTTAAAAACAAAAAAGAGATAACATAAAATGCATATATAGTTCTATAAGGCTTTTGCTGTGACAAGTTGCACATTTAGCTTTAAGAAATTTACTAGATGCAGGATTGATTGATATTATCATTCAAAACCAAGCTTTGCCATATGCAGTTTACCTGGGCAGCAGCAGAGTGATCAGGTGAACTTTTTGGATCGGCCCAAGTTACAGTTGGCGTGTTTCCGTCTAACTTAAAATTAGGGCTAGACATTTTCTGCCTGGAATAGTCAGCACATGCATTGTTGTAATACTCGACAAAAGCAAAACCACGATTACGCGTTGGGGTCTGAGGATCCTGCACTTGCGAGAAAAAAGATGCATTAAAATTGAGAGAGTCAGAAAATGTAACTATTCACATTTACGCTCCTGCAAATTTGAGTAAGACTAATTCAATACTGGGTTCAAAATTGCACCTTTATGAGCTCAATGACTTCTGAACCTGGACCAGTTTGTTCAATGATTTTTCTGAACTCATCATCAGTCCAGTGCTTTGGTACATTGCCAATAAACAATCTGTACTTGGTTTCAGACAGTGAGCACCTCAAGGTCCTACCCTGCAGAAATATAGAGTCATGCAAACGATGTTGAAAACAGAAAAGAGAACGAAAAAAAAAAAAGTCTCCTGGCAAAAGTTGTTCCATAGATCACTCTCAAAAAAAGAATAAACAAAATGACTGACATCGAAGGAAAATTTTGACCTTAAAATCTTTGTTATGAAGTTCTTCGATTGCCTTTTGTGCCACATCCTTTGTTCTGAATGCTACAAAGGCAAAACCCTTACTTTCACCAGTATCCCGATTTTTTGTCAACCTTACCTGCAAAGCCATAGAGCGATTACTATTGCTGCAACAGCAAAAACCACAGTGTCGGTTAAGGCACACATGACACATATGAGAACTCACCTCAACAATTTCCCCAAAAGATTCACAAAGATCTGTCAGATCTTCTTCAGTAACCTCTCTAGGAAGCCCACCAATGAAAATCTCAGAACCATGGGGGGGAAGGGCAAGAAGTTCAGCATGCTTCTCTTTATCCTCATCATCACCACCAGCAGAAGCAGAAGGCCTTTCTTCCTCATCAACAGGTTCGGGATCAGTGTCGCCTCTATCTTCTCCAGGCGATTGCTCTCTCCCGTTATCATTGTCACCGCTATTTAACTCATGCTGCTCCTCTTCGGAATTATGATCGCCACCTCCTTCAGGACCTTCGTCCTCTATTTGTTCTTCAACGTCATCATCCATCTCTTCATAATTATCATCATCAAAATCCACCCGGTCATCAACTTCCGCACTTTCTGCCATGATTGCTCCAACGTGCAAACTTTTTGCCCCAAAAATAAAGAAAAATTTAACTTTTTCACCTTAATATAACCACAACCCTACTCGAGGAGATTTTTATGCCACAATCAAACTACATTAGCTAAATTTATAAGTATAGAGATTAAAAAGTTCCAACTTCCAATTTCAATGCAGGAGTGACTTAATCTAAACATTAAAACTGAACCCAGAAAAGATCCAAACCAGCTTGAGCATTAAATATATAGACAAGTGAAAACAGCGAAGTCCCAGAATCGCAAAAAAAAATCATGAAAAGGTCAAAACGGGCAAAAACCAACCAATCCTAAAAACCCTAATGGCGAAATTTGAACCAAATCAGGAAAATTCAACGATTAGAACGAATAGGCGGAAACCCCCAGAAATTGAAGCGTACATATGAATAGAAGTGACGGATTGAGCTAGGAAATAGACTTATAAACAAGAAAAGCGTATAAAATTCAAATATATGTAAGTATGTGTATGGAAAACAACTAATGAGTTTATGGAGAGGGAAATGGGCATCGATTAATGCATACCGAAATTCTGTTTAGTATTTGGTGGCCTTTGAATCCTTCCCTTTTCTGTTTCTTCTTTCTGGGTTCTCTCTCGTCAGTGAGCTTATATGGTGGCCCTAATTTGGAGGGCAATTAACTGATACGCTACGCCGCTTGTATTACTTCTTTTGGTGCTCTCGCCACTTATAATAATAGGACTATCCCATCAGTCACCCCGATCCTTCAAATAAAATATTAATTTCTTTTACTTTCATATACACAATTTCAACTTTATATAATTTATATTCTCATAAGTGATCCAACCCAACCTAACCCAACCCAACCTTTTAAAAATAAAATATTTTTTTTTACTTTAACTTATCTAAAATACTTATCATTTTATTTTTTAAAATAATGTATTAGTAATAATATTTTTAAAATTACCCGTACAATTATTAAAAATAATTACCTATACAATTATAAAAAAAAATAAAAATTTTGATATATTTTTTATTTTTTTATTTTATATAATTATATAAAATATATTAATTTTAAAAATATATTTATATAAATACATGCCACCCAATTATTGGGTGACATGTGTCAAAAAGAAACAAACAACCTGACCCAACACTGAGGTCGGTCAATTGCTCGGGTTGCGAAAATAGCATGACTTTCTAATTTTTTTTGTTTTTTTTTTTTTGGTTTTGTCTCTTCTTATGGTGACCATCCCTTGAGGGTCACCAATGGGAGTGGTCTAAACAACCACATCAGCCAAGTATCATTGTACCCAATAAAAAAGAAAAGGGAAACTTCCGTTTTTATGTTTTTATTAATCGTACTTTTGGGTATATTTTACTTTTAATATTAAACTTTATTTTTTCATTTTTATCATCTTACTTAAAAAAAAATGGTGTTATCTTATGACCAAAATTTAAAGTCGTTATCTTTATTAGCAGAAAAATTATACTCCAATACTAACTCCCATTATATTTTAACAAATAAAATGATGAAATTTGGTCAAAATGTAAGAACTTAGTTAAATTTATTTTTCACCCAATCATCATAAGTATAAACCACCATCACTCACAATCATCACCCCACTGCCGCAATCACCACAACTACCCACCACCATTACTCCACTACCGCCATCACCGCCATCATGTTAGAAAATGACTACCGTATTGTTGTGGTCAATATCTCTCCTTAAATTCACAACCCACCAACCACCATTGCAACCAACACTGCCACTACAACTATCATCCACCACCACCAAAAATCAAAATAATGATATTACTCAGATCTCTAAATTTAAAATTTAGTCGAATTTCATGCTGGAAAAACCCAGTCACTAGGTGCTGAACCAGAAAAGTAATCTAATGTCACCCAGGTAATTCAGATTTCTCAATCTGTCTGATTTCTTGGTTGAATTTCAGAATTTCAAAAATAGTCAGATTTAAATTGGGTTTCAAAATAATTACAGTAATTCCCTTCTACCTTTTCAAGACATCTATTGAGAACTCACACAAGATTTATTTGTAAGCTGGATAAAAACCACATAGCTCACAGTGTGAAGATTAAAAAATAAGAGAGTGTGACGGTTTGGGAGGCAACGACAAAGAGGTTGGATAACGGATTATGAGAAAAGAGGAGTCGGGACAAGCGAGGTTAGGGTTACCCCTGTTGTTGGCAGCGGGGGAGATGGAGAGGAAAGAAGATGGATCCAAGTTGTGTCGGGTGTGAATGGTGTCACCATAAGAAATATGGCAATGGGGAAGGCGGCTAGCTGCTGGAGAAATCGAAGGTGAATGGCGGCGGAGGGGAAGGGAGGAGAGAAGACGAGGGGACGAAATATTTTTTCCAGATCGATATCTTAGTTTTCTTTTTGAACGACATGTAGATCTAGGTTAGTGAGTATAAAATAGAAGAGATTGTCAAATGTAATTGTAGATTATAACCCGAATATTTATAGAAAAAGATTTTGAAGGCCAACATTTAATTTTTAGACATTTTTCGTCTTTTATTCCTTAAATATTTAATGGGTGTTAATTTTTATAATTTTTCTGTAAATAAAGATAACGACGTTAAATATTTGGTACAAAATGAAACAAATTTTTCTAGTATGATGGTAAAAATGAAAAAAATAAAGTTTGATAGTAAAAATGAAACACGTCCCAAACTACGATGGACAAAAACGGAATTTTTCAAAAAAAAAAAAAAAAAGTTTACTACCTTTTTTATCCCCAATCTATACAACCTTTTTCCTTTTCATCCTTGAACCATTTTTTTTTCGATTGAGTCCTTGTCGTATGTATTTGTGAGTTCATGTAGTCCTTCCTTAAATGGACCGTCAATTTTTCTATTAAATATGCTGATGTGGAATGTGATGTCACCGGATGTCACCAAATTTGCTTACATGGAATGTGATGCGAAAGTAGTACTCCCTCCGTCCCGCCCGAAGTGTCTCAACTTTCCTTTTTGGGCGTCCCATTTAAAATGTCTCAATCCCAAAAAGAAAAGTTTTTATTATTTTTATACTCTTCCTACCCCACTCATTCTCTCTCCTACTTTACTTTTACACTCACAACATTCTCTCTCCTAACTATTCCTCCCACTCATTCTCTCTCCTATTTAATTTTTCATACTCACAACATTTAACCTTTTTCTCTTTCTTACATCACTTTCCTTAATTTTCGCGCCAATCTCATTTTGAGACACTCCGCCCGGGACGGAGGAAGTATTAGGGTATAATTGTAGGAAGTAAAACTGTGGACTATAAGACAACTAAGGCCATTTACAATGGCTTGCTAAAAAAAAAAAAACAAAATTCAACTATTGAATCCATTTGAAACCATTGGAGGGGCCTATTGAAAGTTTTAAAAAAATGAGGGGTGTTGAATAAATTCAACATGTATTGAATCCATGAAGGGGCCCATTCCTTGCCACGTGGCTCCATCGGATAGGGCCGTTTTGGCGCGTCCACACCACCGCCCGATAGGGGCGCGTCTGCCACAGGTGATTTTTTTTTCTGATTTGGCCATTTGATACAGCATGATTGGTCACTGAATTTTTTTTTTCAAATCTCATTCGAATTTTTCAAAGGCAATTAACTTATTTCAAAAAACAATTAATTTTTTACACCAAAATTCATAATTTTTTTTCTCTATAAATAGATTCCTCTTTCATTTGATTTGGACACAGAAAAAAAAACACTCTTTTTTCAAAATAAATTCCTCAATTATCCTTCATTTTCCACAAAATAAAAATCCTCTTTTTAGTGTAATGGATCCCAATAATAATCATTTCAACACTCAAAATTCAGGTAATTTCTAGCTTTATGTCATTTTTCTATTGTGTGATTTAATAGTTTTATTGTATTGTGAGTCGAGTCTATTGTGTCGTATGCTTATTGTAACTTTTCTTTCTTTTAATAATAATTATCGTCATTTTTTTCATATTTATTTAATTGCAATTAAAAAAATTAATTAAGTATGAAGTATTTTTTTTAATTATAAATGATAATAATAATAATAATAATTATATTAATCATAAAAATAAAGAATATAAAATAAAATAAAAGTAGTGGGATATATGATGTTGAGTTGGAAGTGTGATGAATTTTATTAAACAAAATCATTGTATGGTTAAAAATTGAATGGGGTGTTGAATTTTTAGGTGAAAGAGAGAGAAGCTGATGTGGAGTGTTAAAGTCGGTGTTGAATGTTATTTGGTTATGAAACCATTGTAGCATATGGTCTAAATAAATGAAAACCTAACCTAATACATTAATCAAAACCCATGTCTTCTTCAACCTCTCACACCAAAAACCCAGAGATATGCAAATAAACCCACTCCTCTCTTCTCTCTCTCTCTCTCTCTCAACCTCATTTACCCCTCATGTTCACTCTTCGCCGGCGAAGTTCTCCGACCTATCTGCCACTTCTCGTCCGATAATGTTCGCCTCTCCTCCCTCCCCTTCCGGCACCTCTCCACCCCACTTTCTCCCTATACGATGACCTATGACAATCTCTCTCCCGGCCTTTCTCACCCCCACGGCCTTTCCTCCCGCCCACCGCTTTAAATTATTATTGTCGACTATCTCCGGCACCAACAAAGATCTATCTAGATCTAGATCTAGAGATATAGATATTGTTCTCAATCAGTGGCCTACCCCCATCATTTTCTTCAAAAATCGAAGTCTTCCTCCATCTCGTTATTTTCTCTTTCCTTGAGGCACAATCCAGATTTCCCTTTATTTGTTTTTTCAAATTAGTTGATTTATTTTGATAATGATATTTTTGCTTTTAATATATGTTGACGATTCTGATTTTGACAATTTTGGATTGAAGACTTGAGTGTTTTGGTGGTGTACCGTTGGAGATAGCTTAATTCAATAATAGTGCTGGAATTGGTGAATATTTGGAGATGGAATTGCAGTTGCCGGTAATGGTGGCGATGATGTTAGAATACGTGTGGTGGCGACGAGGTGCAGTAGTGGTGTGGTGGTGAGGCTGTGACGAAGGACAAGAAGTAAAAATTAATTAACTATTTTCCTACCAGTATGAAATAAATAAGTAATGTAATAATTGGTTATTTGTTCATTCAAAATAATAATGTTATGTAATTTAATATTAAAAATCAGCTAAAATATTACTGAAATAAAAATAAAATCATTTGAAAGAATATTGCTTGAAATCATTAATTACTATATTTTTATAAGTAGTAATTACTTATTTGGGGTCTATAGTTTTATAATTTACATCTTAGCTCCTTATAATTCCACGTAAGCAAACATTTCCTACGTAGAATTCTACATATGCAATAATTATGATGCCAATATGCCACATCAGCATTTTAACGGAGAAATTGAAGGTATAACTATATAGATAAGAAATAAATACGATAAGGACTGATTCCAAAAAATGGTTAAAAAACGAAAAGGAAAAATTTAAGGACTGATTCGAAAAAAATGGTTAAAGAACGAAAAGGAAAAATGTTCTATAGATTGGGGATAAAAAGGGTAATTAATTCCAAAAAAAAGAAATTAGCTAAGACTATCAACAATGGTTTTATTTCCCTTTCCTATTTCATCTAACACTTTTTACACTTTTTCTCATTCACCTAATATTTCATCTTCCCATTTCATTTACCCCCCTACAATGGCTAACTTAAATTAAATTTCAACTCCCTCCAATTCATCATTCTATACCCTACCACTTTTATTTTATTTATATTTTCTATTTTATGATTAGTAAAATAATAATAATATTTATTATTATTTATAATTAAAAAAAATATTTCACACTTAATTAAAAAATATTGCATCAATTTATAGGAAAAAAAATAATGATTTTTTTAAAATAAAGGCTAAAATGAAGAAAGATAATTGAGAAATGAGTATTTTTTTTTGTGTCCAAATCAAATGAAACTTATATCAATTTGTAAGGGAAAAAAATGATGAATTTTGGTGGAAAAAAAATTTAAAAAATTAAAAAAAAATTACTAGGTGATAATTCAGCTCAAAAAAAAAAATTTCGAAAACGAAAATCCAACGGACCTATAAGAGCTTGACACTTGGCATAACCAGGAAAAAAAAAGGGAAAACCCTAGCGCCTCATGTGCCTTACCTGGATGTGAGGCGCACGCGCCTTGCCTCCTCCAATCAAAAGGCGACACGTGTCCTCAATTTTTTTTTCTAGCTAGTTGAAATGTTTCATTTAACTAATTCATCCAACCCCATTTCATCTTCCCACTGCAGCATTTCATCCGGATGAAATGGGTTTCATCCCCCATTTCATCCTCACATTGTGCTTAGTCTAAGTATTAATCAGGGATGACAATTTATTTGTATCTGACCCGTATCAGAGTTAATCCGGCCCGAAAAAGAGCGGGTTTGGTAAGACATCTTGAAAATCCGACCGGTTCGGGTTCGAATTAGGTATAACATCCTTCCCCGTAACAACCCGACCCGACTGGTGTAGTATTAGTATATTATTATTTTTCGTACTTTCTTGTATAAGATGAAGCCTTTCCTTGTTTCATCTATTGCCAAGTGCCAACTTATATATTTCAACGGGAAGAAATCCCTTCAGCCCCGTTTTCGCTTCTTTGCCTGTGATTCTCGTCGCCTCCCTTCAGCGACGATGGTTGTTGGCCTTTCTTCTCTATGCAGTACTCCCTCCCCTTTCTTCTTCTCTTCAATTTCTCCCTCTTTCTTTCTATTTCTTAGTAATTTTCCCTCTCCCTCTCTCTCTCTCTCTCTCTCTCTCTCTCTCTCTCTCTCTCTCTCTTCTCTGGAATTATCAATTCCCTAGCAATCTCATGAAGTTTGACCCATGAAATCCCTATTTTATATTACAAATCAGATGTAAGTGGGTTTTATGTGTGTGTTTTAAGGATTTTCATTTGTATTTCTTTAGAGGGAATTTTCCCAGGAAGTTCCTTTTTGGACATACTCCTTCCCACTAAGTTCCTCATTTTATTGAAATGGCTAGCATGTTCCTTTTTCATGTAAACTTCCTATTTTACCCTCTGTTATATTCCACCCTTCTTTCCTATTTCTTCTCTGCGTGCAATTTCCCAACTGCGGCGATTTCCAAAATTTTCAGCGATCATGACCAAGGCTAAATCCAATTTCAATACGTAATCAGATTCCTAGGGTTTTGATGAATCTGCGAATTATAAGCTTTCGATTGAGATCAAATTCCGAAGGTTTTGATCATATTCAATTCGATTCTGGAAACATGTCTTCTTCATCAAGTTCTATGCCACATTTACAAGGTAATATCTACCTATATTTTGCATTCGATTCGATTTTTTTTTGGTTTGGATATGAAGTATTTTAGGTATTGAATTGAAATCATATTCAATTCAAATCATCCGTCTAATACAACATGCTGTAATATTTATTTGATATACAATATTTGAAGCTTATTAAGTTTTTCAATGTTATCTAATGCTGAAGAGTAGTTGATCGTTTTTCATAGATCGTATGTGCATTCATTATTAACTTATATTCGAGTTAATCATACAACATTTTAATTTTTTGGATGCAGTATTTTTTATAGTCACTCTGGAAATGACAGAGTTTATTTATTTTGTTTAATAGGTGGATATGAATGTGTTAGCCATATTTTGATAACATATTTAGGTGAAACTCGTGTCCTACGATTTGATTCAGTTGATTCATTTGAAGAGTTGTGTGACTACGTTTTAAGCAAGTGGGATTCAATTGTTAAAGAACATTTTGTGCTTCTATATTCTATACCTGGAAAAGATAATTGTATCTTAAGCAATGAAGCTGAGTTTGAAAGTATGCGCTATTTGGTCAGATGAAATGGTCTTGATTCACTACAAGAAACAGGCATATTTACGGCGGTTAAAATCCGCCTTAAATACCACGCGCCCCGCCGTATATAGTATTTACGGCGGACTAGCCGCCGTAAATAGACCCCCGTATAAATCATCGCCGTAAATACTATATACGGCGGGATCACCGCCGTAAATACTATATACGGCTGATTTACCACCGTCGTATATAAATGAAATACATACGTATATTATGGCGTATTTTGGTGATCTTTATACGGCGGTATATGTAACCGCCGTAAATAAGAGACGAGTCGTCCTCTCCGTAACGAGTCGTCCCAATTGCACCCCCACCAGGTTCCCTCGTCCCCCCTTTGTAGACGAGTCGTCCAAGCCATTTTATATGGCGGATTTAGTCGCCGCCGTAAATACCTTAATAGGGACGACTCGTCCACCATGGCACGAGTCGTACCATTTACACCCCCTACTGGTTCCCTCGTCCCCCCTTTGGGCACGAGTCGTCCCCAGCTTTATACGGCGGATTTAGTCACCGCCGTGCTTGAGGTCTCACATTGCAACAAGGGCAAGCATATTCACCTTTAGTGCTCCATCCAGACAACATTGCATATGCAGGAAAGTCATTTATTGTCCATAATAGTGAAGCTCGTAAAGTAAACAACTCGTTCCTTGATGCATCATAAGTTGATATACCATCTTCCCACAATTCCTTCAACTCATCAATTAACGGTTGGAGATACACATCTATCTTGTTGCCCGGCCCTTTTGGGCCTTGAGTAAGCACTGACAAGAAGAAATATGGGTACATTTCATGCATAACCAAGGTGGAAGATTGTATGGCATAAGCACAACCGGCCAAGTCTTGTGAGATATAGTCATTGTTACGAAAGGATTAAATCCATCGAGATGCTAATCCCAATCTAACATTTCGAATTTCACTTGAAAATAATGGATAACGTTCATCGAATTCCTTCCACGCACGAGAGTACGCGGGATGCCTCGGCACACCATCGTCTATTCTTTTCTCGGCATGCCATCTCATGAGTGTCGCGGTCTTAGATGACCAATACAACCTTTGCAACCTTGGCTTTAAGGGAAAATACCATACTTTCTTCATCGCTACCTGCTTGGGAAGTTTATTCTTGCCACTTGTTTCCCCACCTTCACCGCTACCCCTTCTTCTTGTTGCTTATATCTAGAGGCTCCACAAATTTCACATTTAGTAAGTTTTTCGGTTTCATTTCGAAACAACATACAATGATTAATGCACGCGTCCCACGTTTTATAACTAAAACCCAAATCCATGATCATCTTGTACGCCTCACGATAGGAACTTGGCACTTTCGGCGACCGAGGCAATGCCCTAATGAAATTTTTTAATAAAGAAGTAAATCCCTTATCGGTCACTCGATAATTAGCCTTCCAGTGCATAAGTTCTACAATAAATGAAATCTTGTAAACTTATCACACCCTTCCCACAAGGCTTGATCGGCATCTCTCAAAATTCTAAGAAACTTTGCGGTGGATGCATCCGATTGTACGATTTCTTCAATTCTGGCTGGTTACTATCCGGCATACCCATCCCTTCATGTACCATTCGCCTCATTACAATCTTGCACGCCCAATTCAATTTCAATGCCATCTTCGGTTGTCCTATCATTCTTACGCGCCGAAATGTACTCTTCCCGTGCCTAATCCAATTCTTGTAATCTTTTTGAAATCCCACTTCAATACAATGTGATCTCACGGTTGCACGGTCTTTTTGGTAACGATTTGCGCATTTTTTACAAGGACAATATATTTCTTTAACGACAACGAGACTTTTTTGAGAATGCAAAATCGAGAAAGTTGTCAACCCAGAGACAAATACTCATTTGAAATTCGATTATCCAAATCAATCCAACTTTTGTCCATATATGACTTGACTTGATATTTTTAACGTTAAAATACAACCTATATATAAGACCGAGAGACACAAATTTTAGAATAAAAATAAACTCATAAACAAACATAGTCTAACTTGGGCCCATGATATAGTATAACCCTATGACAACATTCATTCGTTCTCTCTCACAAGCCCCCCCCCCCCTAATTGAGAAGCTAATTCATTCGTTCTTTCTCATGATATAGTATAACCCTATGACAACATTCATTCGTTATGTGTTGTTCTTAGTTTGGGTTGAAAATGGTTAATATTGGTAGGAATATAATTGACGTCTCCCTTGCGATTTCAAAAAATAAGAATATCCCTTTTCTCCACTTTACTTTGGTAAAATGTTTAACATTTAAATAAGAATAACGAGGAGATAGCTTTAAGCACTTAGTAAATCATTCTCACTTTACTTTGGTCACACATAGTAAATACTACTCCTTAGTCCCTAAATGAATGTCGAGAAATGTTTCAAACATGCTCTTGATCAAGAGCAAATATTTTAAAACATAAATATACCAAACAGAACCAGGGTTTTATAAAATCAATAAGTGCTACTAAAATAGACAACCAGTCACCATGGTACAAGGGCAATTCCTTCAACTCTAGGTGTCTCACTGGATAAGGCCATCTCTACCAATAAATACGAGTAATAACCCATTCCAATTAATCCGGAAACATATTTTTTTCTCCCAAACAGTCATATATATGCCAAAGGAAATGCACGGAGTTAGGATTTCCGGAAAGGGATATTATAACTACAGCTACATATGGAAAATGCACATAGGGCGAATAGAATCGGCTTAATAAGTATATGCGAGGCAACGATATTTGGAAACGGGATCATTAACCGACAAAAGTAAATTAGAAAAGGGGAAAGAAATGTATACTGATTGTTGTTGATCGAAGAAATCAAAGCTCAATTTTGGGTGGAGGAGAGAGAGACACTGAGATACGTACGCTAGATCTAGGAGAGAAAGAGGCGAGTACAGACCAACCAAGACCAAGAACAAAACCAAAAAATTAAAAGTAAATACCTACCTGATTATGGTGACCGGCGTCGGAATTTGGTCCCTAGCTATGGAGTTTTCTTGCCCTAGCTGCTATGGAGGAGAGAAAGAGAGGGAGAGATTGCCGCGAAACTGAATAGGGAAATTTGGGATTCCCGGTATTTAATAACATTTACGGCGGATATTGTACACCGCCGTAAATAATGGTATTATTTAAGGCGGACGCGTATCAACCGCCGTATATAACTTCGATATCGTATACGTACATGTTAAATGTACGTACATTACTTATTTAAGGCGGACGCGTCCGCCGTATATATTAGTTATTTACGGAGGCTGTGCATACCGCCGTATATATTAGTTATTTACGGCGGACGCGTGTTCACCGCCGTATATGAGCGCCGTAAATAGTGTACTTTTTTGTAGTGATTGTATTGACATGACTGTTAAGGCTTCTTTAAATACTGGAGTTGTTGCAAGACTTGGTTGCAATAAAGAAATTGTGTTGTATGAGAAATATTGTAGTAGTGAATTGACGGATAATAGTGTTCAAAGCTCTTCTGATGTTTGTCAATCAAACAATCGGTTAATTAATGTTTGGAAGACTTTAATTTCGGGGGTAGGTCAAGGATTTGAAGGGGGAATAGTAGATTTTCGGGACAAGTTGACAAAATATTGTATATCAATGGGATATCAATTTCAGTTCAAAAGAAACACTTCAAGTTGTGTGAGAGCAATATGCATTCATAGTAAGACTAGGAATTGCAAGTGGAAAATATCGATGAATTTGAGCAGTGTTAGTGGAATTGCTTACATTTTTAAGTATGAACGTTTTCATACTTGTGGTGATATTGTCATAAGGTTTAATGACAGAAGGTTGACGTCTGATTTGGTTGCTGGTTTGATTCATGATACGTTGAATGAAAATCCACAAATGACTCCAAATGATGTTATGGGTCACTTGAGAGTTCATTATGGGTTGCTTATATCGTATAAAGTTGGATTGACTGCACTTGCAAAAGCTAGTGCCAAGGTATTTGGAGATGTTTCCTTGTCTTATGACTAGTTGCGTTCATATACTGAACGAATAAAGGATGTTGATCCTCACAGTACAGTTGATTTTGATTATGACAAAGATACCGGTCATTTCAAAAGATGTTTCATTTCATTTGGAGCTGCGTTTGATGGATTTGAGTATTGTCGTCCCTTGATTTTTCTTGATGGTACTTTCTTGACTTGCAAATACAAAGGTCATTTGCTAGCTGCTGTAGCGATGCGTGAATTTTTAACATCTTGGAGTCGCCACTTATTATTTATTTAGGAAAACAATAAGAAAAACCTTTTTAATTTTAAAAGAGATTTGAGGGTTCGGGGGTTAAGTTATGGAATGGGAAGGTCGAGGAGCACACATTCCACCCAATCCGAAGATCGGTCTTGCCAATTGAGTATTATCAATCTTTTCAATAAATAAGAACAAGAAAACCCTAATCAATTTCTTAATTATGAATGTTGGATTATATGCTTCGAGATCACCTTCATCGATTGAAGGGACTCTAGGATAATCCTTTTGATGGGATTACACTACTCTAAAAGCCAATAGAGAGGTTGAGAAGAAGAGAGTAAAAGTATATAATCCAGTCTTCAGGTTGTCAAGGCGGTCGGTAAATTCTTCTTGAATCTCTTTTAACTTGGCCATAGAGGCATCTCCAACACATTCCAAATTAACTTTGGAGTCCACCTTGAAACAGTCAATCTGAGCAAGCACTTCCTCACGCAAATTATCCAAGGCGGTCTGGACAACTTGAGATAATTGCGGTCTGGATTGAAGGAAATCAAGAAATTTTGAGCTTAAGCTACCCAGATCCTTTTCAAGGGAGGAACATAGTTTTTCTCCAAGGATATCCAAAGATTTTTTCATCTCCTCAACTGATGCTTTATCTTTTAGGGCTTTGACCATACCCACTTCAAGAGATTTTTGAAAGGCTTCAGAAGCGGTTTTGATCAAGGAAGCGGTTTGGTCAGGAGGGGCGGTTGAGGAGGAGGATGAAATTGCTGTAGATCTCTCCCCCTTAATGGCATCAAGCAAGGAAGCTTTAAGGGTTGCCAACTCAAGGGAGTGAGATTCTACCTTGGCTTGTAAAGAGCGGTTGGATTCAAGGAGGGAGGCATTTGAAGCGGTCAAAGATATGACATGGCCTTGGTTTATAACAAGTTGGCCTTGAATCAGATTAAGGGTTTGGAGTATTTGGGAGTATTAAGTGGGAGGAGCGGTTGAGGGTGAAGCGATTGTGAAGGTAGGAGGCGGTTGGAATTGGTTGGTTTCAGGTGCTTTTTGAGTTTGAGGAGGAATGTTTGGAGGAGGTGAGTTTTGTCTAAGGGGTGAGTTGTGTGGAGTTGGGGATTTTGAAGGGGTGTTAGATTTGGAGCGGTTAGGTGTAGGTGAATGGGAGCAGTTTTTGTTAGGGGAATTGGTTGGGGTTGGATCATCCCTAACAGATTTGGATGTAGCATGTCCAGCAGAGGGCTTGGACTGCCATTGTTGATAGGCAGATTGAGTGGGGGTTTGGTTTAAATGTTGTGAGTTTATGGAATGGGAATGTTGGGGTGAGTTATATGGGGATTGAGAGGATAATGGGGAAAGGGATTTTCTGGGGGAAGGTGAAGGGGAATTTTGAGGTGAATGAGGAGGGGAATTTCTGGGAGGTGAAGGAGAGGGTGAGGGTTGGACAGGCTTGGTTTTTTTGGGGGTTTTCCTTTTGGCCATCATTTTTCTTCTCTTTGGTTTCTCCCCCTGAATTGGTGCGGTTTTGATAGGGGAAGGAGTTATGGATTTGGATTTAGAAGGTGATTTGGAAGGGGATCTGACTGGGGATTGGATTGGTGATTGGGCAGGAGAGGTTTGAGAGGTTGGGGGCAGTTGGTTTTCTGGAGGCGGTTCGTGGGGTGAGGCGGTTCCGGCTTCAAGAGTTGATTTGCCCTTGGCCTGATACTTCTCAGCTTGCTCCTTGGCCAATCTGTCAATTCTATCCTGAAGAACCTTCATCTGTTCTTCCACAGTTAATCCAGCCATCTCATCTCTAGCCTTCTTGGCTCTAGCCACCAAGTTTGGAATACTTGGGTCTTCTTCCTCTTCTTCATCATCTTCATCCACCAAGTTCATGGCTTCAGGCTGCTTTTCCTTCTTCTTCCTTTTACTAGGACCAGCTCCATCATCAGTTGTAGGCGGTTTGGCAGTTGGAGTGGTTTTGGTCTTCTTTGGTGGAGGTTCTGCTCTGGTTTTGGGCTTCCTGGACCGCTTAGCTCCTTTAGCTTGAGGAGCGGTTGAGGGATCTCTCAGTTCATAGGGCTCCTTCAAGGGATAGGTATCTGCATCATATAAGGATTTGTATAATGCATCTCCATTAGCATACCTGAAGGAGTGGCATGCAAGCAATCCAAGAGAATCAGCTGAACAGTCCACCATAAGCTCTGGGTTCTTGGTGACCATATCATCTAGGTGCTCAAAGTCCATCAAAAGAGCGGTTATGATCCTACAGAATGGTCTCCACCTCTGATCTTCACCTTTAACCTTGGACTGATAGGTCTCAACACTGTCTCTAATTTCTATGTAGAGGATTTTACGCCAATGCAGTTGGATCTCCATAAAGATAGCAGAACTATACATCCATTGTTGGGATGTAAAGTTATTGTGATTTCCTGTCTTCCCACAGATGGATCTCCCAACAAGATGACCTATGAAGTTCATCAGCTCACCAAAATTTTTTCTGGGGATCTTCTTGTATCTCCTAGACATGGTATCTACTTTGGCGGTTTGGAGGGCAGCATTAACCTGAATAACTTGATCAACCTCTAAAGGAGATCCACCAACAACAAACCTGAAAAGCCTTCTAATATCTATGTAGTCAATGGATAGCTTCAGACCTTCAACAACAGTGGTCAGGCAGGCAACTCTTTGTCCTTGATCTAGAATTCTTGACCTTTTCTTGGCGGTTGCAAAGAACTGATCCACAAAAGATGGCACTATGAAGTTTTGTTGTTTGGAGAAGAGCGGTAGGATGCCAGACACTCTCAGCTTTCTCAGCAACTCCCTTCCAAGAGCATCTGTCTTTAGCTCAGCCTCATTAACTTCCCAACCTGGTAGGAAGGTAGTTGGATCCTACAAAATAAAATTCCAAGTGTTAGATCCATTTGTGTATTCATAGTTCACAAGCGGTTTGAGCACCAAGCGGTTGAGCAATGGTGCGGTTTGAGCACCAAGCGGTTGAGCAATGGTGCGCACCACCAAAAAATTTCAAACCCCAAGTGGAACTATGAATACTTAAACAAATAATGAGGACTTGAGAATAAAATTACTTAAGTACGTGGCATTGTAATCCAAACTTATCCCACACTGCAAGCGGTGCTTAGAGAGGAATTTCTTGGTTTCCAGCCTATATACTTAGTAAAATCTCAAGAAAAAGGTAAACTGCATGCGGTTTTTAAAAGGAATTAAGAAAGCGGTTTAACATGCAGTTTTAGAGTTGAATGGAAGAAGCGGTTTGAAACTGAAAGAGTTAAGCGGTTTCAAACCAGTGAAATCCAATTTTTTTTTTGAAATAGTTGAAAATTTTTCTAAGTGTTGAAAAACATTAGTCAGAATCAAGGCAACCAAAACGTATGAATTTTCATGGAAAACACATGAGTTTCATGATGAACACGAAGAACATTCATGAACACCAAGAACAGAGATTTACAAAACTTAATCAAAATGGACAAATAGCATGTCAAAATGATCTTATTGGGAAGGGGATTAACAATATATCACTAAAATTGCAACATTTACCCAAAATCATCCATAATCACTAAGAACAAGAAAGTGGGTTTTCGAAGTGTATAAACTGAAAATCATAAAATCAGTACTCAAATCATGCATTGATCATGAAATAAACTACAGAATGTAAATCTAGGCATGATTACGAGTAAAACCCAACAAATTTCATCAGAAATGGTCAAGAAATAAGAGCACAATCATCAAAAATCAAAACAGGCATACGAAGAGTTTCAAAGTTCATCCATGGCAGTTTAAAGAAATCTGAAGATTAAAGGTTAGAAGTTGAATACCATTTCCAGAATAGGTTTCTTGGGGTACCCCTAGCAACAGTTGAGGCCCTTTATCTCTTTGATGTTGTTGCCATTTCAGAAAATGTTTGAAAATGGAGGTTTTGTAAAAAGTTTTAGAGAGAGAGAGAGAGAGTTAGTTGGTGAAGAAGAAAGTACGAATGACAGAGATGGACAGTGAAAAGTTTTTAGGTTTCACCAAACAGGGTATATATAGGGTGAAGGGGGCAGGCAGTTGGTTCAGAAGGAATGATTGAAATTATACCAACTGTTGCACCCTTTCACCTCCTGCGCCTCTCTCAATGACGGCTGATGTTGTGGGTATTTTTCGACATGGCGATATCTTCAGTTGATCCTGCATATCGAGATGTCATTACACTGTAAGTATCGTTTTAATATTTACTTGTTCAAATATTTCCTAATATTCTTATTATTATTTTTCAGTAATTAAGAGAGGAATGCGGAACAATCTTCAAGCACGTTCAACAGACCTTCAAACGGCTAGGGCGACTTGGTCTCACGATGGTTGAAGTGATAAACCAAAATGCCGAGATTATAGGAACCATATTGACTCTTTCATATCTACTTGTATTTAAGGGGAAATGGAGAAGGAAAAACACACTAACGCTCATACGCACACACTCAACACACAAAGCTCTTGTAATCCTCTCCATTGTCTTCCAAAGTTGTATTCTTGATCATTATAGTGAAACTTTTAAGGTTGGAGACCTAACTCCCGGGGTTTTTTCCAAAGAGGTTATCACCTCCAAGGTTTTCCTCGTTAACAAATCGTGGTGTCATTATCTCTTTTTCATGCTTTTGTTCCTTATAATGGAATTCCACAGTTCCCTCCTTATTATTCAATCCACACATTTCCTAACCAAATTCACTATGTCTGCACCCTCCAATGTGTCCACCGCCGGGAAAGGTCCCGCCGTTGTTCCCACATCAGGAGGTAGAACCAGCTTGTTACCACCACCTCCTCAGACCGGGTCTCAGCCAACTCAACCTACGAAGACTCCACAAAAGGGGGCAACCTCTTCCAATGCAGATGCTGACATCCGGAGTATCCTAACCAGGTTGAATCAAAGGTTGGACCAGCAAGACAACAATTCGAAGGTGTTGACCAATTCCATGATTAAGATGCAGAAAGACCAACAGCTCATCGCATCTCGGCTTGAGAACTTATCACCACTGCGTGCAAGGGTTCTCAACTTTGACAACACCGGAGGATCTACATTTCAGAGTGAATTCATTCCAATGGGCAGTCCTCCTCAAACTCATCCGCTGACATCTTTAATGATGTCGACATCTTTACCTGGACACCCCATTGACGCCATCTTCCGCAGGATTCACCCCATTCATTCCATTTATAGACAACACTACCGTCACGACTACTACGGACGATTCTCCTGGTTTGCTAAATAATCTTTTCAATAATAATAATTTCAATCGTCTTCCTATGGCCGACCCTTTTGCAGGAAACCCACTAGCTAAACGGATGCAGGATCTCGGAGAGCCGATAATGAACGTACCCAGTGTGTAACTCCTCCAATTCAACCAAAGACCCAAAGCTGTTACAATCAATCCCGGTTTGTCCCAAAGCAATTGCAAATGTCGACATCCCGAAGCGTTCAGCGTACCATCTATGAAGTTGTACGATGGCACCACGGACCCAGAGGAGCATTGCCGTGACACTATCAAGAAAAGATGGACATAATCCATATCCCGCTTCGATGCGGGAGGCCTGCTTATGCGGGGATTTGGATCCACCTTGTCCGGACCAGCTCTCAAATGGCTGATTAGGCAACCCCTAGGTTCAATTGGTTCATACGCCCGGCTCATCAACATGTTCTATAACCAATTCTCATGCAATCGACAATTTGAAAAGTTGACAAGTGATCTCTACAATGTGACCCAGCGGCCTAATGAGACTCGAAGGATTATGTCCATCGGTTCAATAAGGAGGTGTTAGAAATTCCCAATCTTGACATGTCGACGGCCACGAAGCATTCAAAATGGGGTTGAAGAAAGATTCACGGTATTATCAAGATTTGGTAATGACTCCTTGTAAGCGGCTAGAAGAAGTCGAAGCAGAGCATTAAGGTTCATAAGACTGGAGGAAGATGAGGCTGCGAAGATCGAAGTCGTCATCCAAGACGTCGACATATGACCGTCCCGACAGGAAAGACCGAATCGTCCCATCGCAGGAACAACCGTCCCAATCCTTATCCGAGAATTGACACTAGCAAAATTAATTCGGTAGACGGTGAGGATGAAGATAGTGATAATGTGCCTAACATTTCGATTATTGTTTTTACGTTGACATTTCGGGTGTACTTTGTGCAATGGGCAACCTAGGAGACAAAGCCGGATGGCCAAAGAAAACGGACAAAACCACGGGATGGCGTGACAAATCAAAATGGTGCGCTTACCATGAAGACTTTGGACACGTTGCGAAGACCGCATCGCGTTAAGAAAGGAGATCGAGTTACTTACTCTCGAAAGGACATCTTAAGGAGTTATTGGGGTACGTAGAAGAAGAAGGCCGAAAATGCAGTAAGCTCCTCATGAAGCCGAAAGGCCGGTTTCTCCCCGGCATCAACGAAGGTGATCAACTTCATCGATGGAGGCTCGGAAATATGTGGAACATCCTATTCTGCCGCAAAACGACACGCTAAGGAGTCAAAAGAGGAAAAGCCAGAGAGACAGCCCAAGATGTCGACACCTTATCCGGATCCAATTACCTTTGATGAAAGTGATCGTGATAACTTGCTGGAACCCCATCATGACGGTCTGGTTATTTCCTTGCAGATCGCCAACCGTATAATACGACGTATTACGGTAGATGGGGGCGGCTCCGTCAATCTTATTATGTTGGGTACCCTTAAGGAAATGAACATCCCAGAATCGGAGATTGTCAAAAAGTCTTCAAGGTCTGGTAGGCTTCAGTGGTGAAGTCAAAGAAACGGTAGGGGAGATAAAGCTTCCAATATACTCAAAGGGCCTCAACACCATGGAGCGGTTCTGCATAATTGATTGCGCAACATCTTACAATGTCATTCTTGGAAGACCGTGGATTCACGGAATGAAGGCCGTACCCTCCACTTACCATCAGTGTGTGAAGTTTCCAACACCTTGGGGTGTCGCTAAGATTTACAATGATCAACAGGTGGCCAAGGAATGTTACAAAACTTCAATGAAGGCGTCTACATCTCCAAAACAAGCATAGCAATTACCGAGGAAAGTACGCGAAGTCCTGGAAGCTAGGGAGGATGATGTGAAAGAAGTATTGTTAGATCCTTCCAACAGGACATCGTAGTACTTATTGGCACTGACATCCCGTCAAATATAGAAGAGAAACTTGTGAACCTATTAAGAAGCAGAATAAAGAGTTTCGCTTGGAAACATGATGACATGACAGGCATTAGCAAAGATGTCATCACTCACAAACTTAACATAGATCCTAGCTTTAAACCAGTGCACTAGAAACGTAGAAAGTTTGCGAAACCGAAATCAGATCATCAAGGAGGAGGTAGAGCGCTTACTCAAAGCCAACATGATACGGGAGGTCGATTATCCAAGATGGTTGGCGAATGTGGTTGTGGTAGAGAAGAGAAATGGGAAATGGCGAGTTTGCGTCGACTTCACCGACTTAAATAAAGCCTGCCCAAAAGATCCTTTCCCTTTGCCGCACATAGATTCATTAGTTGATGCTACTTCAGGTCACGAACTCCTCACTTTCATGGACGCGTCCTCAGGATTTCAACAAATTCAGATGGAACCATCCGACCAAGAGGACACTGCCTTCATAACCCCCACAGGTATTTATTGTTATATTGCCATGCCTTTTGGACTAAAAAATGCAGGTGCAACGTATCAAAGGCTCGTCAACAAGATGTTTAAGGATCAGATTGGGGACACAATGGAGGTATACATCGACGACATGGTAGTAAAATCCAAGAAGGCCGAGGATCACATAAGCAACCTCTCTCAAGCTTTTGACATCTTGGATTGTTTCAACATGAAACTTAATCCAGCTAAATGCAACTTCGAATGAAGGCCGGCAAGTTTCGGGTTATATGGTTACTAAAAGAGGCATTGAAGCCGCCCCGAACAAATACGCGCTATTCTCGACTGTCATCACCTCAATCTGTCAAGGACGTCCAAAGATTGACGGGAAAAATTGCCGCACTCACTAGATTCATTTCCAAATCCTCGTATCGATGCAAACCTTTCTACGACATCTTAAGAAAGAACAAGAAGTTCCAATGGGAGGAACAACATGAAGAAGCTTTTCAGAGCTCAAAACTTACTGTCGACACCTCCCTTATTGGCCAAACCTCGAGATGGAAGAACATCTTTACATCTACCTAGCAAAGTGTCAGAAGGCGTATGCTTGATCTTGGTGACGAGAACGAGATGGTAATCAGCAACCCATCTACTATATAAGTAAGACACTCTTAGATGCCGAGACCAGGTATTCTCATTTACAAAAATTAATTTTAGCTTTGATAACCGCTTCTATTAAGTTAAGGCACTATTTTGAAACACATACTATTATTGTACGCACTAACTATCCTATTAAGAATGTCATGAGAAAACCAGAGATGTCGGGACGAATGGCGAAATGGTGCGTACAATTAAGCACATACGACATCAAGTACGAGCCTAACCGCAATAAAATCCCAAGCCCCGGGCGATTTTGCGGGCGATTTCGGTCAACGCTACAACAAGAGGTGGAATTGGAAGTACAACAACTTCAAGATGATGACATCCTAAAAATTTGGACTCTCTACACGGACGGTGCTTCTAACATGAGAGGTACGGGTCTTGGAGTTGTACTAAAATCGCCACAAGGGGACATAATACCACAATCTATCGGTTGCGGTTTCAAGGCTACCAACAATGAAGCAGAGTATGAGGCTCTAATTGCGGGCTTAATCTGCAGCCCAAGGCTTAGATGTCGAAGCATATCCGGGTGTTCATGGATTCATTACTAATTGTTAATCGGTACAACGGGTCCTACGTCGCGAAAAATGCTAAGATGACAACATATTTGGAAATTGTAAAAATTATTTCGGCCAAATTCAAAACATTTTCCTTGGAACAAATCCCACGGGAAGAAAATTCTCAAGCGAGATGCTCCGGCAAACTTGGGTTCGGCCTTCAAAAGCTTCTCACAAACCGGTATCCCAATCATACATGTTGACATCCCAGCAATTGACCATCTTGAGATGTTCGCCCGGATGCCGACATACTTGCCTCTCTGCAGCAACCTCTTGGACAGCTCCTATTATCAAATATCTCTTAGATGATACGATCCCAGTCGAGGAGAAAAATGCAAGAGCCTTCAGGGTAAGAGTATCTAAATATGTACTTATCGATAATCTCTTGTTTAGAAAATCTGTAGTCACTACTTAAGATGTCTAGAGGCGAGATAGAGCCCATCCGGGTTCTCAAGGAGCCGCACGAAGGAGATTGTGGAAATCATACCTGGGGCAGTAAGTTTACATACTAAAGCTCTTAGAATGGGCTATTTCGGCCTACAATGAGAAAAGATGTCGTTGACTACGCAAAGAAATGTGATTCTGTCAACGACATGGGGACATCCTACACTAGCCGGTGAACTGCTACATCCTATCCTGTCACCATGGCCTTTTATGGTTTGGGAATGGACATAGTAGGAAAACTTCCCATAGCACCAGGGGGACGAGTATTTCTTTTGGCCATGACAGACTACTTTTCTAAATGGGTAGAGGCTGAAGCATATGTGCAAGTTCGTGACAAAGAAGTGATATCTTTTATCAAAAGGAACATATTCAGCCGATTCGGAATTCCATCGGAGATAATTTGTGACAACGGCTCTCAATTCATCGGCAAGAGGACCCAAGATTTCGACATCTTGGGGTGTTAAGATGGTGACATCTTCGCTGTTCACCCTCAAGCCAATGGACAGCAGAGTCTAGCAACAAAATAATAATCGGTAACTTAAAAAGAGACTAAACCGGAAGAAAGGACGTTGGGCGGAAGAGTTACCAATGGTCCTATGGGCCGACAGACGACATCTAAGAATGCTACCGGTCAAACCCCTACTCACTTGTATTCGGGCGAATCTGTTATTCCAGTGAAGTCCTTGTACCAACGGCAAGATACGACTTACGACATCCGAACATAATAAAGACATCTTGATACATGACCTGGATACTGTGGACGAGCTAAGGGACATGGCCAAAGTTCGCATGGCAGTGTATCAGCAAAGGGTAGCCCGATCTTACAATAAAAACGTAAGGGTTAGAAGGTTTCAAGTAGGAGACTTAGTCCTACGAAAGGCATTCCAAAATACCAAGGAGCCCAATGCAGGCAAGCTCGCCCCCAAAATGGGAGGGACCCTACTTAATAGATGCACAAGTCGGAAAAGGAGCATATCGCCTTGCAACCTTGGATGGCCAAATGATACCGCGAAGTTGGAACGCCATTCATCTCAAAAGGTATTACATTTAAATATGATTTCCCATGAACTCATCTTTCCAGGTATGAATCGTCTTTCAACTCTTTACAACCTTTCTTTTCTCCTATGCATCTTTTTTATTATTTACAAGTTAAGATGTCGCTAATACACTTTGTGGAGAGACGTCAACTTTAGTTGGCGTCCGTTTTTAACGTGTTTCTATCTTATGAGGTATTGACACATTTACATGGGGACATATCGAATGCACGCAAAGAACAACGATTTCTCCTCCGTTAGAGACTGGCCATCTCTTCTCAAGTAAAGGTACACAATCCCTTCTAAGGTTTAAAGAGTTAATTACCTCTTTCTTAAGAAGTTAGGTTACCACACCTTCGCCTGGAGCGCAAGTTATCTCACTAATTGAGGTGTGGGGTGGGCCTATATGGGTAAACTCATATAGCTTACCCATTCCCACTCAGTTAGATGATTGATCTTAAGTATTATTCTTATGGTTATGGCATATTCGTGTCATCTAAGTATCTACGGTTTATGGCATATACGTGTCATCTAAGTATCTACGATTTATGACATATACATGTCATCCTAAGTACCTATCATTTTGACATACTATCATGTCACCTTATGATCATGTCACCATACAAAAAATTATCCAAAAGAAACAAGCCTTGACGTGCTTGAAAACTATTAAACCATAACTAAACTAAAGAAACCATAAAATATCCGAACTACCAACAGTAAACGTGCACAAGTGTTGGACCAACCCAACACATAAAAAAGATTGTCTTTGGCCCTTAAGGACCCATTACAAACCAAACAAAAATAAAAATTGTCTCAAGGGATTCCACCCCAGTAACATCATCAAAAAACCAAAAACAAATTTATTTTACCTTTTTCAGGTGGCATCCGTTGTAGGTATTGCTCTGAACTAACTCCTCCAAATTTCTGAAAATCACCCCATGTCAGTATCCTCACCGGCTTTGTTCCAGGATCTTTGAAGTCATCGATTGCTTTTTCTTCATGAATCCATTGCAAAGCCATTTTTTCTTCATTCAGGTTCCAATTCACATGCTCTCCCGCTCGATATTCCTCAATCATTTGGATTCTAGTTTCAAAGACTGCTTTTGCAGTCTCATGCACCAAGTCATCCCGAAATGCTTCCATCTCCCTTTCATGGCTGATGTCAACACTTGCAAGCCTGGACCGCCATTTTAATATCTCTTCATTCTTATCTCTGATTTCCAGTCCCCTTTCCCTTATTATGCCTGCAGCTTCCTTCAAGTCCTTCTCATATTCAACCTTACTCATGTCGTAGGTATCACATTTTTCCCTCAATGTTCTAATTTCTTTAGACATTAATTTAGCCATCGAGACAATCTGTCAACAACAGGAAGAGGTATTTTACTAAAAATACAAGAGTATCAATGTGTCCAGGAAACAAAAGCAACTCTTACTGATTTTCCAACACTTCTTCATTCCAAATTTGTCTTTCTACGGGAGATTTGTTCCACCCTTTTTCTTTTCGGAGTAATCTTATCTATCTCTGGTATATTCTCTTCCGCTTTCATCTTACCTTTATATTTGGCCACAATATCGCTTGTCGTCAAGCCGGAGAAAGTCACTGCATACAAGGATACATATTAGCAGGGGTTCAATCGAATAGCCAAATAATACGTTGATTCTGACTTACTTCTTTGGAGAACGTCGTAATTATAGAGGAAGGATAAAAAGTGATACACTTTAGAAGACTACTCTCTCCATAATATAGTAGGAGACGTTTGATTTGGATAAGGAATTTTGAGAAGATTGGATAATAACGATAGTCATCCAGAAATTGCGGTTATCAAAACTCTTCCTTATTTGTCGCCTCGTATCCCTAACCGTCGCATTGAAACCAGTTAGAAGATGAACGGTTAATCAGGAGAAAAACATTTTGCCTCTTCAGTTGCCAACATAGACAAATGTTTTTGGGGACAAATTGTTGTGGGTATTTTTCGACATGGCGATATCTTCAGTTGATCCTGCATATCGAGATGTCATTACACTGTAAGTATCGTTTTAATATTTACTTGTTCAAATATTTCCTAATATTCTTATTATTATTTTTCAGTAATTAAGAGAGGAATGCGGAACAATCTTCAAGCACGTTCAACAGACCTTCAAACGGCTAGGGCGACTTGGTCTCACGATGGTTGAAGTGATAAACCAAAATGCCGAGATTATAGGAACCATATTGACTCTTTCATATCTACTTTTATTTAAGGGGAAATGGAGAAGGAAAAACACACTAACGCTCATACGCACACACTCAACACACAAAGCTCTTGTAATCCTCTCCATTGTCTTCCAAAGTTGTATTCTTGATCATTATAGTGAAACTTTTAAGGTTGGAGACCTAACTCCCGGGGTTTTTTCCAAAGAGGTTATCACCTCCAAGGTTTTCCTCGTTAACAAATCGTGGTGTCATTATCTCTTTTTCATGCTTTTGTTCCTTATAATCGAATTCCACAGTTCCCTCCTTATTATTCAATCCACACACTAAACTTAGTTAAGATTCTACTTTATTGTTTTTTCTACCAAAACAGCTGACATGAGGGTTTTTAATGCTCATGTCCCCTTAGCATTAAATGCTCTTAATTTTGAAATAAATGAGGGAACACATTTGCAAAAATACCCTTATGTCAAAATAAGGACTAAAAAATAAATAAAAAGAATTTGTACAGCTTTTTTTTTTTTTTTTTTTTTTTTTTTTTTTTTTTTTTTAAGGAAGGAAATAAGGATAAGACATAAATAGACAAAATTTACTCTTTCTTAAAACGCGTTTTTGATCCAAGCGGTCTGACTGCATCAAGCGGTTTGGAACTGGCGGTTGGATACAGGCGGTTTGACTGCTTGCGGTTTTAGTAGAGGCGGTTTCAACATAAGCGGTCTCAATCCTTAATAGGAGTTTTATCCTAAACTCAACAAACAAGTTAGCAAATAAAAAGTATGGAATTTATTTAAGTTCAAGCATACCCATTTCTCCTCTGAGAAAAGAAAATCTCTTGGAGTCAAGAGCCTTGGTGAGGATATCAGCAATCTGGTTGTCTGTCCCCACGTACTCTAAATGAATATTCCTCTTCTCCACATGGTCTTTAAGGAAATGATACTTGATATCAATGTGCTTGGTCTTGGAATGCATGACAGGGTTGTTGAAGACTGAAATTGTTGAAGTGTTGTTACACATGATAGGGCAATTTCCTTCATGGATTCCATAGTCCACCAACCGCTTCATCCAAAGGATTTGACAACAACTACCAGAAGCAATGTACTCGGCCTCTGTGGTTGACACCGAGATCGATGCTTGCTTCTTCTTGGCCCAAGCAACTAGTCTATTCCCGAGGAAATGACAAGTACCACTAGTGCTTTTCTGTCAATAGTACAAGTTGCATAATTCGCATCTGAATAACCTACAAGATCGAAGTTCGAATCTTTGGAATACCAAAGTCCAAGGTTAGTGGTTCCAGATAAATAGCGGATTATACGCTTGACTGGAATAAGATGTGCTTCTCTAGGATCTGCTTGATAGCGTGCACATACACATACACTAAACATGATATCGGGCCTACTAGCAGTTAAATAAAGTAATGAGCCGATCATACCTCTATATAAAGTTTGATCGACTTTCTTACCTTTGAGATCTTTATCTAGCTTATTGCCGGTGGCCATTGGAGTATCATATGCTTTAGCATTTTCTAATCCAAACTTCTTTATTAGCTCCTTGGTATATTTGGCTTGGCTGAGGAAAATACCTTCTTCGCATTGCTTGATTTGAAGCCCGAGGAAGAATGTTAATTCTTCCATCATGCTCATCTCAAACTTGCTTTTTATTAGCTTCTCGAAACGCTTACAAAGTAACTCGTTAGTAGAACCAAAAATAATATCATCGACATATATTTGAACAAGTAAAGTATGCTCATTATATTTGGCAATAAAAAGAGTTGTATCGATTTTACTGCGTTTAAATCCTTTTTCTAGTAAAAATTTAGAAAGAGTCTCATACCATGCCCTTGGAGCTTGCTTAAGTCCATACAAAGCTTTCTGGAGTTTGTAAACATGATTGGGAAATTTGGAGTCTTCAAATCCAGGCGTTTGTGCAACATACACGGTCTCTTGCAGTTCACCATTGAGGAAAGCACTCTTAACGTCCATTTGATATAACTTGAAAAGCTTGAAAGAGGCGTAGGCTAAGAAGATTCTTATAGCTTCCAATCTTTCAACTAGAGCAAAAGTTTCATCATAATCAATTCCTTCTTCTTGCCTATATCCTTGTGCAATCAACCTTGCTTTATTCCTAGTGATGCTTCCATTCTCATCCATCTTATTCCTAAATACCCACTTAGTTCCTATCACTCCTTGATCCTGAGGTCTAGGCACCAAAGTCCAGACCTTGCATCTTTCAAACTGGTTGAGTTCTTCTTGCATAGCAACGACCCAACTGGAATCTTGGAGTGCTTCATCAATCTTCTTGGGTTCAATTTGAGATATCAAGGAAGTATGCTCATCATAATTCGATCTCCTTGTTTGAACACCGGAAAATAGATCACCAATCATATTAGAGAGAGGGTGACTGCTGACTTCACGAACCTCCGGGGGTAAGTCTGGTTGGACAGAGGTTTGCTGAAAATCTTCAATTGGGACGTCGTTAGATCCTTCAGCGAAGTCATGGAATGTAAGTTGACGAAGAGGTTCTATAAGATGGATAGGGGAATTCTCAACTTCATCTTCCCTAGGAGTTGCATCTGGAGTAGGAACTTTAGGTGCGGTTTCAAATCTGCGGTTTGAGGGAATTTCAATTGAGGGTGCTGGATTTTGCGGTTGAGGTGCAGGTGCGGTTTGAGAGGGTTCACCTATTTCATTATGTTCAACAAAATCATCAGCAACATTTGGAGCCAAATGTGGCTCAAGGAGAGAATGCTCATCGAAAGTAACATGGACAGACTCAACTATTTTTAAACTAGTTTTATTGAAAACATGAAAAGCTTTTGAATGTTTAGCATACCCAACAAAAATACCTTCATCGGCCTTGGCTTCGAATTTACCTCTATTTTCTCTTCCGTTGTAGAGGACAAAACATTTGCAGCCAAAGATCTTGAAGAATGCAATGTTGGGGGTTCTTCCTCGCCAAAGCTCATAGGGAGTCTTGTTATAGGTTTTGTTGATGAGGGAGCGATTCTGAGTGAAGCATGCTTTGTATTGATTGCTTGACCTAAAAATGCGGGCGGCTTCGCTTCGGATATAATTGTTTTTCCGGCCTCAATCAACGTCCTATTCTTCCTTTCCACAACCCCATTTTGTTGTGGAACACCAGCAGTTGAGAAATTGTGATCAATTCCATGGTCATCACAATACTGAGCAACACCGTTATTCTTGAATTCTGTTCCATTATCTGATCGAACACTAACGATGTCGTCTTCTTTTTGAGTTTGGAGCCGTCTAAAAAGTGCGGTGATAATATCATAGCAATCATCTTTGGAAATCATCATCTCAACCCACGTATATCTTGAATAATCATCCACCACCACTAAAGTATATCTACTTCCTCCAATGCTGGCAGTGGTTACGGGTCCAAACAAATCTATGTGAAGCAGTTGTAAGCATCTTGAAGTTGAAGGAGCGGTCTTGCTGGTGAAAGCCGAAGCGGACTGCTTACCAAGTTGACATGCACTACATTTCTCTGGATGATGGTCAGCCACTTTGGGTAAACCACGAACGAGGTTTTCCCTACCAATCTTTGCAAGATACTTGAAGTTCAAGGGGCTCAACCTCTTGTGCCATAGCCAACTATTTTTGCTCACATTTTTAGCTACAAAATAGAGATTAGTAATACTACATGCAGAATTTAGATCAATAATGTAAATATTACTCTTACGAATCCCTGTGAGTAGGGTGACTCCGGAAATGCTATCTTTGATAAAGCAGTTTAATGACGTAAAGTTGCAAAGCATTCCTTTGTCGCAGAATTGAGAAATTGAAAGGAGGTTGTGCTTGAGTCCTTTAACAAGAGAAACCTTCTCAATGGTTAGGTTTCCTCTCCTTATAATACCTTATCCAATGGTCTTGCCTTTGTTGTTGTCACCAAAGGTTACAGACGGACCACTTGCTTCAATGACATCTTCAAGTAATGATCTATCTCCAGTCATATGTCTTGAGTAGCCACTGTCAAGATACCATTCATTTTCCTTGGAGTGACCAGCCATTAAGCAGAGGACCTGAAATGTAAATATTAAGAACGAGGTCCCCCTTTAATCCTTGGGTCCTAAAGTTAGCAACCCTTTACGACCCACACCTGTTTGACAGAAGGAGGTTTACTCTTCCTGGCATTGGATGTGAACCACAAAAGGCATTCTACAGCCTTGTGACCTAAACCATCACACACAGAACATTTATAAAAGCTATTAGCATCATGAGGTTTTACTAACTCCTTACTCTTCTTAGGAGTTGCATGCGGTTTGGGAGGTGCGGTTTCAGGCTTGACAAAAGGAACTGGCTTCAGTTTGACCACGTATTTTCTAGGAACGCTATTCCTGCTTTTGAAGGCACGAGGAGCGGTCGAAGAAGAGGCGCGGTCAGACTTGCGGTTGCCAGCATCTCTAGTTCCACCAGAAGCGGTTTTAGGGATGCGGCCAACTCCATATGCCATTTCCTCTGAAGCTACACTCTCAGAATCCTTTGGCTTCATCTGAGAGTTCTTCCCATATTGCTTCCCATTTGGGTAGACATAATTAATTTGTTGTCCTTTACCCTTGCCTTTAGCATGCTTCTCCTTAGGAATTTCTTTAGTTAGTTTCAAAATTTCCTCATCCTTTTCACTGCAGGATGCACACTTCTCTTCTTCAGCAGATCCAAATCCTATACCCTCAGTAACTCCACTGGGTAATTGGGTATCTATGATTTGTTCTGCATAAGATTTTGACTTGAGCCACCCATCAATAATTTTTTGACGATCGTTGAGTTGGGTGACCAGGTCATCATTCCGGAGTTGAAGTGCAGCAACCTTAGTTTCAAGGATGCGGTTTTGATCAGCAAGAGGAGTCATCTTTTCGATTTCGTCCTTAAGATTTAAAATTTCAGACCTCATTACAATTTTCTCCATCTTGTATAGATTAAGTTCATCATGAGCTAAGCTTAAGGCTTTCTTAAGATTAGAGAATTGATGGATCACCATTTCAGCTTCCTTGAACATCCTTTCATGTTCCATAGGAGAAACCTCTTCCACCTCCTTTTTCAAAATTTTCTTCTTTGGAATTATTTTTGAAGGTGGAGCATTTGTAGATGAGAAAATGGGACGTGAATACGAACAATTTCCTATCTTAATGCTAGGAGTAAGTTTGATATTATCATCCAACTTAAAATTTGGAAGTTTTGCAGAAACTTCTTCTTCCTCCATATCTTGCAACTCGACTGACTCAGAATCTGATTCATCGGAAGCATCTGCAACTAAGCAGAGATTAACCTCTTCGGTTTCTTCGTCACTTCCATCCTCAGAATCTGTTCAATCCAAGTTGCTAATTCCTTGGAATTCTCTTCCTCCTCAGCAACCATTCCCTTGCGACGAGAAAATTTCGCAGGAGAGGTTTTCTTTTTCAAGTATTCATATTTGGGCTGTGGACACTCAGATGCAAAGTGACCAGGTTTTCTACAGTTGTAGCAAACTAGATCACTCTTTTTCTTTGTATCTACAACCTTAGAAAATGTTGCGGGAGGTTTGCCTTTTGAAAATGATTTTGTGAAAGGTTTTGAGGATTTTCTAAATTTTTGGAATCTTTTCACAAACATGGCAAAATCATCATCATCCATCTCGATGAGTGATGAGGTTGATATGGAAGGATCAGCAGTTTGATTGGATGTAGATGGTTTCTCCTCATGTTCCACGACGGACATGGAAAGCGATTTGGTTTTCCCTTCAATCTCTTCAATATGATTTAATTTTAATTCATAGACTCTAAGATTGGCGTACAAGTTACTTAACGACCAAGTACCCAAAACTTTGGAGTCTTCTAGAGAGGTAGCCTTATTTACCCATCTAGAACCTAAAGTAGATAGGAAATTCATATTGATTTCCTTATCGGTTAAAGTTTTGCCAAGAGATCTACAAGCATTAACTACCTCAACATAGCGGTCGTAGGTTTGACGCAAGGTTTCGTTGGATTTTCTGTTGAAGTTGTTGTAGGATCTTTCAACAGTATATAATTTGCTTTTCTTGCATTCGTCATCACCTTCGAGGTAGCTCTCTATGGCATCCCACATACGCTGCGGTTTTGAGGTACATCACCTTCTGAAGAGTTGAAACTGGAAGGGTTCCTGAAATGATGTGCCTTGCCTTGCTGTCCAAGGCAGCTAATCTCTTCTCTTCATCCGACCACTCATCTTTAGGCTTTTTGACCTCTGGAGTTTCTGTATTGGTGGTTGCATCAGTGTTGGCCTTCATGGAAACAAACCGGCCATTGATTACGCATTCCACCAGCATCTCATCAATTATTTCCAAATGAATGAGCATTCTGCATTTCCAGATGTCGAAGTGGTCTTCGTCCAAGATTGGAATGTGTGAATAGTTAACAATAGTCATTGTCTTTGTATTTGCCATATTGAATCGGCACACAAGCTGTTAAGCTTGAAAAACAGTGGTTTTAAAATGTGTTAGCTTCGATACCACTTGTTGGTCCCAAAGGTGGCAACAAGGGTGAAAATACAGCTAGAGGGGGGGGGTGAATAGCTGTTTTAAATTTTTTGCCCTCAATTTAAAACTAATCCTCTATACTTACAAAACCTCTTGCAGTGTATAAGAAACTGCAAGTAGAGTTATAAAATGCACAACGGAATAATAAAGTTACAAAGCGGTTTTGAGAGAGGCGGTTTGTAAAGCGGTTTAGGTAAAGCGGTTTTGACAAGGGCAGTTTTACAAACAAGTGTAGTTTTGACAATGTTAACTCCAAACACTATTTCACAATAATGGATATCTAAATAAAGATCAAACAGAGAGAAAAGTAGATTATCAGTAAGCGCAAGAAATATAAATGCATAAAGTAAGAACACAATATTTGGAGTGGTTCAATCGATAAACGATCTACGTCCACTACCAAGATGGTTAGTCTTGGATTTTCAAGAATGATTTTACTATGAGTATGAGAGATTACAAGTTACAAAGATCAATACTCAAATCTAAAATCTATTCTATGAAGATCAAATCCTAAGACTATAACCAGTGTATCTCAAGTGATTAATCTATGTGATTAAACAAGTGAGGTGTGTGTGTGAGAACAAGATCAAGGCTCTTTAAATCTATGAGATGTAGAGCACAATGATTCTTGATGTGTTAAGGCTTGATTTACGAATTTGGGAATATTTCTTGAAGGTAGAAGATGAAGATTCAAAGGACTTATGAATTTCTGGGCAGAGCTTCAACTTCTTATGAACTCAAAGCAATTTCTCAAGTTTCAAGCAATCTTCAAATGAAGAAGGTTGGGGGTATTTATACCCAAGCATCAGGAATATAGCCGTTGGGCACACCTGTTGTAAGGACAGTCCTTGATGCAATCCTATTGGTCCACAACAACTACTTTTGTCCTTTGGAACTGTTGATGCAGGTAAAGCTGATCAGACCTCAGCTGCAATCAAGGTGGTTAGGACATCTGTCACCTTTTTAAGATCCTTGCAGATCTTGTCTGAAAAGTAGTCACGTGACAAGATATGGTGGTTGACATTTGGTATTGCTGACGTGGATTCCAACGGTCAATGAGGTTCACTTCAAGTAGCCAATCATTGGAGCGGTTCAGGTGTGCATGAGGTTGAAAGTAAGCAGTTCCACCTGAAGCGGTTGCAGAGTGTGGTCCTAAAGAAATGTGAACTGGAAGGAAGCGGTTCATAAGCTATTTGTACTTAGGAGTTCCACAAGCGGTTTCGAGGCGAGTTACACCGGCGGTTCCGGGAGCGGTTCGGCCTAGGCGGTTTTAATGGGGTGGTCTCGAAACTACGAACCGCAATCCTCAGATCCAATGAGTCTTGTGCCAGTCTTCAAACCTAAATTTAACCTATTCTATAAAATGGACTTAGCTAAAAAATTGAAGTCTAAGCTTCATTACATAGGGTCCTAAAGTCCTTAAAATAGACAGGAGGTTATGGTATCAATCAAATCTAATACAAAATAGGAGGGTTAAAACATGTGCATACCCAACAGAAGGTTTATCGAAGATGTACTTGATGGAGTCCATTTTTGAGACCAAGTTCACAGGGTGGGCTTGCATGTAGTGCTTCAATTTACCGACTACCCAGACCAATCCTGCACAAGTCTTTTTACATGCTGAGTAATTGAGCTCACTTCCTTGCAGCTTCCGGCTGACAAAGTAAATGGCATTCTCTACCCTAGAGTCTTTCTTCTCCTGAGCAAGCATAGCCCCAACTGCCGTATCAGTGACAGTGAGATAGAGCAGAAGAGGTTTCTGTCTATGTGGGGGGCATAGCACCGGAGGATGTACTAGGTATGCCTTGATTTGGTCAAAGGCATCCTTGCATTCCTCGGTCCATTCCGTGTCTACATTCTTCTTCATGAGCTTGAATATGGGCTCGCACATAGTGGTCAACTGGTTGACAAAGCGGCTGATGTACTGCAACTTGCCCATAAAGCTTTTGACTTCTATCTGGGTTCGAGGTGGCGTCATGTCCATAATGGCCTTGATCTTTCGGGGGTCAACTTCGATCCCTCGCTTCGTGACCATATACCCAAGCACTTTTCCCCTTATCACTCTGAAGGTGCATTTGGCAGGGTTTAGTCTCATGGAATGTTGTCTCAGCCTCTCAAAGAACTTTTGCAGGTCAACAAAATGCTGTCCGTCCTCGCCTTTGGAGTGGATTATCATGTCGTCGACGTAGACCTCAATCTCCTTGTGGATCATGTCATGAAAAAGCGCGGTCGCTGCCCTCTGATAAGTAGCCCCGACATTCTTAAGCCCAAATGGCATCACTGTATAGCATTATGTTCCTCACGGTGTGGTGAAGGCTGTCTTTTCTTGGTCCTCCTCAGCCATCTTGATCTGGTTGTAGCCAGCAAAGCCATCAACGAAAGATTTGACTTCGTAGTTGGCAGTGGCGTCCACCAGGATGTCTATGTTTGGCAAGGGGTAGTCATCTTTGGGGCTGGCTTTGTTCAGATCCCGGAAATCTATACAGCAGCGCACCTTCCCATTGGCCTTGGTTACAGTCACAATGTTGGATAACCACGTTGGATATTCAAGACTCTGATAAATCCTACCTGCAGTAGCTTCTCTATCTCTTCTTTGACCTATAGGGACCATTCTGGCTTGATCTTCCTCAGTTTCTGCTTTACTGGCTTAGCATCTAGTGCTAGAGGGATTCTGTGCTCCACTATCGAACTGTCTAGCCCCGACATATCCTTGTATGACCATGCAAAGACGTCCATGTATTCTCTCGGCGATTAACCGCTGTCCCGTTCAACCCCCTGTAAGAAGTTTCCAATCTGTGTCTCTTTAGGTTCCTCGACAGTACCCAAGTTAACACTCGTCAAAACCTCCTCGGCAGCTTGGGCCCAGTTTTCCTCTTTGTCTGTGACCTGCTTAAAGATTTCTTGGATGTATTGTTCATTTAGTGTGTTTGCATCTTGTTCAAATGATTCATTATTAACTGTTGTTAAGTTTTGAGTTAATTTATCATTTGTTAAGTTGGCAATAAGAGGATACTCAGAAAGATCTGTCATTTCATTCAAAGCAAGAGGAAATATGACATTGGTTACATATTCATAATCCTCAGGCGTGAGGCCTTCGGATGACTCGGGGGACTGGAAATCAAAGATTCCTGACTCAACTGACTCTTGACCCTACTGACTCTGGACCCTACACTACTTATTGACTCAAAGTATTTGACGCGGGTTGGACTAGGGTTTACTCTTTCCTGCTTTTGCCCTGGGGAGTAGCAGTCTTGTCAGCATTCTTCAGAAAGTTGGATACTTCAAACTGATCAAAAACTTGCCGAAAATCATTGGTAGGCCGGTACCTTGGAAAAACTGTGAGGGGAGCTAGGGAAGCCTGATGCAGTCTCTCGGCGAGTTCGTCTGTGACTACCGGACTCATTGATTGGAGGGTCTGACTCATCTTGTCAATACATTGCTGATAAGTCATTTTCCCTTTACTGATCTTTGATATCACCACCTTGTCAGTGTAGCCAACAGGGGGGTTGGCCTGAATGATGCTGATGAAGTCTTCTTCAGGAGAGACTTTGATCCTTCCTTGATTAGCCACGTATTCTATAGGCTTTCTGTATTCTGCTTCCAAATTTGCTAGCTTCTTGTTGAACTTCACGATGGCAATGAATTCAGAACTCTCTGCCTCAAGAGGGTTACTGACAATAGGGGTATCAGGCTGAACTGTGTTTTGGATGTCCGGTTCCTTGATAGGCTCCTTGGCATAACTGACGTAATAGTCAAACTTGCCTGAAGGCTCCCCTAAAGTTCCCACGCTCTTGTCCCCAGCTTCATACCTTTCCTTTAATTTCTGTTGCATGGACTTCCTCTTCTTCTTCTTTCTTGAAGGAGCATTCTCATTAATCCATTCTTGATACTCATATTCCAGACAATCCTCATAATCACATACATCATACCATATGTGGGGCCTGGGTTGAACTGGGATGGCTTCTCCAACTACTTGGTCATTACCATTGTTGATTACCACGTTGGCCATTTTGACACTGGGAATTTGAGACTTAAAGATTTTGAGGGGTTATTAAAGACCTTTGTCTTGACAAAGCTATTGTAGGTGTTCTCACCCAATTCTTTCTCACTGCGAGAAAAGGATAGGAGAGGTTTAGACTCGGGGTAGGTGTTTAGGCTGAAGGCTCAAGCAATATGCAAATTAAGAATCTTCCAGTTTACTTAAAACAGTGTCTTTTATTAATTTCTATTTGGTTGGAAAAGGGGTTCTGCCCTTCTTTTTCGCAACTACTCTAGATCCTGGATCAGTGGGTTCCGTCACTACGTCTATAAGCCCCTCGTATTCCACCTGTATTCGACCTCCAAGGGTGGACAGCCCCGAGCGAGGGTCCTATAGGGCGCGCGGATCCCACCGAATGAAAGAAAAGAACGCTCCTAACGGGTCTAGCGGGTCATAAGAACTTTTAACGCACGAGCGATGCAGATTATAGTCAAGGCAATACCGGGAAAGTCTCGTCTTTTAGCCTTAACGGAATTTCGGCAGAGTTTCCCTTGCGCGATTGACGTTTTGACTTTTTGGCAATGTCCGAGAATATAATAGGCATGGTTCGGGCGGTAAAAGCCGGATGACACAGTGTCACATTGAACTTCGCTGCATACGCTGTGCGTGAGTCAAATTCGAAGTCAATGCCGGGTCAAGATCTTGCCAATTTTTCCTTGTCGGAATTTCGGCAGAGCTCCGCTTGCGCGAAAAGATCCTTGGATTTTTGGCACGGACTTGGTCTCGACTCTTATGCATCCCATGCGGGTCAAGGTCAAAGTCAATGGCAGAGTCAAGATCTTGCCAAATTTTCCTTGTCGGAATTTCGACAGAGCTCCGCTTGCGCGAGAGATCTTGACTTCCGTTATGGACCAAGGCTTGAACTTTACGAGGATATGCAACTGGGCTATATGACACGGACTAGACCAAAAACCAACCAAAAGTCACGGTTTTTTGAAACGTGTGACACGGACTGTGCATTGGTCGACACTGGCTGCCATGGGGAGTTTGGGGTGATTCCGTGCGCGCCCGGGAGCATCGTAAGGCTGTCCGTGACTGCAACTGAACAACCACCCCGGGTTTGAAGGACGTGCGTGCAAAGTGTACAGAATATATAAGGTGCGCATAGTGTGCGGTCTCCTAAAAAATGTTCCTTTTTGAGTTAAAACAGAGATTTTCAGAAATGTGTTTTAAAAGGAATGATTTTTCGG
The DNA here is from genome assembly GCA_022495995.1 of Adenophora triphylla var. japonica. Taxonomy (NCBI): domain Eukaryota; kingdom Viridiplantae; phylum Streptophyta; class Magnoliopsida; order Asterales; family Campanulaceae; genus Adenophora; species Adenophora triphylla. The sequence continues at coordinate 31,136 of JAFEMH010001698.1, read as the reverse complement.
GACGGGGGAAAATGCAACAGATAAGGCACGTAAATTTTCTGGAGCCTGGTCAGCTTTGGAACTGAATAGCCCCAAGCTGCCTAAGCTGCCAGATTAACCTCAAATTTGTCCTGGTGGAATTGCCAATGAGGCCGCCCGGCTGGAATCCGAGGCAGATTAAGCCGTGCGGCTGCATGGATCAATTTTCCAGGTTCCAATCCTTTTCAGTTTCAGGTTGCTCCCCGAACATTTTAGGCACCTTTCAGCTTCAGAAGGCTTCCTGTTCAGCTTACAGAGTATGCACAATTCCCAAGATGCAATATGCAATGCAATGCAAAGAAAGAAAAAAGCAAGCACGACAAATGGAATCCGTGACGGGAGGCTAACCCGCTCAAAGGAAAAAGCTTTCTCTTTTTTATTTTTTTTTCGAAAAGAGATACCAGTACGTGGGATTGTTAGACCACCGTTTATCCCAAGCCCCGGGTTAGGAAGCGATACAGGAAGGTTAGTGGTTTCCACCTATATACCGGGTATCGTTTTTTTTTATATTTTGAAAATGAGAGCTTTCTCCTTTGGTTTCTCCCCAGCAGAGTCGCCAAACTGTGAATGTGGTGCCCAAAATCTTTTTTGTGTTTTGATTTGGATTCACTTGAGTTTGAAAACATCCGGTTTAATTTGAAAAAATAGAGTTGCCACGCCATTTTGATTTCCTCAAAACTTTGAAAAAAAGGAATTAGGGTTCGGAGGTTAAGTTACCCCTTGGGAAGAACGGATCGTCGTTCACCCAAGGTGCCTTGCCGAAGCAAGTCTCCCAAGATTCCATTTTTCGTGCTTGCTTGCGTGCTTTCTTGTGTGCATGTGTTGAAAAAAGGGGGGGGGGAATGTCCCAAGTTGTCTTTCGGACGTATAAACCATTTAATTGATTATCGCTCGGGATTCCTTGGATTTTTATCTGTTCGGGACTTTGATCCCGTCCTCATCTTGGACTTGTGATCATCACTATTTGACCTTGGGTCATGTGTGATCGAGAGAAGGACTCTCTTTTATGTTCAAAGAGTGAGGTTCTTTAGAAAGGAAATCCTTAGCCCATCAATCCTACACCTTGAGACGATTGAGCTTGTGTAGGGACTACTATACTCATCTCAAGTGATAATCGGAGATATAGGGTTCAAGGCTTATTCATTTCTAAAGGGATTATGGCACCTTTAATGGAAGAAACAACGTAAAGATGGGATCTTTACATCGGTCCGTTCCAAGGATGCATCAAATACCAAAAGGGGACTAGGGGAAGGGTATAAAGATTGGATCTTTATGCTCTTCCTATGCTTTTCGAGCCTTAGGAAGGTCACTAAGCAATCCTAGGAAAGAGAGATCCAACCATGAGAGACATGAAGGATGCATTCTAAACTAAAATGACATTTTTAATGAAAAAGATGACATTTTGCATGCAAAGGATGCTATTTGGATGTAAAGACATGATCTTTAATGCAAAGGATGCATCTTTATGTGTAAAAATGACATTTCAAGTGCAAAGGATGCAACTTTATGTATGAAAATGGCATATTATGTGCAAAGGATGCATAAAGATATCATTTTAAGTGCAAAGGATTCTACTTTAATGCAAAGATATCATTTTTGAGGCAAAGGATGCAACTTTATATGTAAAGATGATGTTTAAGTGCAAAGGATGCTACTTTTCACATCACCATGTGAGAGATCCACCCTAGAACAAGCCTTTTATGAGGTCTTATTTGTTCATCCTTGGGTTGGATCCTCCATGGATCCTATGTGATGAGGGGAAAGGGGATATATGATTTACATAATTAAAGATAGTATCTTTAATGACAATGTATCAAATACCAAGCAATATATAGCAATATGTAAATGCAAGGAGCAAGTATATCACATAAAATGAATATAATGCAAGGTAAAGGGTAAAAGAGGTTACCAATGGTGGTGTCCTCTTGCTCTTTGAAGTTTGCCTAGGGAAGGGACCAACTTTTGGAGGTTTTGGTGAGGAGGGAGGTGGTTTTTATCACTCTCAGCTCTCTGTATTTTCGTAGTGTTATTTTGGCAGAGTTTCAGTGCTGAAAACTGTCTATCAAAATGGGTATAGGAGGCCTCTATTTATAGGCAGTCTGGTGACAGCCAATGAAGCCGTGCGGCTTGGAGTCCTGGCCTAATGCAGCCGTGCGGCATTATCCCCAATGACTCAGCATATTTCTAGAATCATGCAAGGTGGCCTTCTAGAAGGGTTTTTATATTAAAGGAAAACGTGGTTTTTTAATTCCAAGTAATTCCTTCACCCCTCGGAAGGTTCGGAACAGTTCCCGAATTGCTCCTGAACTTTAGGAAAGTCCGGGGAATTTGCCAGGAAATTTAACCGGAAGGCATGAGCCAGATTTGGGTACTTACAGGTGGGCGCCAAACTGTTTTGGCAAAAAAAAGTCAACAATGAAGGAATTTGAAATAAAGCTAAGGAGGGTGCAATGGAATATAATTGGTGTAACAATGAGACTAGGATGGCTCGATCATGTAACGAGAAAAACCCTTGAGATAACTATCTCTCCAGCACAAAACCTCGGGAGGTGATTATGAGCACCTACCCTTCCCAAACAATTGTATTAATATCACTGAGTTACAAAAGATGAAGCTATGGCGGATTACAAAGTATTTGTGATGAGTGTGTGAGTAATGTGTGTGCCTCTGCCCTCTATGTTCCAGCCATGAGCTTATAAATAGAAAAAATATCAGAAAATAAAATCCTAACAAACTTCCCTATAATTTCGGCATGTTATCTTTATCTTGACTTGGTCTTGCAAACCGTTGAAATGAGTCCACGGAACATGTTTTTTCCCACGTTCTTTTACCCCTGTAATTAAATATAACAGAAATAAATAATGTATTAATTATGTAAATAATTTTTACCTTGTCTACGGGTGTGAAGATGAGGACATGCTGGTAATCAACTCAAGATGTAGCAATCCTGATTTTACCCACAACAACATTGTTAATACAACAATAATACATAATGCTCCCATGGCACGATATTATCATATGCAGTATTATCATGGAATAATATATTCATTAATAATGCAGTAAGTTAGAAACATAATACAACATATATTTAAATGATACCTGTTTCCCCTTGATCTTGTCAATTTCTTCTGTCCTGAAGGTTGCAACCCTTTTACCTAGATACCATTTCAGGCATCGTGGAAATATATCATTTTTCCTTCGATTTATTGCATGCAACTTACAACTTGTATGTTCAGCAAGCGAATACTGAAAGAATATAGTAGTATTAATTAATATTTCAACTATACAAAATAAATTTAAATGAAATATTTTATAGCATATGTTGTATTACCGATAGCAAACTCAGACATCCAATAGCTTTTGTTGGATTTTCCACTGTGTCCTTGACTGAACTCATGAGCATTTGTAGTATATATCCGGACCAGTTGTACTCCTTCATTAAATCCAAATTTTCAACATATTCCAACCATCCATTTGACATTATGTCAGACTTAGTTTTACAAAAAAGTGTCGTTAACAAGTACAAGGATACAAGCTTAGCAAAATCAGCCCGATCAATAGCTTTGTTCCCATTTGCACTTGCTATAACTGCACCTTTCAAAGCATTCTTTGATATGCGACTTTTCAAACCTTTGAATCTTCTCATGCACAATGAAGAATTTTCTAAATTGACAGTCGATGTCAACACAATATTTTTAGTCCCATTTCTTACACCAAATATGAGTTCTATATCTTTTTCTGATATCTTTAAGAGCTTTCCTCCAATAATAAATGCATCCTTATCTATGTTGTATGTTGTCAAAATATCATATGTTACCAATGTTTTGGTAGAAAAAACAATAGTACAGAATCTTAACTTTGACAAGTGTGTGGATTTAAATACTAAGGAGGGGACTGTGGAATTCGACTAAATGGAACAAAGAGATAAAAAGAGATAATGACACGGTGATTTGTTAACGAGGAAAACCTTGGAGGTGATAACCTCTTTGGAAAAAACCCCGGGAGTTAGGTCTCCAACCTTAAAAGTTTTACTATAATAATTGAGTTACAACTGTGGAAGATGATGGAGAGGATTACAAGAGAGATGTGCGTAGAGTGTGTGAGCATGAGAGTGTGTTTTTCCGTCTCCATATTCCCTTAAATAAAAGAAAGTATGAATGGGTCAAAGTTTTTTTTTTTTCTTAAAAGATGAATGGGTCAAAGTTGTTCCTACAATCTCGGGATTTAAGTTTATCTTCTCAACGTCCGTGAGACCAAGTCTTCTTCGTCGTTGAAGATGTGTTGAACATGGTTGGAAATATCCCGCGTTCTTCTCCCTTATTTACTGGAAAATAATAATAAAGATATTAATAAAAATCAAATAAGTAAATATTAAACAATACTTACTATGGAATAACATCTTGGCATGCAGGAGCAACTGAAGATGTCACCATGCTGAAAAATACCCACAACAATTTGTCCCCAAAAACATTTGGCTATCTTGGCAACTGAAGAGGCAAATGTTTTTCTCCCAATAAATGCTCAACTGCCAGCTTGCATGATGGGACGGGTATTGTGAAACGTGGAGAAAATGGACGGTTGGGGAGTAATGCCTAGGAAAAAGTGGTTTTTTGGAAATAGAGTTCTTTTTTAATTTAAATAACCGCTTGGAAGGATTAATAAGCTTCTCAAACCTTCCTTTTCATCCCTGCTTGCTACTATTTGTTCTTCTTCAAGGTAAAAATTTCTCCGTTTCTTATTTTCATCCATTGTTTACTTCTCTCTTTTGTCTGTCAACCATGGCTAGAACTAGGTGGAGTTCGTCCAAAACTAAGAGTGCCCCATCCCCACAAGGTCCCACAGAGATTAGTCTTACTGATTTTGTTAGTGAAAACCTCCTTGCGAAACCGGATGAGGAGACTTGTTTGTTTAGTGACACCCAAATAGAATCACTAAAACAACAATGTTACTTCCCAAAAGGTGCGATTTTCACCCTTTTTCTGTAAATCTTAGGTCTGACTTTGTTTCCGCCAAATGGATCTGCTTCCACGAGTATCCCTTTCTTCTAGGGTTTAGTTACCCCTTCCCATCATTGGTTTCTGAGTTCTTTCAAAAGACCCAACTTGCCTATACTCAACTGATACCCATGGCTTGGAGAGTTTTTGCTTTTATCATCAAAGTGAACAGGGAGAATGGGTTAAACCTAGGGCTTCATGAGATAGCCTATTCGTACGATCTCCAACCTTTCGGTTCAAAAAAGATATCTTTTTAAGAAAAGGTCAGGTAGGAACTCCTTAATGAGCACCACATCTTCTAGTGATAGGGGATGGAAAAATAGGTTTTTCTTTGTTGATAGGGCATCCATTGGAGAAGGGAATGAGATATCTAGCAAGTGGAACAAGGGAGGTACTTGAATTCCTAACTTTGTGTCTTTTTGTTCTTAAAACAAACTGAAATCGTAATTGTTCTTACCTCTTTTCAAATATTGGCTGGGGAGAACTACTTCCACCGGCTGAGGACACCTTGGCCAAAATTGACAAATTTTTCAAGCTTCCTTTGGACAAGAGATCTCCTAGGGGACTACTGGAATCACCTCTGGTTGTTCCGGAAGATCAAAAAGCGTCAACTTCCGTCATTATGTCTACAGGTAAGCATGTTGTCTTTTTACTATAGTTTATCAATCTGATGCACTACACTTCCTGACAATATACATATGTCAATGCAGTCTCCAAACCAGTCATTTCAGGATCGGATTTTGATCTCGATGACATTGAAGCCATGTTTGATGAGTCCGCTCTTAAGATTGATATGAAACCTCCGCCTGTTCCTAAGAAGATCCCTGTTTTAGATGAGAGCGCGGGGATTGGCTCCAGGGTGAGAAAGAGGAAGGCTATCCAAGAGGAGGTGATCGATGTTGGAGATACTTTTGAAGCAATGCCAGTGGGAGAATTCAAAAAGAAATGTATGAGTTTTGCAGCAGGGGTAAGATGATACTAACTGGGTTTTAACTGTTTCAAAAGTTTTTTATAACACCTTTTGATGTCAAGCTATCATTTTACAGGCTGTAGGGTATTTGGAAGATCTGGTAAAAGAAATGGAGATGCTGAAGAAGAAGTCTAAAGCTGATATTGCCTTGCTTAAGAAGGAGAAGATAATGTTAGAGGGCAAGGTGAAAGGACATGAAAAGACCTTGGAGCAACAAGTTAAGTCGTTGGAAGAGCAGGAGCAGACGGTGAAGGACTTATTGAACAACTTGGCAAAAAGTGAGGAAGATCATCTTAAGGAGATTGTAGAAGTGAAAGGTTCTTGCAAATTGGCTGCTGCTAAAACCGTTTCCCAATGTAAGATCAAGATGATGAAGGAATTCCAGGAAGGAAAGGCTCAGAGCTGGGATATCAATAAAGAATATGCCTACTTCTCCAAGCTGACAGGTGAGCCAATAGATGAGGGTGAGGTGTCATCAAGCCCATATGAAGCGACTGTAAAGGAAGCAGCAGCGGTTGGAGAAGTTACTCCCAAAGCAACACCTGAGGCAGATGCCATCTGAAAGGGTAAAGTAAGTTTGTTCTTGGTTTTTTGTTGGTTTAACTGGGGTGGAATCCCAAAGACAATTTTAGTTTTGTTTGGTTATGTAATAGGTCCATAAGGTCCGAAGACAATTTATTTTATGTGTTGGGTTGGTCCAACACTTTTGCGTTTTAACTTTTGCAGTTTGGATATTGTTTTTAACTTTTTAGTGATGTTCTTATGGTAGCTTTAGCTTAGTTGTGGTTTAGTAATTTTCAAGCATGTCAAGGCTTGTTTTATTTTGGATGAAATTTTTCTTTGGATGGTCATTTGTTATGCTCGTAAGGTGACATGTTAGTATGTCAAAGCGGTAGATACTTAAGATGACACGTACATGTCATAACCATAAGAATAAAACATGAGATCAATCATTTAACTGAGTGGGAATGGGTAAGCTATATGAGTTTACCCATATAGGCCCACCCCACACCTCAATTAAAGAGATAACTTGCGCTCCAGGCGAAGGTGTGGTAACCTAACATCTTAAGAAAGAGGTAATTAACTCTTTAAACCTTAGAAGGGATTATGTACCTTTACTTGAGAAGAGATGGCCGCCTACGACGGGGGAGAATTCGTTGTTCTTCTGACTTTGCGTACTTTTGATATGTCCCCATTTCCGTATGTCAACACCTCATAAGACAAAGACATGTTAAAAATGGACGTCAACTATGTTGACGCCTCTCCACAAGTTGTGTTAGCGACATCTTGATTTGTAATGAAGTAAGAAAACAGTAAATAGGAAAATGGAAGGTTACAAATAAATAAAGGATTGTCCATACCTGGGATGAGATGAGTTTAAGGGGAGCATTGTTTAGATGTAATAACTTTTAAGGTGAATGGCATTCCAACTTCGTGGTATCATTTGGCCATCCAGGGTTGACAAATGATATGCTCCTTTCCCGGCCTGTGCATCTATTAGGTAGGGTCCTACCCACTTTGGGGCGAGCTTGCCTGCATTGAGCTCCTTTGTATTTTGGAATGCCTTTCGTAGGACTAAATCTCCTACTTGGAACCTTCTAACCCTTACGTTTCTGTTGTAAGATCTGGCTACCCTTTGTTGATATGCTGCCATCCGAACTTTGGCCATGTCCCTTAGTTCGTCTACGGTATCCAAGTCATATGTCAATATGTCTTTATTATGTTCAGATGTCAACAAACTGTATCTGGCCGTAGGTACAAGTACTTCTGCTGGAATAACTGATTCTGTCCCAAATACAAGTGAATAGGGAGTTTGACCAGTAGCGTTCTTAGATGTCGTCCTGTCAGCCCATAGAACCATTGGCAACTCTTCTGCCGATCGTCCTTTCTTCTGGTTCAGTCTCTTTTTTAAGTTGCTTATGATTATTTTGTTGCTAGATTCTGCCTGTCCATTGGCTTGAGGGTGAACAGGTGAAGATGTCACCATCTTGACTCCCCAAGATGTCAAGAAATCTTGGGTTTTCTTACTAATGAATTGGGAGCCGTTATCACAAATTATCTCTGAAGGTATCCCAAATCGGCTGAATATATTTCTTTTGATGAAAGAGATTACTTCTCTGTCACGAACTTGTACGTATGCCTCAGCTTCTACCCATTTAGAGAAATAGTCTGTCATAGCTAATAGAAATACTCTTCCTCCTGGTGCCCTGGGTAATTTTCCTACGATGTCCATTCCCCAAACCATAAACGGCCATGGCGACAGGATAGGATGCAGTAGTTTAGCTGGCTGGTGCAGGATGTCCCCATGTCGTTGACAGGAGTTGAAATTACCCGATCTTTTTCGCGCGCGGGCTGGGGGGCACGGAAAAGGCGGTTGTCTTTCGCGGAGGGGTTGGTGTCTGAGACCTCGCTTCATGGGAAGGAACAAAATGAGGAGTCGCCACGCGGTTTTTGTATTTTGAGCCCAAACGTTGAGAAACGGCTATTGTGAAAAGGTGTCGTTTTTATTGGTAGCAAAAACTTAGGAAAAGGCTTTTGAAAACGGGGATCATTTTTATTGGCAGCAAAAACGAGTAAAAAGCTTTTGTACCTAGATTGTTAGGTTCGGAGGTCAAGTTACGTTTCGGGAAGAGTATTACGAGATCGCCCGAAATGCCTCGCATGACGAGTCTTTCTACCTTTCTCGAAATCGGGTGTGTGTGTGTGTGTGTCTTTTGAAATGGGGGCTTGAATGACAAGCTTAATCTTGGTTTGAATGACAAACGTTGATTAGGTGACTTTTGAAAAGACGAGCGTTTGAATGACAAACGTCGGTTTGAGTTGAAAAGAGCGTTTGCGTGGCAAACGTCGATTTTGAGTTTGAAATGAGCGTTTGCATGGCAAACGTCGATTTTGAGTTTGAAATGAGCGTTTGCGTGGCAAACGTCGATTTTGAGTTTGAAATGAGCGTTTGCGTGGCAAACGTCGATTTTGAGCCGTGCGAGTCATTGTTAACGATTTTTACGGAAAAAGCGTATTAAATGATTTTAAGTGTCAAATGGCGGCTTTGAGTTTGAAGATGAGCGTTCGGAGGCCGAACGTCATTTCGCGCGTTTTAAAAGAGAGTTCGACGGACGAACTCCGGTTTTGAACCGGGCATTGCATTCTTAACGATTTTTACGGGAAAAATGCGTATTAAATGACATGCGATCAACGAATCGGGTTGCGACTCGGACTTTGAAAAGTAAATACTATCACAATCCAAACGGATCGGACTTTGTAAATGACAGTATTTAAAGTGCGGTATCAACGGAATCAAACGATCCGGATTCGTAAATGACGATCGACGAGGCCAAACGGCTCGGAATTGTAAATGACGATCAACGAGGCCAAACGGCTCGGAATTGTAAATGACGATCAACGAGGCCAAACGGCTCGGAATTGTAAATGACGATCAACGGATCGATCGATCCGGAATGGTAAATGACATAAAAAGTAAACGGAACGGGGTCGGAACGTCGTTTTAACCCGTGATTACTTCTCTTACGGAAAGAGAAGAGGATCGAGGGGCTAAAACGTATCGGACCCCGTTAGACGGAGGCGTCTACATTTCGATAACGACGTTCGAAACGGTTATAGCGACTGGCACGTAAACCGAGACGGAACGGGAGATTTAGAGAGAGGGAGTTGTACCTATGGCTAGGGTCGACTCCTTTGGCTCGGGAGGTGTGTACGGGATACGAAAAGTGATTCGAAAGGTTGTTTCAAAGTTGTAAGGGGCGTATTTGATCGAAATACGAAGATTTCACGCGAATCGAGACAGAACGGGAGCTCGGAAGGGGTGAAAACCAGTTTGGGCCGTGGGGTATGTGAAATTTTGGGGTCAAATTTCTGTTCTTTTAGCTTTGACAGCAACTTCTATTTATAGGTGAAATTTACAGTAGGAGTCCGGACGGACTTGGCCTGAATCCAGGGGGTTTTGTGGTATTTTGAGAATTTGAAGGACTTGCTGGCAATTTCAGAAAATGTGCACAGTGAGTCCGGCCGGACTTGGCTTGCAAACTAGGGGCATTTTGGTCTTTTCCCTTTGAATTTGATTGAAGGGTGACTAGAGGGAGGTGGCATGGCTGCCACGTGCCCCTCTGAGTCACCAGCTTCATGGGAATTTGTTCCCCGGTCCCGGTTTTGTCCGTTTTTAAAATAACGATCGGGAAATGTCCTAAACGCCCCCCGAAAGTGCCGGAAAATGCATTTTTCAGGGAAAGCCGTGCTTTTACGTGTGATGACACGTGTTAAGTACGGTTCGATGTCCTGGGATGCACGGCAAGCCCCGGACGCCTCTGGCAGTACAAAGCAACGGGGAGTTTAACGAGTTCCGGTTAACCTGGAGCGGGCCAGTTAATAGATTTCGGTTAACTTTCTAACGGATTTGGACGATCCGGATTTGGGTACTTACAGTTAGCCCCTCAGCGACGTCTCCTCCAAAGGAGGTGGGGTCGTTGGAAAAGATAAGGATCCAAATCGGGATGCCTTACTTTGAAAGAGACCTGGCGGCCACCGGCCGGACCCTTAGCGAAAAGGATTCCTACGTATCCCGAACGGGAATCAAGTCGATCGTAGTTCGAAAAAGGGCAAGGGCCGCGCATGGGGACCTTGACCTGAGCGAGACTGTTAGGAGGCGTCTAAACCTGGATGAGACCATTCGCGAGGGTACCTGTACCTGAATGGAGACTGTTAGGAGGCGTCTCGAACTCGGGACTTCGAAACCTTCGAGGGCATGTGGCACCTCAAACCGGAGTTGCGATGCCGACGAGGGCGTTCGTGCCTCGGGGTGCCGGGCTTATTGCTTGCGCTTTTATCCTGGCTGGGATGAGCAATCGGGCTTATGGGCGGCCGGGAGATGAATGTTCACTTGAAGTGAAAAGGTGTTCGGGCTTACGAGGATGGCCGAAGAGGGATTGTTGCAAGGCGTTCGTGCCTTGGGGTTCGCTGGGTTGTGATGAGGTGAACGGTGAGGTGAAAGTGGAGGGTCATGGATTGAGAGTGGAGGTCGGACCGCGAAAGGTCGGGAGATTGAAATGGGACCGTGAAAGGTTTGAGGATTGAAATCGGACCGTGAAAGGTCGCGGTTGAGACTTCTGACCGTGAAAGGTTGGATCGACCGTGAAAGGTCGCGGTTGAGGATTGGAAATCGGACCGTGAAAGGTCGCGATTGAGATTGAAATCGGACCGTGAAAGGTCGCGATTGAGATTGAAATCGGACCGTGAAAGGTCGCGATTGAGAATTGGGAATCGGACCGTGAAAGGTCGCGATTGAGATTGGAATCGGACCGTGAAAGGTCGCGATTGAGAATTGGAATCGGACCGTGAAAGGTCGCGATTGAGATTGAAATCGGACCGTGAAAGGTCGCGATTGAGAGTTGGAATCGGACCGTGAAAGGTCGCGATTAAGAGTTGGAATCGGACCGTGAAAGGTCGCGATTGAGGATTGGAATCGGACCGTGAAAGGTCGCGATTGAGAATTGGAATCGGACCGTGAAAGGTCGCGATTGAGGATTGGAATCGGACCGTGAAAGGTCGCGATTGAGAGTTGGAATCGGACCGTGAAAGGTCGCGATTGAGAATTGGAATCGGACCGTGAAAGGTCGCGATTGAGAATTGGAATCGGACCGTGAAAGGTCGCGATTGAGAATTGGAATCGGACCGTGAAAGGTCGCGATTGAGGATTGGAATCGGACCGTGAAAGGTCGCGATTGAGAGTTGGAATCGGACCGTGAAAGGTCGCCATTGAGAATTGGAATCGGACCGTGAAAGGTCGCGATTGAGAATTGGAATCGGACCGTAAAATGTCGCGATTGAGACTTGTAATCGGACCGTGAAAGGTCACGATTGAGAATTGGAATCGGACCGTGAAAGGTCGCGATTTGAGAATTGGAATCGGACCGTAAAAGGTCGCGATTGAGACTTGAAATCGGACCGTGAAAGGTCGCGATTGAGACTTGAAATCGGACCGTGAAAGGTCACGATTGAGACTTGAAATCGGACCGTGAAAGGTCACGATTGAGACATGAAATCGGACCGTGAAAGGTCACGATTGAGACTTGAAATCGGACCGTGAAAAGTCGCGATTGAGAATTGGAATCGGACCGTGAAAGGTCGCGATTGAGACTTTAATGGTGAAGATCATTATTAAATTTTAACGTCGGGAGACGGAATAGTAACTTGGAATGTCCGGAGACATGGTTGAACGTTGGAATGTCAAATGTCAACTGGACTGAATTTAACGTCAGGAGACGAGCGTTAGTGAGAACTAACCTTGATTTATCCTCAGGGGATAGGGTGTTAGAAATGTCTAACTGGGGGAAATTTTACACTTTTGGGGGCCAAAAGTGGTAAAATTGGAATTGCATAAAGCTGAGGGGCAAAAGGGGCAAAATTTTTTCCTGGTGCAGTAAGAGTCCGGTCGGACTTTTACTGAATTTCCAGAATCCTTTTTAATGACGAGGCTGGGGAAGGAAGAGGCCATTTTCTTCCATTGTTGCCGGCGAGAGAGGAGAGAAAGGAGAGAAAAATCCAACCCAAATTGCAAGGTTTGCTCGAATTTGTGAGGGAAATTTGCTATGGAGGGTGAAGGAGGACCAATGGCTCGCCACGGAAGGACCGATGACGAAAGAACTCGATTGGTTCGGACCATTCAAACCACTACTCTTCCATTGAATCCGGCGGAGTTTTATCCGGCGAGGGATAGACACAACTCCAAGGGAGGGATCGAAAGACAAGTAAGCTTCCTACAAATTCCATTAATTTTAAGAATGTGCATTCTTTAAATGTTAGAAATTTGTTAGGAATGAACTTAGGGATTTTGGTGCCCGATTTTGGGCTTTTGACTTTGCTATGAATCGTTGTCGAAATTGACTAGGATGTAGTTCAATTGACATCATGGGTGGATGACATAAAAATTTTGGTTGCAAAATTCCATGTCTAGATGCATTTTCCAAAATTAAAGTTGCTTTAATTCGGGACGGAGTAAATTTTCGAAAAACTCGAAAGAATTTGAAAGTTCCAGATTCGACGGAGTTTTCGAAATGTTTTGAAAGTTCCGGATTCGACGGAGTTTTCGAAAGATTTTGAAAGTTCCGGATTCGACGGAGTTTTCGAAATGATTTGAATATACGTAGGAAATGAATGAGAACCGTATCTGCATTGCATCCTTTTGACACGCGTTGTTGCATTCTGTTGACGGTGCTTCTGTCTTGTTTGTCCATAGGGACAGGGACGGTTAGTACTCATAACCGTAAGAGTCTGGTACCTTTGAGGCGGTGCAAGGCATTGTGGGGCATTATCCCTGACGTGGCTCGAGAGGGAGAGAGGAGTCCACGACACCGTGGTGATTGACTCCGGGTTGGCCGGGTTTATCTCCGTAGTCGCGATACCGATACGCCGAGGGCGTGTCTATGTATGTCGCGCCGAGCGAGTACCGGTGGGATACGACCCACACTTTCCTTTTTCGCATGGGGAGGCGACGGTGACTCCCACGGATTTTGCCGCTATTACCGGGTTGCCGACTTATGGCAACATCGCCGGTGCGGGTTGATGGTTTACACCCCGGAGCGCTTGTCCGGCTCGGCTGGGTTTTGATATTACCGATGCCGTGGGCTTAGGCATTTGGTACAGCCGATGGAGAATCATTTGAGGGAAGGTGTCGCCGATTACCGGGCCGGGTCCTCGAGGATGACCGCGGAGCGTCCGGCTCGAGGGTTCCTTTGGTTTGCGCTGTCTGCGACTTTATTCCCCACTTCGACACGCCTTGTCACTTCCCTCTACTCGGTCGCCGGTAGACTTGGATGCCGTGAGGGGGTTCGCGTGGGGGAGGCCGGACCGGCCGAGCTCTACCATTCCCTCGGACAGTTCTCGCGGGGAGAGGAGCACTCATTTAGCCGCTTCACGCCCGTCTTGGATGTAAGTTTACGTGCTTTTTCTCTTCCTTGCCTCTTTTATGTACTCGTATGTATCTGCTTTGTAGCTGACATAACTTTCCATTCTCTTGGCAGGTCTGGTGCTACGAGGTGTTCAGTCCGCAGGCTTGGGACATCAAGGAGCCGTACCGTCCCCTGTTCCCTGCCATGCCGGTTTGGCAGAAGAAGGCGAAGAGGGCGGTCTCTTCGAGAGTTGGTAATCGAGTGTCATATGAGGAGATATCTCTGGCGCTGAACCTGGAGTTCTCTGAGAGGATCCAGCTGACCTGGTGGAGTAGGTTTGATCATGTCGCGGTGCAGATTGCCAGCGAGACTACAAGGCGGCGGAAGCTCCTGGTGGGACTTCGCTGTGACGCCATGTATCTAGGGGAGAGGGTGACTCGTCAGCATAGGCAGGGGTCTCTTCCCTTGGTGCCGATGGATCCTCCTTTGTACATGCAGCATCCCTGGGAGATGCCGATGGACGTGTACTACACTGAGTACATCATAGCGGGGGCCGCCTATGATGTTTTCTTGAGGATGAGGCTAAGGAGCCCGCAGGTACAACATAGAGAGGGCGAGGTCCCTGGAGGTCCTCGAGATTTTCCTGTCCCGCGAGCTAGGCTAGCGTACGAGGGGCTGGACGGTTCGCGTAGGCGACTTGTGATCCCGCTTCCGGCGGAGCCGAGACCACGATACAGGGCGGACCCCAATGCTTCAGTGAGCACCTTTTTGATTTTCTGCATTTGATAGTAGCATTCTGCACGTGATGCATCTGTACTTTCTGCTTGCTTTCTGATGACTTTCCTGGTTCGCAGGTATCTGGCCGTTCGTACAATGAAGCCATGAGGCTGGTGGACGGGTGGTCCGCCTACGCTAGGAGGCTCGTGGAGTTCATGCGGTGCAGTTCTCGGAGGAGTGTGGGCGTCCGTGATCGGGGGCCGTCTAGGCCGAGAGATTCGCCTGCTCCCACAGCCGGTGGGGAGGACTTTTCACAGGGGTTTGGCCAGTTCGCGGGCGGAACGGCTGGATTTGGAGCTCCTTCTTCTGCGCACTCGGGGCGCGAGAGAGGGGAGTCCTCGAGTTTGCGTACTCCGAGGAGGCCCTTCGCCTATTCCCGGCTGGAGGAGTTCGGCGAGTTCCTGTTTGCGACGGATCCGGAAGCGGCGGAGCAGTACGTCGAGTGTACGGATGACGAGCAGGACTCAGAGTAGTCCCTTTTTACTGCTTTCTTTCTTTACTGCTTTGTTTAGACAAAATGTATGTATTTGTCAGGAACAAATTTTGATTTGAACTGTATTTGCAAAAAGGCGCCCGTGGGGCGGAACCTGTACTTCGCATATTTATTCTGTGATCACCTTCTGTTATTTTCGGCAAATAAGCAAATAGGTTAATCAAAAAATAAATAAAAAAGAGAAATGCATTAAAAATTGAACGGGTCAAAAATTAAGCATGTATGCACTAAATTTTAATTATTTGCACTGTTGCACGAGCCCGGGGCGGAAGGGATATTGACATTGGTTGAATGAAATCAGGGGCAGGCACGCAGATTTCATAGGAGTGAACAGGGCATGGTTTGGAAATGTTTCCAATTTTAAGGCACTGGCCGTGCAGAGTTGACCAAGTCAATCGCAGAGGAGTCCGGCCGACTAGAACCGAATTTCCAGATTCTTTAAATTGCGGTTTCGGCTTTGCAATTGGTGAGAAAACTGCGCATTGCTTTGTTCATCACGGGCTGAATTCTTTTCCCTTTCTTAAGGTTTTATTCACCTTCGACATGGCTCCCTTTCCCAAGTTATCGTCTCGGATGCAAGAGCGATATTTGGACAACTTTCGCCGTGGGTACGGAACCACACGAGGCAGAACAAGAGGTTTTTCGAAGGTCGTTACGGGATTAAATCTGTTTGGGCTTTGAAGGAGCTCATGCCAGATTGGGATCTTTTGAGAGCCGCGTCTCGGTTACGGGACGTACGGAGGAATGTGTACGCCTTTTCGTACAACAAAATCACTCCTACGTTTGAAGATTTCCGGGCCATTACGGGAGGACCTGAAACGGAATGCCTAGTTCTTCCGTATCTTTGGTGGCATGGCCACTGTTGAGAAGCTAGTGTCTTTGTTGGGTATCTCTACTGAGAAGCATACGGGATGCCGATACAGGATACCGATTACATCGACATTTCGGGACCGCTCGAAAGATTTGCCTGGCCGAGGAGCGTCTTTTTCATGGGACGCGTTTGCTGTGCGCGATTGCTACTTTGTTCACATTCACGTCTGCGGGTGTGTGCCATCACAACAGATCGGACCCGGTGAGGCAAAGGCCGGAGTGGGGGAGACATCGTGCCATTGGTCTTGGGCGAGACGTTCCCGGGCATAGGCCGGATGGCGGCCGTAGCCAATACATGTGGGGAGGGAGTCCCGCTATGCCGACCATGTGGTTGAGGGAGAGGCTGCAGATGATGCCCGAGGTGCCAATGTCTGTGACGCTTGGTCTTTCTCGCGACGTCCTTCCGGTGATAGGAGGCAATCAGCCGAGCCGGAGCTCTGGATGGCCGACTTTGCACGCATCACTTGCGATGGTGGGTTCCCCATTGGAAGTTACAGACTTGCAGGACCGCTCGGGAGGGTCTCGTTGATTGTCGGAAGTGCCGGAAATTTGTCTCGAGGCGTCTTTCTATATTCCATCATTGGTTCATGGGCAAGATGCCGGTGGAGCAGGTGCCACCGTGGCGATTTGAGTTATGCCGCTACCTTTGAGGTGGGATCTTTGCGGATGGAAGATCCTTCGACGCTATTGCCGATCACCCGGTGGTGGCAATACGCGTCCTTTCCCGCCGTGGTTCTCTTTCACTGGAGAGAGGGCATTGTTACGTCGACGCAATATCTAAACCGGTACGAAGAGTGTATAGGGGAGACACGAGATGGCTATCTTGTGGAGACGGAGTGAGATTTGTTGGGTGCGATCACACAGACCGGCTCGACCTTGCGGAGGACAGAAGCGAGGCTAACCCCGGGAATCGTCTTGGCGATGCCATGGCTGATTATGTGGCAAGTGCCGATCGGGAGGCCAATCAAAGAACTATGATGATGGCTCGAAGCGAGGCGGCTCGAGACAGAGCTAGAGAAAGGATCGCGTTGACCGGCCGCACAGCTTGACGGAGGCGTCGGGAAGAGTCCCCGAGCCGAGGTAGAAGGCCTACCGGAATATTTCTGCGAAGGTGAAGAACACTCGCCGGGGAAAAGGGAAGGGGAAGAAGGATGAAGGACCTAGTACGGGAAACTAGGTTGACCTTGTCCCGAGTATCCACCCATTGTCATTGCGAGACACATTAATTGATTAATGTTTTATTGTAGTTTTGCTAGCGTGTAGCGAGTCAAGAGTTGACCGTGCTTGAACTCATCAAAGAATGTTTTAACCGTTATGAATTTGTAGGTTAAATGAAAAGAGTTTTTCGAAACACAAGCAATTGATGCTTATTGTATTTATTTTTTTTTGTTTTTTAGTTTTTTAGACCGAACCAAAGATGGCTGCCTACGTCCCCCTTTTACAATTGGACTAAGGGGCTTAGGTCACCGTAGTTCGACACTTTAGGTGAATTTGAGAAAAACAAAGACAAAAGAAGTGCGACCCTGTTTTTTACCTGGATCATTAGCGGGAATGTATCCAGTTGGGTATTACTCTTTTAGCACTTTAATTTACTGAGGGGGACGATGTATGGGGAAGGAGAGTTGACTCGTGCTCTTCCTCAAACGAAGTATCTGCGGAGCTTGCTTCCGTTCACGGGGTTAACGAAAGGGTTTCCGTCCAAATCTGCTAACTTCATGGCTCCTCCGTTTCTTATTTTCATCCATTGTTTACTTCTCTCTTTTGTCTGTCAACCATGGCTAGAACTAGGTGGAGTTCGTCCAAAACTAAGAGTGCCCCATCCCCACAAGGTCCCACAGAGATTAGTCTTACTGATTTTGTTAGTGAAAATCTCCTTGCGAAACCGGATGAGGAGACTTGTTTGTTTAGTGATACCCAAATAGAATCACTAAAACAACAATGTTACTTCCCAAAAGGTGCGATTTTCACCCTTTTTCTGTAAATCTTAGGTCTGACTTTGTTTCCGCCAAATGGATCTGCTTCCACGAGTATCCCTTTCTTCTAGGGTTTAGTTACCCCTTCCCATCATTGGTTTCTGAGTTCTTTCAAAAGACCCAACTTGCCTATACTCAACTGATACCCATGGCTTGGAGAGTTTTTGCTTTTATCATCAAAGTGAACAGGGAGAATGGGTTAAACCTAGGGCTTCATGAGATAGCCTATTCGTACGATCTCCAACCTTTCGGTTCAAAAAGATATCTTTTTAAGAAAAGGTCAGGTAGGAACTCCTTAATGAGCACCACATCTTCTAGTGATAGGGGATGGAAAAATAGGTTTTTCTTTGTTGATAGGGCATCCATTGGAGAAGGGAATGAGATATCTAGCAAGTGGAACAAGGGAGGTACTTGAATTCCTAACTTTGTGTCTTTTTGTTCTTAAAACAAACTGAAATCGTAATTGTTCTTACCTCTTTTCAAATATTGGCTGGGGAGAACTACTTCCACCGGCTGAGGACACCTTGGCCAAAATTGACAAATTTTTCAAGCTTCCTTTGGACAAGAGATCTCCTAGGGGACTACTGGAATCACCTCTGGTTGTTCCGGAAGATCAAAAAGCGTCAACTTCCGTCATTATGTCTACAGGTAAGCATGTTGTCTTTTTACTATAGTTTATCAATCTGATGCACTACACTTCCTGACAATATACATATGTCAATGCAGTCTCCAAACCAGTCATTTCAGGATCGGATTTTGATCTCGATGACATTGAAGCCATGTTTGATGAGTCCGCTCTTAAGATTGATATGAAACCTCCGCCTGTTCCTAAGAAGATCCCTGTTTTAGATGAGAGCGTGGGGATTGGCTCCAGGGTGAGAAAGAGGAAGGCTATCCAAGAGGAGGTGATCGATGTTGGAGATACTTTTGAAGCAATGCCAGTGGGAGAATTCAAAAAGAAATGTATAAGTTTTGCAGCAGGGGTAAGATGATACTAACTGGGTTTTAACTGTTTCAAAAGTTTTTTATAACACCTTTTGATGTCAAGCTATCATTTTACAGGCTGTAGGGTATTTGGAAGATCTGGTAAAAGAAATGGAGATGTTGAAGAAGAAGTCTAAAGCTGATATTGCCTTGCTTAAGAAGGAGAAGATAATGTTAGAGGGCAAGGTGAAAGGACATGAAAAGACCTTGGAGCAACAAGTTAAGTCGTTGGAAGAGCAGGAGCAGACGGTGAAGGACTTATTGAACAACTTGGCAAAAAGTGAGGAAGATCATCTTAAGGATATTGCAGAAGTGAAAGGTTCTTGCAAATTGGCCGCTGCTAAAACCGTTTCCCAATGTAAGATCAAGATGATGAAGGAATTCCAGGAAGGAAAGGCTCAGAGCTGGGATATCAATAAAGAATATGCCTACTTCTCCAAGCTGACAGGTGAGCCAATAGATGAGGGTGAGGTGTCATCAAGCCCATATGAAGCGACTGTAAAGGAAGCAGCAGCGGTTGGAGAAGTTACTCCCAAAGCAACACCTGAGGCAGATGCCATCTGAAAAGGTAAAGTAAGTTTGTTCTTGGTTTTTTGTTGGTTTAACTGGGGTGGAATCCCAAAGACAATTTTAGTTTTGTTTGGTTATGTAATAGGTCCATAAGGTCCGAAGACAATTTATTTTATGTGTTGGGTTGGTCCAACACTTTTGCGTTTTAACTTTTGCAGTTTGGATATTGTTTTTAACTTTTTAGTGATGTTCTTATGGTAGCTTTAGCTTAGTTGTGGTTTAGTAATTTTCAAGCATGTCAAGGCTTGTTTTATTTTGGATGAAATTTTTCTTTGGATGGTCATTTGTTATGCTCGTAAGGTGACATGTTAGTATGTCAAAGCGGTAGATACTTAAGATGACACGTACATGTCATAACCATAAGAATAAAACATGAGATCAATCATTTAACTGAGTGGGAATGGGTAAGCTATATGAGTTTACCCATATAGGCCCACCCCACACCTCAATTAAAGAGATAACTTGCGCTCCAGGCGAAGGTGTGGTAACCTAACATCTTAAGAAAGAGGTAATTAACTCTTTAAACCTTAGAAGGGATTATGTACCTTTACTTGAGAAGAGATGGCCAGTCTCTGACGGAGGAGAATTCGTTGTTCTTCTGACTTTGCGTACTTTTGATATGTCCCCATTTCCGTATGTCAACACCTCATAAGACAAAGACATGTTAAAAATGGACGTCAACTATGTTGACGCCTCTCCACAAGTTGTGTTAGCGACATCTTGATTTGTAATGAAGTAAGAAAACAGTAAATAGGAAAATGGAAGGTTACAAATAAATAAAGGATTGTCCATACCTGGGATGAGATGAGTTTAAGGGGAGCATTGTTTAGATGTAATAACTTTTAAGGTGAATGGCATTCCAACTTCGTGGTATCATTTGGCCATCCAGGGTTGACAAATGATATGCTCCTTTCCCGGCCTGTGCATCTATTAGGTAGGGTCCTACCCACTTTGGGGCGAGCTTGCCTGCATTGAGCTCTTTTATATTTTGGAATGCCTTTCGTAGGACTAAATCTCCTACTTGGAACCTTCTAACCCTTACGTTTACATTTGTAAGATCCGGCTACCCTTTGTTGATATGCCGCCATCCGAACTTTGGCCATGTCCCTTAGTTCGTCTACGGTATCCAAGTCATATGTCAATATGTCTTTATTATGTTCGATGTCAACAAACCGTATCCGGCCGTAGGTACAAGTACTTCGCTGGAATAACCGATTCTGTCCCAAATACAAGTGAATAGGGAGTTTGACCAAGAGCGTTCTTAGATGTCGTCTGTCACCCCATAGAACCATTGGCAACTCTTCCGCCGATCGTCCTTTCTTCCGGTTCCGCCTCTTTTTAAGTTGCTTATGATTATTTTGTTGCTAGATTCTCGCTGTCCATTGGCTTGAGGGTGAACAGTGAAGATGTCACCATCTTGACTCCCAAGATGTCAAGAAATCTTGGGTTTTCTTACTAATGAATTGGGAGCCGTTATCACAAATTATCTCTGAAGGTATCCCAAATCGGCCGAATATATTTCTTTTGATGAAAGAGATTACTTCTCTGTCACGAACTTGTACGTATGCCTCAGCTTCTACCCATTTAGAGAAATAGTCTGTCATAGCTAATAGAAATACTCTTCCTCCCGGTGCCCTGGGTAATTTTCCTACGATGTCCATTCCCCAAACCATAAACGGCCATGGCGACAGGATAGGATGCAGTAGTTTAGCTGGCTGGTGCAGGATGTCCCCATGTCGTTGACAGGAGTTGAAATTACCCGATCTTTTTCGCGCGCGGGCTGGGGGGCACGGAAAAGGCGGTTGTCTTTCGCGGAGGGGTTGGTGTCTGAGACCTCGCTTCATGGGAAGGAACAAAATGAGGAGTCGCCACGCGGTTTTTGTATTTTGAGCCCAAACGTTGAGAAACGGCTATTGTGAAAAGGTGTCGTTTTTATTGGTAGCAAAAACTTAGGAAAAGGCTTTTGAAAACGGGGATCATTTTTATTGGCAGAAAAAACGAGTAAAAAGCTTTTGTACCGTAGATTGTTAGGTTCGGAGGTCAAGTTACGTTTCGGGTAGAGTATGACGAGATCGCCCGAAACGCCTCGCATGACGAGTCTTTCTACCTTTCTCGAAATCGTGTGTGTGTGTGTGTGTGTGTCTTTTGAAATGGGGGCTTGAATGACAAGCTTAATCTTGGTTTGAATGACAAACGTTGATTAGGTGACTTTTGAAAAGACGAGCGTTTGAATGACAAACGTCGGTTTGAGTTGAAAAGAGCGTTTGCGTGGCAAACGTCGATTTTGAGTTTGAAATGAGCGTTTGCATGGCAAACGTCGATTTTGAGTTTGAAATGAGCGTTTGCGTGGCAAACGTCGATTTTGAGTTTGAAATGAGCGTTTGCGTGGCAAACGTCGATTTTGAGTTTGAAATGAGCGTTTGCGTGGCAAACGTCGATTTTGAGCCGTGCGAGTCATTGTTAACGATTTTTACGGAAAAAGCGTATTAAATGATTTTAAGTGTCAAATGGCGGCTTTGAGTTTGAAGATGAGCGTTCGGAGGCCGAACGTCATTTCGCGTTTTGAAAAGAGAGTTCGACGGACGAACTCCGGTTTTGAACCGGGCATTACATTGTTAACGATTTTTACGGGAAAAATGCGTATTAAATGACATGCGATCAACGAATCGGGTTGCGACTCGGACTTTGAAAAGTAAATACTATCACGATCCAAACGGATCGGACTTGTAAATGACAGTATTTAAAGTGCGGTATCAACGGAATCAAACGATCCGGATTCGTAAATGACGATCGACGAGGCCAAACGGCTCGGAATTGTAAATGACGATCAACGAGGCCAAACGGCTCGGAATTGTAAATGACGATCAACGAGGCCAAACGGCTCGGAATTGTAAATGACGATCAACGGATCGATCGATCCGGAATGGTAAATGACATAAAAAGTAAACTGAACGGGGTCGGAACGCCGTTTTAACCCGTGATTACTTCTCTTACGGAAAGAGAAGAGGATCGAGGGGCTAAAACGTATCGGACCCCGTTAGACGGAGGCGTCTACATTTCGATAACGACGTTCGAAACGGTTATAGCGACTGGCGCGTAAACCGAGACGGAACGGGAGATTTAGAGAGAGGGAGTTATACCTATGGCTAGGGTCGACTCCTTTGGCTCGGGAGGTGTGTACGGGATACAAAAAGTGATTCGAAAGGTTGTTTCAAAGTTGTAAGGGGCGTATTTGATCGAAATACGAAGATTTCACGCGAATCGAGACAGAACGGGAGCTCGGAAGGGGTGAAAACCAGTTTGGGCCGTGGGGTATGTGAAATTTTGGGGTAAAATTTCTGTCCCTTTGGCTTTGACAGCCATTTCTATTTATAGGTGAAATTTGCAAAGAGGAGTCCTGACGGACTTGGCCCGAATCCAGGGGGTTTTGTGGTATTTTGAGAATTTGAAGGACTTGCCGGCAATTTCGTAAAATGTGCACAAAGGAGTCCCACGGACTTGGCTTGCAAACCAGGGGCATTTTGGTCTTTTCCCTTTGAATTTGATTGAAGGGTGACTAGAGGGAGGTGGCATGGCCGCCACGTGCCCCTCTGAGTCACCAGCTTCATGGGAATTTGTTCCCCGGTCCTGCTTTGTCCGTTTTTAAAATAACACCGGGAAATGTCCGAAACGCCCAAAAGTGCCGGAAAATGCATTTTTCAGTGAAAGCCGTGCTTTTACGTGTGATGACACGTGTTAAGTACGGTTCGACGTCGGGATGCACGGGCAGCCCCGGACGTCTCGTTGGCACAAAGAACGGGAGTTTAACGAGTTCCGGTTAACCCGGAGCGGGCCGCTAACGGATTTCGGTTAACTTTCCGACGGATTTGGACGATCCGGATTTGGGTACTTACGCTTAGCCCTCGCCGACGTCTCCTCCGAAGGAGGTGGGGTCGTTGAAAAGATAAGGATCCAAATCGGGATGCCTTACTTTGAAAGAGACCCGGGCGGTCACCGGGCCGGACCCTTAGCGAAAAGGATTCCTACGTATCCCGAGCGGGAATCAAGCCGATCGTAGTTCGAAAAGGGCAAGGGCCGCGCATGGGGACCTTGACCCGAGCGAGACCTGTTAGGAGGCGTCTAAACCTCGGATGAGACCATTCGCGAGGGTACCCGTACTCCGAATGGAGACTGTTAGGGAGGCGTCCGAACCCGGGACTTCGAAACCTTCGAGGGCGTGTGGCGCCTCAAACCGGAGTTGCGATGCCGACGAGGGCGTTCGTGCCTTGGGTGCCGGGCTTATTGCTGCGCTTTATCCCGCCGGGGACGAGCGATCGGGCTTACGACCGGCGGCCGGGGAGATGAATGTTCACTTGTCGAAGTGAAAAGGTGTTCGGCTTACGAGGATGGCCGAAGAGGGATTGTTGCAAGGCGTTCGTGCCTTGGGGTTCGGGCTTATTGCCGTTGCCGTGAGGTGAACGGTGAGGTCTCGATAGGAGAGTGGAGGTCGGACCGCGAAGGTCGGGATTGACTCGCTTGAGATGGGACCATGAAAGGTCGAGATGGGATTGAAATCGGACCGTGAAAGGTCGCGGTTAAGACTTGAAATCGGACCGTGAAAGGTCGCGATTGAGACTTGGAATCGGACCGTGAAAGGTCGCGATTGAGAATTGGAATCGGACCGTGAAAGGTCGCGATTGAGGATTGAAATCGGACCGTGAAAGGTCGCGATTGAGAATTGGAATCGGACCGTGAAAGGTCGCGACAGAATTGGAATCGGACCGTGAAAGGTCGCGATTGAGGATTGGAAATCGGACCGTGAAAGGTCGCGATTAAGGATTGAAATCGGACCGTGAAAGGTCGCGATTGAGGATTGGAATCGGACCGTGAAAGGTCGCGATTGAGGATTGGAATCGGACCGTGAAAGGTCGCGATTGAGAGTTGGAATCGGACCGTGAAAGGTCGCGATTGAGGATTGGAATCGGACCGTGAAAGGTCGCGATTGAGAATTGGAATCGGACCGTGAAAGGTCGCGATTGAGAATTGGAATCGGACCGTGAAAGGTCGCGATTGAGGATTGGAATCGGACCGTGAAAGGTCGCGATTGAGGATTGGAATCGGACCGTGAAAGGTCGCGATTGAGAATTGGAATCGGACCGTGAAAGGTCGCGATTGAGAATTGGAATCGGACCGTGAAAGGTCGCGATTGAGAATTGGAATCGGACCGTGAAAGGTCGCGATTGAGACTTGAAATCGGACCGTGAAAGGTCGCGATTGAGAATTGGAATCGGACCGTGAAAGGTCGCGATTGAGAATTGGAATCGGACCGTGAAAGGTCGCGATTGAGAATTGAAATCGGACCGTGAAAGGTCGCGATTGAGACTTGAAATCGGACCGTGAAAGGTCGCGATTGAGACTTGGAATCGGACCGTGAAAGGTCGCGATTGAGAATTGAAATCGGACCGTGAAAGGTCGCGATTGAGACTTGAAATCGGACCGTGAAAGGTCGCGATTGAGAATTGGAATCGGACCGTGAAAGGTCGCGATTGAGACTTTAATGGTGAAGACCATTATTAAATTTTAACGTCGGGAGACGGAATAGTAACTTGGAATGTCCGGAGACATGGTTGAACGTTGGAATGTCAAATGTCAACTGGACTGAATTTAACGTCAGGAGACGAGCGTTAGTGAGAACTAACTTTGATTTATCCTCGGGGGATAGGGTGTTAGAAATGTCTAACTGGGGGAAATTTTACACTTTTGGGGGCCAAAAGTGGTAAAATTGGAATTGCCAAAAGCTGAGGGGCAAAAGGGGCAAAATTTTTCCCCGGTGCGCAAGAGTCCTGGTCGGACTTTTACCGAATTTCCGTAATCCTTTTTAATGCCGAGGCCGGGAAGGAAGAGGCCATTTTCTTCCATTGTTGCCGGCGAGAAGGAGAGAAAAGAGGAGAGAATTTCCAACCCAAATTGCAAGGTTTGCTCGAATTTGTGAGGGAAATTTGCTATGGAGGGTGAAGGAGGACCAATGGCTCGCCACGGAAGGACCGATGACGAAAGAACTCGATTGGTTCGGACCATTCGAACCACTACTCTTCCATTGAATCCGGCGGAGTTTTATCCGGCGAGGGACCGCCACAACTCCAAGGGAGGGATCGAAAGACAAGTAAGCTTCCTACAAATTCCATTAATTTTAAGAATGTGCATTCTTTAAATGTTAGAAATTTGTTAGGAATGAACTTAGGGATTTTGGTGCCCGATTTGGGGCTTTTGACTTTGCTATGAATCGTTGTCGAAATTGACTAGGATGTAGTTCAATTGACATCATGGGTGGATGACATAAAAATTTTGGTTGCAAAATTCCATGTCTAGATGCATTTTCCAAAATTAAAGTTGCTTTAATTCGGGACGGAGTAAATTTTCGAAAAATTCGAAAGAATTTGAAAGTTCCGGATTCGACGGAGTTTTCGAAATGTTTTGAAAGTTCCGGATTCGACGGAGTTTTCGAAAGATTTTGAAAGTTCCGGATTCGACGGAGTTTTCGAAATGATTTGAATATACGTAGGAAATGAATGAGAACCGTATCTGCATTGCATCCTTTTGACACGCGTTGTTGCATTCTGTTGACGTTGCTTCTGTCTTGTTTGTCTCATAGGGACAGGACGGTTAGTACTCATAACCGTAAGAGTCGGGGTGCCTTTGAGGCGGTGCAGCATTGTGGGGCATTATCCCTGACGTGGCTCGAGAGGGAGAGAGGAGTCCACGACACCGGTGATTGACTCCGGTTGGCCGGGTTTATCAGGCCGTAGCCGCGACACCGATACGCCGAGGGGCAGTGTCCATGTATGTCGCGCCGAGCGAGTACCGGTGGGATACGACCCACACTTTCCATTTCAGATGGGGGAGGCGACGGTGACTCCCACGGATTTTGCCGCTATCACTCGGGTTGCCGACTTATGGCAACACGCCGGTGTGGGTTGATGGTTACACCCCTGAGTGCTTGTCCTGGCCGCCGGGTTTTGATATTACCGATGCCAGGGGCTTAGGCATTCTGCATGTGCCGATGGAGAATCATTTGAGGGAAGGTGTCGCCGATTATCCGGCCGGGTCCTCGAGGATGACCGCGGAGCGTCCCGGCTCGAGGGTTCCTTTGGTTTGCGCCGTCGCCGACTTTATTCCCGACTTCCGACACGTCTTGTCACTTCCCCTCGCTCGGGTCGCCGGTAGACTTGGATGCCGTGAGGGGGTTCGCGTGGGGGAGGCCGGATCGGCCGAGCTCTACCATTCCCTCGGACAGTTCTCGCGGGGAGAGGAGCACTCATTTAGCCGCTTCACGCCCGTCTTGGATGTAAGTTTACGTGCTTTTTCTCTTCCTTGCCTCTTTTATGTACTCGTATGTATCCGCTTTGTAGCCGACATAACTTTCCATTCTCTCGTGTCCGGGTGCTACGAGGTGTTCACCGCAGCTTGGGACATCAAGGAGCCGTACCGTCCCTCGTTCCCCCGCCATGCCGGTTTGGCGTAAGAAGGCGAAGAGGGCGGTCTCTTCGAGAGTTGGCACTCGAGTGTCATACGAGGAGATATCTCTCGCGCCGAACCCGGAGTTCTCTCGAGAGGATCCACCTGACCCGGTGGAGTAGGTTTGATCATGTCGCGGTGCATTGCCGCCGAGACTACACGGCGGCGAAGCTCCCGGTGGGACTTCACCGTGACGCCATGTATCTGGGGGAGAGGGTGACTCGTCGCATAGGCAGGTGGGTCTCTTCCTTGGTGCCGATGGATCCTCCTTTGACATGCAAAGCATCCCCGGGAGATGCCGATTGACGAGCCGGGAGGGGTACCTACAGTGGCGTGTACTACACCGAGTACATCATAGCGGGGCCGCCTATGATGTTTTCTTGAGGATGAGGCCGAGGAGCCCGCAGTACAAAGATAGAGAGTGGCGAGGTCCCCGGAGGTCCTCGAGATTTTCCGGTCCCGCGAGCTAGGCTAGCGTACGAGGGCCGGACGGTTCGCGTAGGCGACTTGTGATCCCGCTTCCTACCGAGCCGAGACCACGATACAGGCGGACCCCAATGCTTCTAAGTGAGCACCTTTTTGATTTTCTCGCATTTGATAGTAGCATTCTCGCACATGATGCATCCGTACTTTCGCTTGCTTTCGATGACTTTCCCGGTTCGCAGTATCCGGCCGTACGTACAATGAAGCCAGCGAGGCCGGTGGACGGGTGGTCCGCCTACGCTAGGAGGCTCGTGGAGTTCATGCGGTGCAGCCTCCTGAGGAGCGTGGACGTCCGTGATCGGGGCCGTCTAGGCCGAGAGATTCGCCCGCTCCCACAAACTGGGTGGGGAGGACTTTACACAGGGGTTTGGCCGCTCGCGGCGGAACTACTGGATTTGGAGCTCCTTCTTCCGCGCACTCGGGCGCGAGAGGGGGAGTCCTCGAGTTCGCGTACTCCGAGGAGGCCCTTCGCCTATTCCCTACCGGGAGGAGTTCGGCGAGTTCGTTGCGACGGATCCCAAGCGGCGGAGCAAGACGTCGAGTGTACGGATGACGAGCGTGACTCGTAGTAGTCCCCTTTTACCGCTTTCTTTCTTTATCGCTTTGTTTAGACAAAATGCATGTATTTGTCAGAACAAATTTTGATTTGAACCGTATTTGCAAAAAGGCGCCCGTGGGGCGGAACTCCGTATTTCGCATATTTATTCTATGATCACCTTCGTTATTTTCGGCAAATAAGCAAATAGGTTAATCAAAAATAAATAAAAAAGAGAAATGCATTAAAAATTGAACGGGTCAAAAATTAAGCATGTATGCACTAATTTTTAATTATTTGCACTGTTGCACGAGCCCTGGGCAAGGGATATTGACATTGGTTGAATGAAATCGTGGTGTGCACGCAGATTTCATAGGAGTGAACAGGCATGGTTTGGAAATGTTTCCAATTTTAAGGGCACTGGCCGCAGAGTTGACCAAGTCAATCCGCAGAGGGAGTCCCACGGACTAGAACCGAATTTCCAGATTCTTTAAATTGCAGCTTCAGCTTTGCAATTGGTGAGAAAACCGCGCATTGCTTTGTTCATCCGGCTGAATTCTTTTCCCTTTCTTAAGGTTTTCTTCACCTTCCGACATGGCTCCTTTCCCAAGTTATCGTCTCTGGATGCAAGAGCGATATTTGGGACAACTTTCGGGCCGTGGGTACGGAACCACACGAGGCGTAACAAGAGGTTTTTCGAAGGTCCGTTACGGGATTAAATCTGCTTTGGGCTTTGAAGGAGCTCATGCCGTATTGGGATCTTTCGAGAGCCGCGTCTCGGTTCTCGGGGACGCACGGAGGAATGTGTACAGCCTTTTCGTACAAACGAAATCACTCCTACGTTTGAAGATTTCCGGCCATTCTCGGGAGGACCCGAGACGGAACAGCCTAGTTCTTCCGTATGCCGGTGGCATGGCCACCGTTGAGAAGCTAGTGTCTTTGTTGGGTATCTCGGCTCGGAGAAGCATACGGATGCCGATACAGATACCGATTACGTTGACATTTCGGGACCGCCCGAAAGATTTGCTCTGAGCCGAGGGGAGCGTCTTTCATGGGACGCGTTTGCTCAGGCGCGATTGCTACTTTGTTCACATTCACGTCTTCGGGTGTGTGCCATCACAAAGGTACCGGACCTCGGTGAGGCAGCCGGAGTGGGGGAGACATCGTGCCATTGGTCTTGGGCGAGACGTTCCCGGGCATAGGGCCGGATGGCGACCGGTAGCCGATACATGTGGGGAGGGAGTCCCGCTATGGCCGACCATGTGGTCGAGGGAGCAGGCCGCAGATGATGCCCGAGGTGCCAATGTCCTGTGACGCTTGGTCTTTCTCGCGACGCCCTCTCGGTGATAGGGGCAATCAGCCGAGCCGGAGCTCGATGGCCGCACTTTGCACGCATCACTTGCGATGGTGGGTTCCCCATTGGAAGTTACAGCACTCAGGACCGCCAGAGGGTCCGTTGATTGTCCGAGTGCCGGGCCGTCTCGTACGTCTTTCTATATTCCATCATTGGTTCTGCAAGGGCAAGACGGCCGGAGCAGATGCCACCGACCGATCCGAGTTATGCCGCTACCCGAGGTGGGATCTTTCAAGCGGATGGAAGATCCTTCGACGCTATTGCCGATCACCCGTGGTGGCAATACACGTCCTTTCCCGCCAGGGTTCTCTTTCACCGGAGAGAGGGCATCGTTCGTCGACGCAAAGATCCGAACCGGTACGAAGAGTGTATGGGGAGACACAGATGGCTATCTTGTGGAGACGGAGTGAGCCGTTGGGTGCCGATCACCCGGGATGCCTCGACCTTGAGGAGGACAGGCGAGGGCTAACCCCGGGAATCGTATCGGCGATGCCATGGCCGATTATGTGGCAAGTGCCGATCGGGAGGCCAATCAAAGCACTATGATGATGGCTCGAAGCGAGGCGGCTCGAGACGTAGCTAGAGAAAGGATCGCGCTGACACTCACAAAGCTTGACTGAGGCGCTGGGAAGGAGTCCCCGAGCCAGTAGAAGGCCTACCGGAATATTTCGCGAAGGTGAAGAACACTCGCCGTGGAAAAGGGAAGGGGAAGAAGGATGAAGGACCTAGTACGGAAACTAGGTTGACCTTGCCGCCCGTGAGTATCCACCCATTGTCATTGCGTACACATTAATTGATTAATGTTTTATTGTAGTTTTGCTAGCGTGTAGCGAGTCAAGAGTTGACCGTGCTTGAACTCATCAAAGAATGTTTTAACCGTTATGAATTTGTAGGTTAAATGAAAAGAGTTTTTCGAAACACAAAGCAATTGATGCTTATTGTATTTTTTGTTTTTTTTGTTTTTTAGACCGAACCAAAGATATGGTTTGCCGCCACGTTCCCCTTTTACAATTGGGACTAAGGGGCTCTGTGTCACCGTAGTTCGACACTTTAGGTGAATTTGAGAAAACAAAGACAAAAGAAGTGCGACCCTGCTTTTTTTACCTGGATCATTAGCGGGAATGTATCCATGGGTATTACTCTTTAGCACTTTAATTTACCGAGGGGGACGTGTATGGGGAAGGAGAGTTGACTCGTGCTCTTCCTCAAACGAAGTATTCCGCGTGAGCTTGCTTCCGTTCACAGGGTTAACGAAAGGGTTTCCGTCCAAATCTCGCGAACTTCATGGCTCCTCCGAGAAGATTCTTTGTACCACGAACGGTCCTATCCGTAGGCTCCCACTTTCCGAGGGGATTGGTCTCGCGTAGGAGGCTTTTTCCTTTAGCACCAAGTCGCCTTCTCGATGTCTCGGATCTTGACTTTCTTGTCGAATGCTCGTGCCATTCTCACTCCGGTAGGCTCGAGTGTGTTCCATGGCTTTCAATCTGCTGCGCCGTCGAGTAGAGCAAGTTCGTCGTGACGGCTACTGTAGCCATTCGACTTCATTGATCCCGTTTTCCAAGCAGGATTCCTGAGGATGGAATTTCCAATTCCACTGGTAACACGCTTCCATTCCGTAGGTAAGCCGCGTAACGGAGTCTCCCCGCGGCGGTTCTCGATCGATGTTCGGTATCCCTGCAGGGCTAGGATGTAGCTTTTCGGGCGCTCCCGACCTCCGGTGGTC